>LZPO01096977.1:346285-359628 GCA_001675575.1 Neotoma lepida
ACCTGGCTAAACCTGGAATTTTTTGAACCTGGAATGGGTCTCATATTTGTATCCCAGCACTTAGAGGATGAACTGGGGTGACTTTTGAGTTCGAAGGCAACATAGTCTACACAGAGACCCTGTTTCAAAAAACAAAACAAAAGCCCTACTTTGTCTTGTCTCTTCCTGTAGCTTGAATTCTAATTGGTCTTAATAATAAAAACCTGAAGTCAGATATTGGAGTAAATGCTGAAAGATCAGAGAAGTCAAGGAGCCAGCCACTAGACAGACTTCTTACCTCTACCGAATCCTCAGACTGAAAGGGCTGAGCTCCTGTCTCCTCCCATCTTATACTATTGTCTCCACCTGCCTAATGCTGGGATTAAAGGCGCACACCACCACCATCCAGCTCTGTTTCTCTTTTAGACTGGATCAATCTCGTGTAGCCCAGGGTGGCCTTTAACTGCTGATATTCCTGCTCCCTCCTCCCAAGTGCTGGGATTAAAGGTGTGTGNCACCACTGCCTGGCCTCTATGGTTAACTAATGGCTAGCTCCACACTCTGATCTCCAGGCAAGTTTTATTTGTTAGAGCATAAACAAAATATCACCACATGTGCCTTGTGTAGGGCCATATGCAAAGGAAGTTNGACAGAGTGATTGCCCATAAGTTCACTGTCTAGAAGAATTAAACATCTAAACCAAAAATTACCACACACTATGATGAATGCCATTACTAAGGTGGGTTGCTATGGGCACAGCAGAGGGGCATTTAACTTGGGGACAACTGATACCAGAGGGAGAAGACGGGCATGCCTATGTTCAGGTTTAAGGACTGAGGAGGACATAGATGTCTAAAGCAGAGGAAATACAGCAAGAACCATGACATTTCTGGAGCCACAGATCCCTGGGNGTTCAATATTGACTACAGGGAGCATAAATAAGAAAGATGTGTGGTAGGTCAGAGACCAAACTCACAGTGATAGAAAGCCATTGGTAGATTTATACCAGGGGAATGACATGATCCATTCACTTTTTTTTTGTTTTGTTTTGTTTTTTGAGACAGGGTTTCTCTGTGTAGCTTTAGTGCCTGTCCTGGAACTCACTCTGTAGACCAGGCTGGCCTCGAAGTCAGAGATCCTCCTGGCTCTGCCTCCGGAGTGCTGGGATTATAGGCGTGAGCCACCACTGCTCAGTAGATCCATTCACNTTTGCAAGGAAGGTTATTCTTTTAGAAGAACCAAGGCTTGACTGAGATGAGACTGAGGGACAGTTAGGAGACTAGTGTAGTCTCTGAGTTTATTTATTTGCTTTTGATGGCAACATTCTGGGATGAAAAAGAGACTTATGGATGTGTGGCTGGTGAATCAAGAAGTGTGACAACAGACTGAAAGTTAAGAACAACACTGAGAAGTGCATGGTTTACCCTATGTTTCATGCGGCAGCAAGCTGAACAGATGAATATACAACATAAGGAATTCAGGAAAGAATAAAAATTTGCCTTTTTTTCCCTGTTAAGAAATAGATGGAAGTAGCTTTAATAAATGGGTGACAGGATTAGGGATGTAGCTCAGTTGGTAGAGGACCTGGCAGGCTTGAAGCCCTGGGTTTGANCTCCAGCACCATATAAAAACAGGCATGGAATCAGATGCCTGCCTGGAAATGGAGGCAGGAGGATCAGAAGTTCAAGGTTACATAAAAAGTTTGAGGAAAGACTAACTACATGAAACTTGTCTCAAAACAGATTAACAAACAGGTTAAGCTTTGGGCATTTTTGAAACACCTAAGAGACGATAGGTAATTGGTTATGGAAGTGGAGAAGTTGGAAGAAGGACGAGGAGGGGGCTGGTGAGAAGGTTTGGTGGTGAAGGGCACTAGCTGCTCTTCTAGAGGGCATTGTTCCCAGCACCTGTGCTGGGCGCTTCACAACTACCTGTTAACTCCAGCTCCAGGGACTCTGAAAGCCTCTTCTGGCCTCTGCACACATGTGGTATGCACTCACAAGACACATGCACACGCACTTGGTTTTTTTAAATGTCTAGGCAACAGGGAGACTTGATAGCTGGGATGAAGTTAAGGCTGTGAGAGTAGATGAGTTAGGTTCAGCTAAAAACGACAAAAAGCTGGGAGAAAGTAAAAGACAGATTGGTCCCTGAATTAGACCATAGACTGTGAGGTGAGCCGCTGGCAGGCAGGGCAGGTGGGGAGGTTTTTGCCATTCCACCCCCAACCAACAGTGCCGGTAAAGGCTGAATGACCTCTCTCAGTCCACTGAGCCCTAGCTGTCATTGTGTATCTATCTAGTGGCCCCTGTGGTTTCAGTTCCCTCAGTAATGGTAAGGACCCACAAAACAGGTCAGGGGCCTTCGCACAGTTTTCCTTAAGGGAAGGGGCAATGACCCTGTTAAAATCACACTGTCTTCTTATTTTCGTTCCTCTTGGTTTTAAATTACAACCTCGAAGTCCTCTCCTCCACACATTTAACCTCAGAGGGCCCCAATTTAATTCAACTCCAAATACTGATGGGTGTTGCAGTGGTACTACAAAATGATTAAGCTGTCTTCCCAATCCAGACCGCGTTTGGCCAGACAAGCGTGCTGGGTAGAGTTTATGAGAGGTAGGAGTACAGGGGACACTAAGGAAAAGGGACCTCACCCCATGAGCTGCCTTATAAACTCCGGGGCAGGGGCTGGGGCGCCATGTCATCCTCTCTAGACTTAATGCTGAGATGGCACTCCCAAGCGGCTGACATGAAAGCGGTCTCATAAAAGGGTCCGCGTCATTAGGGTGATGAACCAGTTGGTGCTTGGAGATCCGTGGGGGATGAAAGGCGCAGGGTGAAGACGCCCTGCGTTCCCCTCGCTTGGCTGGGCAGGGCTTCCCGTCCCCGATGAAAGCGGGGGACTGGGCTCAAAGTAGCTCTTCATGCCTTTCGGGGGAGGAAGCTGCGGACACACTCCCGGGTCGGGAAGGCAGTCGTAGACGGCTTTCTTCCCTCCAGTCTTGGATGACCTGTCTCCAGCCCCCCGCGACTCCCAAGCTTCCCAGGAGCCTCTCTAGGATTGCAAGTTGTTATGGCAACCAGGCTGTCGGGCTACTGAGGCAAGCCGAGGCCTAGAGAGGCAGCATCCTCCTGGACCCTCCTCCTATCCGCGGGGAAAGTGGCGCCCCCTACGCCCCGGAGCCGTCCCTGGGCCCCCGCCCCAGGGCGGAGACCATCGTGGACCTCCAGGGATGGACGGCCGCTCTGGCCCCACGCGGAGCCTCTCGTTGGTAGACGGGCTCGAGGTAGTCCCTCTGGGCGCGGCGCCGCCGAGCGGCTCGATGCTCCGACCGGAAGTGCTCTTCACCGCCTGCCTCCCACCCGGCTCTCTGGTCCCGGCGGTAAGATGGCGGCTACCGCGGAGTGCGATGTGGTAATGGCGGGGACCGAGCCTGAAGTGCTGGAGGACGAGGAAGCAAAGAGGTAACCGAGGGGGTGGGATCGCGGAGGAGGCGCGCTTGGGGTGCATGGCTCGGGGAAGGTCCGCTCGGCAGCGAGGCACCCCTCCAGTGTAGAGATTTTGCACACAGCCCTCCCTGCCCCCCCAGTCTGAGCGGGAGTCGACCTAGACCCTCTGAAGGGGCGTGCTTGGGTTGGGGCTCTGTTTTCGCCTTCTGCTTCCGCCTTCAGCAGGGAGCTGAGGCATGGCCTAGTGGTGCAGCCGAGAGGAAGGTCGTCCTCCTTGGAGAGGCCGGGGTGGCATCTCAGAGGTCGGCTGCAGGGTGGGGGAGGCGTCGCGGCGTCGATGACGACTTCCTTAACATAGCCCCAACCTCCGCCTGCTCTGGTGAACTTGGGTGCATTGTTGTCTGTCCTCACTGTATGTCTCCAAAGCCCTCGTTCTCCTCTTCACCTCCTTTCCCTCGGTAATTACACTCAATGGGTCGTTGGTACGGATCCGAGGAGATTGTATGTCTCCAGTTATTGCCCTGGTCGCCCCCTGATTACTGTAGAAATAAAAAAAAAAGGATAGACAGAGGGACGAATGAGGAGCTCGTCTCCTACTGTCAGACGCTTCTTCACCCTTCCTCCCAAGACCGTTCTTAAGCTCGAGGAGGACAGCTGTCTAGATGCAGTTGGCACTGCTGGGCAGCTGCAGTAGCGCGATTGCCAGTCTGGACTAGCCTAGGGAGCTGCTGAGTGAGTGGATTTCGAGAACACTCTGTGAATTCTGGCACCAGCCAAGGACAGGTTTTTGAAGTGGGTTTGGAACACAGATAGGAGCAGGCGTACGTGTTCTGATACCGGAGGCGAACTGTTTCCTTTATCAGCTGTAGATTAATTTCATCCNTTTGTTCAGGGTGGACATCAGTGCCCTCAAGTCTTCTAACCGTGTGCTTCGTGTGTCCAAACTAAGCCTGTGGGGTACGTCTGAATAATTTGAGATAACGAGAGAATTAAATCAGGAGATCTACAAACCAGGATTCTGCGGTTTTTACTATCCGAGTTAGAAATACAAGAGGGTACTCGGGGAGCTACAATGAATATCGTAGTTATCAAGTGTATGGGCAGTTCCTTGGAAGCTGAGAGGCTTGACAAAAGTAGTCTAGCAATCTAGTCTAGTCTCCTCTGTTTTGAGTTTCTACATCATTGCAGTATTTGGAGGTAAGTATCATCAGCTCATACATATCTTAAGGAATTGCAAAATGAGAAGGGAAGCCCTTCACTAACATAAATAGAGCTTAAATTATTTTATTTTAGTTGTATTTAGGAAGAATTTAGTGCTTCTCTCTGATATAAATAGGGACTTTGGCCATATGTCATTTAAGGACTGTATCCTACTCAGTGTAACTCTGTAGGGAGTGTCCCTTGTTTGGACTTTAGACAGGGTCTGTGTAGAGCAGCCAGCCTTGAACTTGAGATCCATCTATCTGCCTCTGCCATCCAAGTGCTAGGATTGAAGGCATGCACCCTCATGCCTGGCTAGATTTCGCTTGTGTCCCCTCTCTAAAACAAAGCCTCTCCTTAAAGTGAAACAAAACAGCTTTAGAAGGTGTTTTGTCATGAAATGGTAGTAGATGAATATGGCAGGATTTATCAAGAATCTTGAAGGCTGACTGTGGTAGCACACATCTGTAATCCCGCACTTGGGAGATGAAGGCAAAAAGAATGAGAATTCATCATTCTGGGCTTTATAGTAAGGGTCTGCTGCAAAACAAAAACAAAGCTGGGCAGTGGGGTCCCACGCCTTTAATCCCAACACTTGGGAGGCAGAGGGAGGCAGATCTTTGTGAGTTCAAGGCCAGTTTGGTCTACATAGTAAGTTCCAGGACAGCCAGTGCTACACAGAGAAACCCTGTCTCGAAAAACCAAAAAAAGAAAAAGAAAAACAAGCCAGACATGGTGGTGCTCACTATAATCCAGCATATGGGAGCCACAGTCAAGCAGGCTGTTGTAGGATCAAAGGCAGCTTGGTCTACACGGTTACAGGCTAGCCAGGGCTACATGTTAAGGTTTTGTGTGTGTGTGTGTGTGTGTGTGTTGGGGGGAGGGGGAAGAAAATGGTAAAACAGTAATGTTGTTATAATGCAGCAACATCATGTAAACCACGGTGTTTGATTAACTGCCTTTTTTGTGGAATGTAACTGCCTTTTTTGTGGAATTGAATACGTCATTGATTATAAAACAGTTATCTANCACTGTAGCAGGCTTTCTTTTGGGCCACCAACCAGCTCCCTAATCATGACATGGATACTTAATATCAATAATGAATGCTTGGCTTTATCTTATGCTTGTCCCACTAGCTCTTATAACTTAATTTAACCTGTTTCTCTTCATCTGCATTGCCTTGGGGCTTTTTACCTTTCCTTCTGTATGTCCTACTTTCCTGCTGCTTCTGTGTCTAGCTAGCTGGTGGCTGCCTGGCGGGCTGCCCAGGCGTCTCCTTCTCTTTCTCCCTCCTCTCTTCTCGTTCCTCCTCCTACTTATTCTCTCTGCCCACCAGCCCTGCCTATCCCTCTTGGGCCTAGCTATTGGCCGTTCAGCTTTTTATTAGCCCAATCACGTGCCCTAGGCAGGCAAGGTGAAACAGCAACACATCTTTACATAATTAAAGTAATAGTCCACAACATATCACCAAGTCAGGGTAATTGTAAATAAAGGTGAAAAATGTTTTCTTAAACAGACATGTTATATATATTATGTAGTTCAAATTTTAGACATGCTAAAGCTGATTACTCAGTTTTATATGTTTATTATATACCAGTTTTGTATACAAACCAAAAAGAAAATAACTTAAATCACTTTAACTTNTGCTGTCCTCAGAGAATCCTCAGAGAATAAGCATTAGCCAGGTGTAAGTGGCACACGCCTTTAATCCCAGCACTCAGGAGGCACAGGCAGGCGGATCTCTGTGGGTTTGAGGCCAGCCTGATCTACAGAGTGAGTTCCAGGATATCTAGAGCTAGCTACATAGTGGGACCTTGTCTCGTAAAAACAAACAAAACTAGAGTAAGCTTCTGTGCAACCATAGCAGGTGATGGGGAAGGGCATCCCTTTGAAGTACATGCCCCTTTACTGCCTGGCGATTGATGTTAGAACCCTTTGGTTAAGTTCCTGTCTCTGGTACTTCCTTCTACTTCCAGTTCACACAGGGAAACATCAGTCTAGGAGTCCCATGGATTTTTGTGAGGCCCAGCAGGAATCCTTCCTTCCTTGCATCTTGACTCTAAATGGATCCTGCTGCTGCTGAATTGACACAGTCCCTCAGGGAGAGGGAGATGAGAGGAGCTTCAGGACCTCATGATTGCAACATTTTATGTGGTTACATCTTATTTCTTTAGCTTTAATGTGTGGAGAGAGAAGGAAACCTTAGGTGTTTGAACCTGTTAGTTTGTCACAAGTCTACCCACAGCAGCTAAGAAATTAAAGTAAAAGATGTATTGGAAAGGTGTAGAGCAATCCAGGAAAGAGAGGGCCTCCACCCACATGTGCTACGTGTGCATTCACACGTGAACACACCATGCATGCACACTCTTAAGTCCCACTGAGAGTCCATTTGTCCTTTATGTCACTGTTTGCTCCTCTTACTGCAGTGTTGGGTATGGAAGCCATGTCTACTTCATTCCAGGTAGCCTACGCTGAATGTTAGCACACTCCAAAATAGAATTTTGTGTGTAAAAATGGCTTCGTGTGTGTGTGTGTGTGTGTGTGTGTGTGTGTGTGTGTGTGTGAGTGTGAACTTTGGAGGCCAGAGGACAAATTGTGGGACTTGATTCTCTACCATTTGGGTTCCAGGGATTGGATTCAGGTTGTCAGGCCTGGTGGCAAGCATCTTTACACCTGCTGAGCCATTTTACTGGTCCCAAAATTGTTTTTCTTTGTCTGCCACTTTATAGATAAAGGGTTAAAGTTGAGACATTTCAACAGTTCAACTAACTTAAGGCCTTTTGATGTTCCTGGGAAGTTGCTGGCCACTTTTCCTAATATGCAATGCCTGTTGTGAGTTAAAGGTGTCTGAATCCAGGAGCTGCTTGGTCTCTGTAGATAGCTTTTATTATTGATGGATTTTAAGCAGTTCATTAAACAGGAAGCATGTCTTTATTTCATTTTGTATCTGGCGTGACTGGACATAGAGATCCAAAAGCATCAGGGAACCACAGATTGGGAACTAGGATGTCCTTGCTTGCTTCCCTGAGCTGATATTTCTTTAGATTTAATTATTTCATATGTNTGAGTGTTTCGCCTGCACGTATGAATGTGTCCATGAAGGCCAGATGAAAGCATTGGATCCCTGGAACTATAGTTACAGACGATTGTGAGCCACCATTTGAGTGATAGGGATTGAACCCAGGTCCTCTGTAAGACCAATAAGTACTCTTAACCCTGAGCCATCTCTCCAGCCCTGATGATCTGATATTTACATATGTTTGTATTTTATTTTATATGGATAGGTGTTTCGCCTGTATATATGTCTGTGTGCCAGGTGTGTGTAATGCCTGCAGAGATCAGAAGAGGGCTATGAATCTCCTGGAACTGGAGTTACAGATGGTTGTGAGCCATTTGANTGCTAGGAATTGAACTTGGGTCCTTTGGATTAGGAGTCTGCTCTTAACCACTGAGCCATCTCCTGTATCTGTTCTCCTAATGCACACAAAAACNGTTCTTTTTTGTTTGTTTGTTTTGGTTTTTTCGAGACAGGGTTTCTCTGTGTAGCTTTGCGCCTTTCCTGGAACTCACTCGGGAGCCCAGGCTGGCCTCGAACTCACAGAGATCCGCCTGCCTCTGCCTCCCGAGTGCTGGGATTAAAGGCGTGTGCCACCACCGCCCGGCACAAAAACTGTTCTTTCTTTCTTTCTTTTTTTTTATATTTACTCTGCGTGTGTGTTGTGTGTGTGTGTGAAGACAATCTGCGAGTCAGTTCTCTCCTACCATATGGGTTCCAGGGATCAAACACAGATTGTCAGGGTTGGGGGCAAGCTGCTTTACCTGCTGAGCCATCTTTTCACAAAAGCCTGCCTGCCTGCCTCCCTCCTTCCTTCCCTCCTTTCTTCAACAAGGCCTTGTTATGTAGCCTTGGGTGGCTTGAAACTTGCTATGTAGACCAGGCTGGCTTCCAGCTCACAGAGATCTGCCTGCCTCNGCCTTTGCTGGCATTGGAAGAGCCATTCCTATTAGACTCTTGTTATCTAGGGATCTTAGTTCCTTTGGGAATTAGGAATTTGTCATTTATTTCTCTGTCCACATTGCTCAGTCCATATCCCAGGCTTTGCAGTAGTTATTATTTGTTTACTACAGCTTTTTATTCCTTTTTTTNAACTTCATAGCCTTACTTAACCAGAGTTGATGGGAACCCCTGCCCTCAACCTGATTAACATTATGAATTTATCCACCTTCTCAGAGTTCTAGAGCAAGCAGCTAGACATTTCAGTAAGTCTAAAAGCTGAATGGGAATTTATCTTCGACTTTAAGTTAAATCGATGAGAAACATTTCAATTTGGTATGCTTTAAGTATGGCTCAGAGGTAAAGATATGGGGATGGTAAAGATATGGGGATGGAAGAAATGAGTTATGGCTAAGGAAGGGGATAAACTTAGGAATACGGAATCCTGAATATAGCAAATTAGTTGAACCCTTATAATAACACATAGAAATTTGTTAAATAGTTACTAGTGGAACCATTATAACACATAGAAATTTGTTAAATAGTCATTAGTGGAACAGAGATAGGATATAGGAAGTCTCTTTTCCTTAATGTAGTTCAGACTCATATTAAGCAATGTTGAGTAAACAGTAATTTTAGGGAAATACTGGGCCAAGTGAGTGGCAGTTGCTCTGGTGCCTAGTCACTTGCTAACAACAGGAATTCTGATTGGCCTGAGGCCTAACCTTATTGTACATTCCAGCCAATAAGGGGTTAGTTTAGTCATTAAAGCTAGTTTTTAAAAAGATTGAGTACTGGACGCCTGGTCTCTTTCTCTAGGACTTTAAAAGACTAGAGAACAATGATCAGCTGCTGCCTAGGTGCCTTGTCACCTGATACAAAGCCCTGTTGAGAATCCATTTGTCCCTTCTTTCACTAATGTTTACTCCTCATTCGCCAATGTTCAATGATGTGGAAGTTATGTAGACGACGGTCCAGGTATTCTTTGAAGCTGAGTTTCATCGTTAGGAACAGGGTGGTTTTTTTCCCAGGGGCCNTTCTTACTACTGGCCTGACAGTTGCTTTCTCGCCCCAATCAGACAGAAACCATAGTTCTTACTTTACGCCGTGATGGGCAGAAGTGTATGTGGATAGGCTTTGGAGAATAGTAGTATGTGGTGGATATGGCTTTTCCAGTTTTATTTTAAGACCTGTTTTATTGATGTGTTACNTGTGAGGAAGCTAGGTTGTCAGATACGCAGTATTGACCATCTCTTCTGACTCGGTTACTTTTGAAGAAAGTATGAGGGACAAGCAGGACTCTGCTGTAGTTTCTGCCTCAAAGTTCCTGCTTGGGCAGTTTGCTCTAAGACATTAGCCACCTGTACAGTTGAGGGCCCAAGAGTGCCACTGGAGAGTCCATACTGCCCCTCTAGTTTTCATATCTACTTTCCATATCGCTCTAAACATCAGGAAGTGCTCCCACGTGCTCCCCCTCCCTCCCTCTCTCCCTCTCTCCCCCTTCCTCCCCACGCATGCAGCAAATGTCTTTACTCACTGAGCCATCTTGCCAGCCCTGAAAGCAGCCTTTTCTTAATTGTATTTCCTTAGTTGTAGATTGTTGAGGGATGCCACTGTCTCTATCAGGATGGAGATGTTACTGGAGCTGGTAGGATAAGCCTGGGCCCTGGCAGTGCTAATAGCTGAGCTCAGCCACCATCTTCAGTAGGCCAGTTAAAGACACAAGTCACAGTGACGAGCAGAGAAAGGAAGTTTATTCAGTGTGGCTATATTGGGAAGAGGAACAGATAAANAAGTTCAGTGACCCTCCCCAGTCTGTCAGGTCATGATCTGAGGTTTAGGTTTAAGTAGAGGGCAAGAGGTATACATAACTAAGCAGTCCTTATTAAGTCATGGTCCTTCCCAAAGCTGACCCATCACTGGCTGGACACTAGTCTCTCCAACAAAGCAGTCTGACTCTGAGAGGTAAGTTCCTCTCTGGATGGCACTAGACCTTAGCCTGTTCCTCCCACAGCTTAAGATTCCNGGGGGATTCCAGTCCATGTGACCATGTGTCACCAAATAGTCTGATAGCCAAAAGGAGGAGCACAAGTATCTCTTTAGAATATCCTTGTTCCTTTGAGGTGTCTGCATTGTCATAGAAAGGAGAACCAAAAGATGGAGCATGGGTTCACAGATATGTTTTGAACATCAGCCTNGGGCTAACACTGAAAAGCCAATGACATGTCCTCTCAGAGTAGCTTCAGAGAGGCTCATTACTCAGAAGCAGCCTTATAGTCTGGTCTCTTCTTCCCAAGAGTAAGTACAGGATAAGTAAATGCCAGAACACTGACACCTGTTAGTTAAGGCACAAAGGTCACAATTGAGGTAGCTGTTTCTGTAATTATTGTTAGGCCTGCAGTGATGGGATTTCTGGATTGGTTGTTGTATCACAACCCTGCTTCCCTAGAGACATAGCCAGCACATCAGTGCCTGGTGTCCTTCCCTACTCCAGCAGTAGAGAGTGCTGCTGACTTGTGTAGACTTCACCACAGCTCTCCATAGTGCACTTGTCCTCTGCTTCTGCCCCGTTGAGGTTCTCCTTCAATGTCCAGAGTACATTTTGACTCATCCAGTAAGGAGTTTTCGTCATCTTTGTTTTTCCCCTCCCTCTTTTCTGGAGTAGGAGATTATTTTTGAGGCCCCCCCCACACCCCAGACAGGGTTTCTCTATGTAACAGTCCTAGCTGTCCTGGAATTCGATTTGTAGCCCAGGCTGGCCTCAAACTCACAGAAATCTGCCTGCCTCTACCTTCCAAGTGCTAGGATCAAAGGCGTGCNCCACCACCGCCTGGCCTTAGGTAGATTTTTAAAATTTATTTTTAGTACAGTGGTGTTTTGCCTTCGTGTATGTCTGTATGAGGGTGTTGGAACTCCTAGAATTGGAGTTACAGACAGCTGTGAGCCTTCATGTGGGTGCTGGGAATCAAACCTGGGTTCTACGGAAGAACAGCCAGTGCTCCCAACCACTGAGCCATCTCTCCAATCCCGAGTTTTTATATTTTGAGACAGCATTGCATACCCAGGCTGGCCTAGAACTCACTATGTAGTCCAGACTGGCCTTGAACTCTGTAGTAGTCTGTCTGCTTCAGCCTCCTAAGTACTGGAATTCTGAGTATAAGTCACCATGTCTAGCTGAGGGGTTTTAATTGTGCTTTAAAGTAAAAATGGGGTTGCTGTTGAATCTGTCCCAGCTTCCCGCTGACAGTTGCCTGACCCCTAAAATCCATCTCAGGCATCTCTACAGAACCTGGAAAGATCTTCATTGTTTAAAACACAAGGGTTAAATCCCCAGGACTGAGAAGAAAGCACAATAAAGAACCTTGGGATTGGAGTGGGGGGTGATAAAAGGAAGGTAGACAGTGTTGGGTGAAGGGAACTGGGTGGCAGTTAGCTTTGCAGTGACCAGAGCTCGCCTGTCTCTAGCTGGCTAGAAAGCATCCAGTACCCTAAAGACACTCTGTCTACAGACTTTTTCACAAGTCATGTGACTTTCACTTACTGAAATTTTATTTGTAGGTTAGAATTTATTGAANTTTTTACTATCTTTAAGAAAAAATGGAGTGAATAACTTGTTGGCAGGATGGGATAGACATGAGGCTGTTGGCCTCCTTTTACTCTATGCTCATGAAGGTCAGAGAGAGTACAACATGAAACAGGCCTTGTGACATGCCATTGGGGACAAGAGGTCTGGGGAAGGGGGAGGAGGAAAGAATTTCTACTCTGAGACTGGCCAAGATCTCATAAATTCTGTAGGGTGGAGGGCATTTCTAAATCAACAAGCAGCTAGCGAATTTGACTGAATAGAAGAAATGAGGCTCCACAGTCTAGAGCAAGGTGTATTGTAGAGCTAGTGAACATAATAGCAACACATGGGGAGTCCTGATTTCCAGGCCTGTGGTGCACACTGCAGCCCCAGCCACCTTGAGGACAAGAAAAAGATTTCCCCCCCCCACCCCTAAGTTTTTCCCACCAGTAAAATATTCTCTAAAACCAAAGCCTTTTTAAGAACACTTCTCTGCTCTAAGAAAACTAGAGCATTTTGTCCTCGGTTATAATTTTAGCAAAACTGGATTCTTTTCTACTTAAGAATGTTACCTGAGAATTGAGATTTCCTTTTGTTGGTTTTTTGGTCTCATAGGTAAAAGAATTTAAAAACAGATTCAGAGAAAAGCTTTAAATTTGAGAGAGAAACCATAGGTCAGGCAGAAAACACAGTGTAGGCAAGATACAAAATACATCTCTGAGGCTAGCTGGGCGTGGTGGAGCACACCTTGTGAGCTTGAGGCCGGCCTCTTCTACATAGTTACAGGACACACAGCTGTCTCAAAAAAGAAAACAACAATAATAACAAAAATTTCTAAAGCTGCCAGGAGGAGGGAGGTGGAGAAGGCAAGAGAGAAAGTCACGCCTTTTCCATTAAGGTCCAAAAAAGCCAGCAAGTTTGGCAGTGATGATGGCAAGAAGCTGCATGGCATTGGGTAGAGGGTCTTCTAGAAAAGAATTGACAGCATCCAAAGTGTGAGGGCAAGCATACTNGACCAGTACCCAAAGAAGAGATAAGAAGGAAGAAAAGGAAAAGTTAGACTTTTAAAGTTAGAACTGAGAAAAGCAGACAGGCTCAGTAGTGAAGATCTGTGAGTGCGCTGGGTGAGGGAGGGGCTTCTGTAGGTGTAGATATA
>LZPO01096977.1:365373-382828 GCA_001675575.1 Neotoma lepida
CTGCCTGCCAGCCCTGCCTATCCTTTCTCCTGCCTTGCTATTGGCCATTCAGCTCTTTATTAGACCAATCAGGTGTTTTAGACCAGCAAAGTAACACAGCTTCACAGAGATAAACAAATGCAACATAAAAACAATGCAACACATCTTTGCATCATTAAACAAATATTCCACAGCATAAAAAAGTAACACATCTTAAAATGATATTCTACACCTACCTATAAAACTTTAAGACCCATCCCACATCTCTCTGACCCCCAGTGACTCAGTTCCTCCATCATTGCTGTGCCTCTTAAAGGTGCCACAACCTTCCAAAACAAGATCAGTAGGTGGAGACAAAGTATTCAAGCATATTATTCTATCAGTGACATTTCACATCCCAACCCCAACACCTTGCAAACAAAAAAATGCCAGCCACTCTTTGTGGTGCCCTTGGGCCAACAGCTTGTGGCTGTGTAAGCCACCTGAGTGTTGCCAGAACTGGCAAGAACCCTGTGTTACCATTCATCCACCTCATGCAGCAAGTAGTTGATGATGGTGTCCTGATTCTGGAACTTGAAGTACCCACAGAACTACTTCTTCTGAAGCAGGAGTGGGAACCAGTAGCTGTCATCGGGCCACATGTCTGCAAAGGGGATCTGGTCCAGTTGGAACCACTGAGGGCGCATTTCGTCACTCTTTGTGGGTGTCCCGTGTACATGGTTAGTAGAAAAGATATGCATGTCCATCAGTTCGGGGGAACCCACAAACTCAAATGAGATGTGGCCCACCTTGTGCAGGGCATCCACGGTTAGACCACTCTCTTCCTCCAGCTCCCTCTTAGCCCCATCCTCAATGGTCTCTCCTTCCTGCACTTTGCCCCTGAAGCCATTCCAGTGACCAGCACCAAAGCCCCTCTTCTTCATGCCCAGGAGAACTCGCTGAGGCTGCAGCACCAGCACCAGGGTGTAGAACCTGGAGGTACCCATGGTCTCCTGGGTCCTTGGCACCACAGCCACCTACTCCGTTTCTTCAAAGTGTCTTTTCTCAGCTTCTGGAATCCAGTTGAGGAGAAGCCCTTGAGATCTCTTGGATCTGCTCTTAAAACGTGGGCTTTTCCTAGAGTTTATAGCACTTTGCTTAATTGATGTTTAAAGAAATTTTGTATATTGCATTGCTAAATCCTGCAAGTGAGGGAGGTCTTTCCTAGTTTTTTTTTTTAATAGCAGATGGCCTTTTGACAGCATTGACAGTGTAATAAGATTTTTAGGCAGTTTTCCACCCAGTACAGTTTCAGTCTGTGAGCATTAGTAGGTAATTCCTTTTCCTTCTCCTTTCTTCTAAGCAGTCTTTTCATGTTAGAGGGGCTTAGCAGGACAGTATTGGGGAAGTATGAAAAGGGAGGACAGCCTTGCCAGTTTGTAGTTTAAAATATGTCAGAAATGAGCATGAATCCCACATCCATGTGTAGACTCCAGCTACAATCTCCTGTAGCATCGCCAGTGTTAAACTGTTACTGCTGGGGATGTAGCTCCGTCAGTGCTTTCCTAGCCCATACAGATCCCTGGGTTTGATCCCCAGTACCAGAGGTGGGTACCAAAACTCTGACTTTTGTCTCTCCTCCAGGCAGCCCTGAGTTGATCGCCCTTTGCATGTATGGAGAATAGGGAAGGAAACAAAATCTTTAAAAGAAATATGCTTACATACTTAGTTATGTTACAGTAACAAATCATCTTCATCATTTGAGTTGGGAAATAGAATGTTTGAAGCTCTCTTTTTTTTTCTCTCCTTCCTAGACAGAGTCTTACTATGTATCCCTTACTATGTGCTGTATAGACCAGGCTGGCCTCAAAGTCAGAGAGATCTCCCTACCTCTGCCTTCTGAGTGCTAGGATTAAAGATGTGCACCACCTGGTTGCTTTGGGATACTTTTGATTGAGGTTTCTAGTTTCCTCTTTTTTTTTTTTTTCCCAATTTTATTTATATTTCATGTGCACCAGTGTTTTGCCTGCATGTATGTCTGTGTAAGGGTATTGGATCCTCTGGAACTGGAGTTATTTATATTTCATGTGCACCAGTGTTTTCCCTGCATGTATGTCTGTGTAAGGGTATTGGATCCTCTGGAACTGGAGTTACAGGCAGTTGTGAGCTACCGTGTGGGTGCTGGGAATTGAACCCGGGTCCTCTGGAAGAGCAACCAGTGCTCTTTTAACTGCAGAGCCATCTCTCCAGGCCTAGTTTGGTCTTTTCAAATGCTGTTTGTTGTGTCTTGACTTGAACCCAGCTAGTGGGTGGATGGTGAGAAGGTCAGCAAGCACCACACAGATGAACTCGGTGTGAAGAGAGAACGCTCAGAGATAAGGACTTCCTTCAGCATTCTGAGTCTCTGCTATCATTCAGTTCCATCTTCCACACCAGTGTGCTTTTCACTCCATTGTCACATACTTCCCACTGTTCTTCCAGTGACAAATGGGGAAACCGCTTTTCAGGAGATTAAATTATTAAGATTTTAAGGCTGTGACCTGTTTCGTATTGAGAAGTCAGTTGCCCTCAGTGGAATTACCTGAAAATATTTTTCCTGGAAGTTTGCAAATATAGAAGTGTCACAAGCTTGTAAACCTACCACTTGGGAAGAGACAGCAGAATTGCCACAAATTCAACGATAGCCTACATGTTAAGACACTGTCAAACCCTCAAACCCAGCCCTTCAAAAACAAAACCCAAAAGAGGCAGTAGTTGTGACATACTGGAAAAATTCACTGATGGCTTTTAGCGGCTCACTTACAAAGCATGTGTATGGTGTGTGCAAGGCCCTAGAGGTTTGCACTCTTAACAGCAGAGAGGAAAAAGAAAATCAGCTGTATGAGGGAACGTGTAAATGTCCCCTGTGGGAAGGGGAANATAGGCTGGAATAACAAGCAAGATGAAAGGCTACAGTGTGAAGTAGTTTGTGTTGTTGCTACTGTTTTGGTGGTTTATTTGTTTTAAGATTTATTTCTACTTTATTTTATGTGTATGAATGTGTACCACTTGTGTTCCTGGTGCTTTCAGAGGTTCGAAGAGGCCATTGGATCCCCTGCAGCTGGAGTTACGGATGGTTGTGAGCTACCATGTGGGTGCTGGGAACTGAACCCAGGTCTTCTGGAAGCAAGAGCAACAACTGTTCTTAACCACTGTGCCATCTCCAGCTCCTGGTTTGATTTTTTTTGAGAGTAGATCTCGGATAATGCAGGCTGTCCTCTAACTTCATATGTAACCAAGTTTTGGCTTTGAAATCCTGATCTCCCGACTCTTCATCCTAAGTGCTGGAATTGCAGCTTTGGACACCATACCTGGCAGACTTTGTTTTGTTGTATTGTATTGTGTTTTTGAAACAGTCTCAGTCTGTAACCCAGGCTGGCCTGGAACTTACTATGTAGCACAGGCTGGCCTCAAGTTCAAAGCAGTCCTCCTGTCTGAGCATCCCCAAATTGAGGAATTTCAGGTGTGAACTAGCACACCTAGCTGAAAGGAGTTCTTTTAATTTAGTTTGAATGTCTCTGAATAGAATGTAAATGGGCTGGATTATTTTTTTGGGCTCCTTTGGGTCCATCGGCCTGTTGGACAGATCTGTAAATGACTTCCAGTATCATACATACTAACTTGAAGCTTGGCTCTAGACCTAAAACTGCCCCTGTGAGGTTGTAGGGGTCATCCCTGAAGTATAGCAGTGTGACTCTCCTTTTCCTTTCCAGGGAAGCAGAATCCTTCAAGGAACAAGGGAACGCATACTATGCTAAGAAGGACTACAATGAAGCTTACAACTACTACACAAAAGCCATAGGTGAGAAGGACCTGGTAATCGCAGTAGATAGATTTATTTGCCAGACACTGCTGTAAGTGGTTCCTGCCTAAGAAGCACCTTTTGCTTAGTGAGCTAGTGAGCTCATGACTAATCATCTTGGGATCAGTAGTTTTTTCTAGTTGAGATGCTCAACACATGCATCTGATTGTTGGTGCTTCCTTTTTCTGTCTTAGGAAATGGCCTTTGAGGATAAAACTGAGTCTTATCTCCATGCTTTAGTATGCCAGCATATTTTATTTGTTTTTATGACAGTTTCGTGTAAACCAGCGTTGAAACTTGCTTATAGTTGAGATGATTTTGAACATACACAGCAANAGCTCTTGTTTTGTTGTGTCCTGTTGAGGCGCTGGGGATGAAATCAGATCTTTCTGAATGCCTGGGCAAAAAGGCTCTGCCTTTGTACTACAGGCCAGCCCCTAAGCCATAACTTTTAAAATTGGACGCATCATTGCTCTTCTCCATTTCCACAAATAGAAGTTTGGCTGTGACCTTTAGAGAGAGTGTGTCAGCATGGGAAGAGATTACATGTAGTCCAGGGTTTCTACTTGTTCTCTACTCCTCATTCACCCCCTCAACCTTTTATTATTATTTATTATTATTATTTGTGTGTGTGCACGCGCACGCATGTGTGTATACATAAGTGCTTGCCGTGGCATGTGTAGACGTCAGGATAACTTGCTGCAGTTGGTACTCTTCTTCAGCATGTGGACCATGTGGAATCTGACTCAGGTCATGGAGCTTGACAAGTGCCTTATCTGCCAAGGCTGGCCCTGTTGGTTTTTGTAATTAACTTTATTGAAAAAAAAATCACATACCTAAATTAACCAGACCTTACAGTTAGAATAGGCATTTTGAAGCTGTGATTAGATTAGATTTTACACTTTTACTGTCAAATACATTTTAATACACTCATCCACCACTAAAACCAAAAAACTCCATGACAGAATTAGAAGTAGAAAAACTTTTATTTAAATTTATATCCTCTTTTATAACTTATATTCATTATCTGCATTTAGTCCTTACTCATGCCCAGATATTTAACCCTTTCTTGTTTCTTTTCTGTATGTTGCACTATACCTACACGTGTGTTCGTTTGTTTGCATGTATATAGAAGTTATAGGCTAGGATTTGCATATGAGGGAGACCATGTAGGTTTTTTTTTTTCTTACTGAGATTATGTGATCTCGCTTAATCTTACACATTCTAGGTTCCTCCGTTTTCAGCACATTTTGTGACTGCGTCTTCCTTAGCTGAACTGAATCCCATCTATTACAGACATCGAGGTTTATTTCAGTTCTTTGCTGTTGGAGACCATCCTCAATTGCTTTTCCATGTTATTCATGGAGGCAGAGTCTTTCAGTCAAATCCAGAGCTAGTTGATAGGGCTAGTCTCCATAGCTAATTTGTTCAGGGGGTCCCCTGTCTCTGCCCTCTGATGTTGGAGTTAAAGGCGGGTCACCATGCTTGCCCGGCATTCACTTGGTTCTGGAGATCTTGATGCTGAGTCTCACTGTATGACAAATATAACTACCGAGACAGCTCTCCAGGCCTCCCTTGAAATAGTTCTCTGAGAAATGGCCCTCTAGTTTTAAATCAGTAGCCTGTGCTGAACTTTTGGTTTTGTTTTGTCTGAGACAGGGCCTTACTATGTGGCCTTGGCTGGCTTGGAACTAGCTACCATAACCAGGCTGGTCTTAAACTTAGAGAGATCTTCTTCTGTCTCTGGAGTTCTGGGATTAAAGGTGTGAACCACCATACCCAGCTGAACTTTTTTTTTTAACGTATTTTCATATTTTTAAATTTTATGTGTATTGACTGTTTTGCATGTATGATTGTGTACCACATATGTACATGGTCCCCACAAAAAGCAGAAGAGGAAGGTATCATATAAGATCCCTTGGAAAAGGCATTACAGATGCTTTTGAACCACCATATAGGTGCTGGGAATCGAACCTGAGTCCTCTGTAAGAACTACAAGTGCTCTTATTTACTGAGCCATCTCTCTAGCCCTCTGTACTGAACTTTTTTGTGTTCTATTACTTTTCCTATAGATATGTGTCCTAAAAATGCTAGCTATTACGGTAATCGAGCAGCCACATTGATGATGCTTGGACGGTTCCGGGAAGCTCTTGGAGATGCGCAGCAGTCAGTGAGGTTGGATGACAGTTTTGTCCGGGTATGTAATGTGGCTCTTTGGTGAAGGCTAAGTGTCTACAGTTGTGTTCCTCTGGGTTTCCCAGTCCTGCAGCTCATTCTCTAGGGTGCTGTCCTGAGCAGTGCAGACATTGCACACTATCTCTACCCTGTAGCTGCTAACCATCAGGAGTACTTCCTCTTTTCATTGTGACAGCCAAAATCATCTCCTAATTGTGACAAATATCCCCTGAAGAGCAAGTGTTCCCCTTGAGAACCACTACCCTAGCCTTCTCACTGAATGTTGGTTTATTGAGTGTTTGCTGTTGCCGCTGCAGTCATATTCCTTTCCTTCACTCTGTGCTCTTTCTTCTAGGGACACCTCCGAGAAGGCAAATGCCACCTCTCACTTGGGAATGCAATGGCAGCATGTCGCAGTTTCCAAAGAGCCCTAGAACTGGATCGTAAAAATGCCCAGGCACAACAGGAGGTAGGTCTGATCTGCTCGTATGAGAGGTGGTGGTGTGGTGCATCTGGAAGGAATAGTGGCCCAAAGGGCAGGACTGACAGTCCCACTTCACCAGCAGCCACACTTAGCTGACTTGAGGAAAATCTCCTAGTCTCTGGGACTCTATTTCCTTAATGTTGAATGGGTTTTGAGTCTGTAAAAAGTGGAAGGTATCTGAGATGACTGGGTATCAAATAAGCAGATGCTTCAAGGAACTAAGTTGAGTAAATTCAAGGCTGGCATGAAACTCGGTTATAGAGCACTTGTCTAGCATGTTCTAAGTCCAGAGTTCAGACCTTAGTGCTGTCAAAAAGAATTAGAGTGTGTTCAAATCTGGCTTAAGTTGGTAGCACACATCTTTCAGTTCCGCCTTCATTCAGTTGGTGCCTGGATGCATTTTAGTGAGCATCTCAAAACTGCCCAACTCCTACCGTGCATTGTCTATATTTTGTGTAACTCGCTGTATGACTCCTGTCTTCCTAACAAGAAGTTCAAAATGAGCATAAAATTTGGGTCTTGCCCTTTCCTATTTTCTTTAAAAGATAGGATCTCAGGGCTGGGAATGTAGCTCAGCAGGCAGAGTACTTGCCAGGCATGGATGAGGCCCTGGGTTCAATCCCTATTCCCAATAGAACCATATGTGGTGGTGCATACTCCCATCTATATAAGAGGTGTAAGGCTAGCCCAGGCTACATGAGACCTTGTCTCAAACAAAATGTAGCCCAGGCTAACTGGCCTCATCCTTCACCAGCTTTTTAAGGAAGTGTTCAATTCAATTCTAATTTTCCTTTTTTTTTTAATTTTGTGTGTGTGTGTGTGTGGTAGAAATCAGTGTGTTTTGTGGTTTTCTTTTGTTTTTGTTTTTAAACTTACGTGTGTACATGTTCTTGTTTGTACGAGGGCAGACTTGCACTGGCTGTGACAATCATGTTAGAGGTCAGGGTTGTTGTCTTAAAGATCAATTCTCACCTTCCACTTGTTTGGAACAGGGTCTCCAGTTTTTGTCTTTGAGGTGAGGGTCTCACGATGTATCCCTAACTGGCCCAGAACTTGCTAAATAGACCAGGCTGCCCTTTGCCTNTCAAGGGTTGGGATTAAAAGTATGCACTACCATGCCCAGCAAGACCGGGTTTCTTGCTTGCTTCTACATACTCACTCTGGGCTTAGCTGACACTCCAGCTGCTAGGGATTCTACTTTCCCCACCCCCACCTTGCCATAGCAGCACTGGGTTTACATATGCACACAGCCATGTCTGGTTTAGCATGGGTTCTGGGATTTAATCTCAGGTCTTCACACTTGGATGGCAAGTGTTTACACACTGAGTCATCTCCTTAAGCTTGTTTTTGTTTTAATTTATATATGTATGCCACTTTTAATTTATATATGTATGCCACTTGTATATTCATGCCTACAGAAGCCAAAAGAGGGCGTCAAATCCCCTGGAGCTAGAGTTAACAAGTTGTAAGCTTCCTAACAGGGGCACTGGGACTGAACTCAGTACTGAGGAAGAGCAGCAAGAGCCCCTAACCACTGAGCCATCTCTCCATGTCCCGCTCCATACCTCCCCCACTTTTAATTGGATTTTTGAAACCAAGTCTCTCTCAAGCTATCCAACTCACTGTGTAGTCCAGGCTAACCTCAAACTGGATATTCTCCTGCTTCAACCTCCTGAGTGCTGGTATTAATAGACATGCACCACCATGTCTGCTTCTTTGATGTGACTATTTTTCCTTCTTTTTTGAGATAGGGTTTCATTGTGTAGCTATGTAGCTCTGACTGGCCTCACACTCACAGAGATCTACCTGGCTCTGTCTTTCAAGTGCTCAGATTAAAAGCATCTGCCACCATGCCCAGCTTTGGGTATTTTGTTGTTGTCGAGACAGTCTCACTGTGTAGCCTTGGCTATCCGAACTCACTGCATAGACCAGGCTGGCCTCAACTCAAGAGATCTGCCTGCCTCTGCCTCCCCAGTGCTGGGTTTACAGGTGTGTGCCACCACACCTGGCCTCAGTGATGTTCTTGAAAGAACAAATTCATCAAGATCTTAGTGACTTGTGTGATTGGTCAACCTAAACTTAATATAATATTTTTTTTTTTCTGGTATAGTTCAAGAACGCCAATGCAGTCATGGAGTATGAGAAAATAGCAGAAGTGGATTTTGAGAAACGAGATTTCCGGAAGGTAAAGTAGAAGTGATAGATCCTACCCTCCTCGGTACTGTCATAATACAGAAAAACCTAGCATAGTACATTGTCATTTGAATTTGGCTTTTAACTTTTTCTCTCTTAAAAGTTGTTTATTTTCTTAATTATACTTGGCTTTTCGATAAAAAACAAAAAAATCAGCTTACTTATTCCCATTGATTATGTAAGGCAGTATCTCAGGACTGTACTGATTAATGAAGGAAAAGCCAATTGGAAATAAATACAGGGGTTGAATAATCCATTTTTACCTGATTATGAGAGTTAAACACTTTCTTCTATGGAATAGATGCTATAAATAAGAGTGTGGAAAAGCCCTTATTTATGTTTTTGGAGAGTGTGTGTAATCTATTGCCACCACCTTTTTGCAGCAATCTTCCAGCCTCAGCCTCCAAAGTGCTGGGTTGCAACATGAGCCACCACTACCTTTCTGATGTTATTTTGGGTCTTGCTGTGTAGTTCAGGCTTACCTGAAACTTGATAATCCTCTTACTGCCACTATACCCAGCTTGGTGTTAGACTTTAATAAACAGTATAGTGTGTGGTAGTTTTTGACAGTGTATGTGTTAAAGGGGTTGATATATCTGAAATCTTAGTATGAAAGTTCCAGAATCTTTCTAGATCTTGGAATTAATTAAGCCTGAAGTATAGGTTCCTCTGTTTCTTAAATGGTAAAGGGAACTAGCTTTCACTAAAGAATCAAGGCAAGAAGTGGAAGGCCAGCAGACACCAAAAATCCTAATCTGGAGATTTTTTAGGATCATTTGACGAAGAGATTTCAGTCCAAGGGAGGGAGTTGTTGCCTCATATGTAGGAGTTTGCTCAGGGCTTTCAGAGCAGGTATTGAGTAAATGTTTTCAGGAACAAATAAGCATCCATCTTAACCCTCATACTGTGAGGGCCTTTATTCGGAAATTAGTAAGTCTGCCTGGCTTGTGCAGAGTCCCGATACTCACTATCATCCTCCTGGTCGTTGGCTTTAATAATCATAATGTCTTTGTAGTGTGATTCATGCTGTTTGTTTCACGCGCGGGAGGGTGTGTGTGTGTGTGTGTGTGTGTGTGTGTGTGTGTGTGTGTGTTTGGAGAGCAGTTGTAACTACTGTCACGGTTTTTCTGAGGCTCACATAGGCAAAAGCTTTGTCTTGAAAAGCAGTCTTTTGGATTTCTTTTCTCTCTTGCCTACTCTGGAGCCAGAATCCTGAGTCTGTGACAGAATCCTCTGTCTCTGACATTCCAGCCCCCCCCACTGTAGCTCATGGTGATGTCACAAATGAAGAATTATGATCCTGGCAGGGGAAACAGATGAACTTGGAAGAAACAAAGATCTTGTTTGCCTGCAGCTGTCCCTACTGGGGACGCGGTGGGGGTGGGAGATGAAGCTCTGAGCTCCAACTGATGCTCCGCACCATGAGCAGAGCCAGCTCTGCATAGAACGCAGTCCTCATGAAGCCAGAGGGTGTGGCTGCTGAAATGATGACTGGCTTTTTCCTTTCCTTCTCCTTCTTCTGTTTGAAGAAGTCAGTACCACAGCTCCACCTACTTGATACCTCAGTTGTCGTTACTGTCCTTGAAACTTCCAGTGACCTATGCCACNGAAGGAGCGCCATCTTATCATTGCTGTCTTGGCAGCACAAAAACTCTTAGTGAACAGCTCAGTGTCTCAGTATTTACTTTCTTGCTTGTAGGTTTTTCTTTTTTGTTTTTGAGACAGGGTTTCTTTATGCAGCCTTGGGTGTCCTGGAACTAGCTCTCTAGACCACGCTGGCCTCCAACTCACAGAGCTCCTCCTGCTTCTGCCTCCCAGTGATGGGATCAAAGGCATGTGCCAACACCGCCTGGCTTTTTTGTTTTTTGGGTCAAGGTCTCTATATAGCACTGGCTGTCCTGGAACTAACCTTGTAGACCAGGCTGGCCTTGAACTCAACAGAGATCTGCTTGCCACTGCACCCATTTTGCTTGGGTTTTTAATCTCAATTTTTGAATAGGTCTTATTCATGGTGCAAAAGCTAAAAAGTATGAAAAAAATGTTTAGTGATGAGTGTCCCTTCAAACAGGCCCTCTGGTCTGCCTAGTTTTTACTCCTCTCTCTGCTCCCTGTCCCCAGTGCTGGGGTAGCTCAGTGTCAAGCATGGTAGGTAAGGGCTCTACCATTGACCTTCATCTCCAGCCCCATCCACAGTTGATGTAACTTCCATTTTCTTGTACCTGTTGTTGTACATACATCAAATACAGATTTTTAGTTTTGTTTGCATGAAAGGTAGTGTACTTATCGTTCATATTCTGTACTTTTTCCCCCCACTGAATAGGTCTTGGAAGTCTTTCCACAGTAGTACATGGGACATTTGTGCATTCCACTTTAGAGTTATAGAGTATGCCATTATAGCAGTGTACATTGATGAAAGTTGTCTTTTCTTGCTTTTAGAATTCATATTCAGAGTCTTAGAGGTAATGGTGTCCCTTAATCCTAGATTTCTCCTTTGATCTGTTATTCTTAGAATATGATTTAGTGAGGAAATCCCAGGAATAGCAGCTAAATAAGAAATGAAAGCTCAGAAAACAAAGTTGTGAAAAAAAGAAAGGAGAATGAATTATGGAGACCTATGTGGCTGAAAGAGTGAACTCACTGCAGCTTTGGTAGGTATGTGTGAGATTTACACATAGCAGCCTGTTGGGAGTAGTCATGTGACAGCCATTAGAATCTTTCCAAGTGGGCTTTCACTGAAATTCCTATACTGAGATAAATGTAAGAAGGGCCAACCCAGTAGTAAGCTGGGAAACTTGATGGGTGTGGTGGCAGACTGCTTCAAACCCAGCACCCAGGAAGCAGAAGCAGGTAGATCTCTGTGAGTTCAAGACCAACCTGGTCTACATGGTGAGTTGTAGGCCACCTAGAGAAACTGTCCTTTTAAGTGTTTTCAAAAATTAATTGATGTATATGAATGTTTTGCCTCCATGTATGTCTGTGCACTGTGTGCGTACCTAGAACCCTTATAGGCCAGAAGACAGCTTTGGATCCCTTGGAACTAAAATTATAGATAGTTGTGAGCTGCCTTGTGGATCCTGGAAATTGAACCCAGGTCCTCTGGAAGAGCAGCCAGTGCTCCTAACCCCTGAACCACCTCTCCAGGCCCATCCCCCTCCCCGTATCCTTTAAGTAGGTGAAGCTGCTGTCACAGGAAAAGAAACACAGCAGTTTCTGTAATGTGTGCAACACTGATTCAATGCCAGGTTATTTTTGCCATTCTCGTTTTGCTTAACAGGTTAAACCTAACAAACAATGAAAGTAGTAAATAACAGTGTTTGTGAGAAGAATGTGAGCTTTGATCAGAGTCACTGTGGGTTCACCTTGGAGGCTGCTTAGCTTGGTTAAGGTTAGCGGTTCTGGAGTCCTGCTGTATTTAAGGTGGAACTTGGGTGACCTAGAACCTTGCTTGGTTCTCTATTTCTTAGTCTTCTCATCACTAAAATAAAGATAATGATATCACTTATTAATTCTGTGGGCTAATAAAGTACTTATTGTTAGCTGTCATTATATGACTGCTGTTCTCATTTTATTGTTTTCATTGAATGAGTATGTATAAACTTTAATATTATTTTACCACTAAGCAGTGAACCCAGGTAATGTCTTTGAGCACTGAGTCTGTCTGTTGTGACCAAACTAGAGTGAAGACATTTCTGGAGTCCAAGATGAAGAGCTTACTTGCTTTCCTCTTCCCTTAGGTTGTTTTCTGCATGGACCGTGCCCTAGAATTCGCCCCTGCCTGCCATCGCTTCAAAATCCTCAAAGCAGAATGTTTAGCAATGCTGGGTCGATACCCAGAAGCACAGTTTGTGGCCAGGTATGCAATCTGGCCAGTTCATCACTGAGATGCAAACAGGACTGCAGGTTCTGGCTGGCTGCTCTCTACATCTACATGGGAGCTGTGGGCGTGTCAGCTAGCATGTTCAGACCTTCCTGGAGCTTAAAGCCAAAGGTTAAATAAGATTAGATCCAAGGCCCACAAGGTACAAAGGATGGAGTGGTGTAGAGGTGCTTGAACATATGTGAAAGAATTTAATGAGTGTGTGAGTTTGTTTTAACCTTTAATTTCATGCATATCTAGGATAGAAGGACAACTCTTTGGGAGTTTGTTCTCTCCTTCCACCCTATGGAAGGTTTTGGGGATTGAATTTAGGTGGTCAGGCTTGGCAGCTAATGCTCTTAGCTCATGAGCAGTCTCACTGGCCTGGGTTTGTTTGTTTGAATGCAGTCCTTTCTACTCCAGGAAACTTTAGCTATCCATATAGTAACTATTTTATCCTTTGCAGGTCTATTGCAACTGCTCAGCTCTGCCCTCTGCCATTATAGTGCAGAAGCAGCCACAGATAATAGCTGAGTTGGTCTAAATCAAATTTTATTTACGTGGCAGGTTAGGGATATAGCTCAGTGGTGAAGCGCTTGTGTAGCCTGGCTTCAATCCCAGTACCATAGGAGTGGTAGGAAGGCAATTGCAGAAGTTCTGCCATGTTGTGTGGCACATTGGTAGAGCTTGCACCAAGCCTTTAGTTCAGTCCCTAATGCCAAACACCTATCACCAAACTATGAGGGGAAAAAGAAATAAAAAATATAAAGAAAGAACTTACCTATGGGCATTAGTTTTCCCACCCACCTGTAGTCCAATAAGAGATTGTGAGAAACACCCAAGTGGTGGCGGCGCACGCCTTTAATCCCAGTACTTGAGAGGCAGAGGCAGGCAGATCTCTGAGTTCAAGGCCAGCCTGGTCTACAAAGTGAGTTCCAGGACAGCCAGACAGTTACCCAGAGAAACCCTCTCTTGGAAAAACAAAAGAAAAGATTATGAGACCCAAGGAATGTATTGGGTGAGAACNGTAGGGGAAAGAGGTTGGGCTCGGCAGTAAAGTGTTTGCTTCTCTCTGTACAAGGTCCTGGGTTTAATCCCTGGTACTGCTGGAGGTGGGGAGAATAAAGAAAGGGAAATTTCTTAAAGAGAGAGAGCTGTAGGTAGTTTATTTTAACAAGGTTTGGGAGTAGTTCTTAGGAATCTGTTCACCTGTGGGTACTTTGAATACTAGAGCCATGATCAAGGAACAGTCTGACCACAGATGGTAGGAATGGTCAGGACATTCCAAATCACAGCTGAATGTGTTCTTTTTATTGCAGTGACATTTTACGAATGGATTCCACCAATGCTGATGCTCTGTATGTCCGTGGTCTTTGCCTTTATTATGAAGATTGTATTGAGAAGGCCGTTCAGTTTTTTGTGCAGGCTCTCAGGATGGCTCCTGACCACGAGAAGGCTTGTGTTGCTTGCAGAGTAAGTTCTTGGCATGGTGATCTAAGAATCAGAGTGGAATAAAGCTTCCTTTCATATCTTAAGTTATGAGTGAGACTAGGGCTATAGCTCAGTGGTAAGGCGTCTGTTTATCACGCCTGGGGGCCTGGGTTCCATCCGTGGTAGCTAAGTGGGAAGAGAGGATAATGATGCTGGCTAGACTGGAAGAATTGAGACTCACAAGGACTATGACAGCTCCATTTATCAGTTTGTCAGAGCATCCCTGAGTAGTCTAGGTGGTGGGAGACTGTCCTGCCAGACTGCCGGGGTTGAAGAAATTGAGAATACTGTCCTCACCTGTTGAGTGAACTGAGGCTTTCTGGATTGAACTGACCACACCATGCTTTTCTCTAGAATGCCAAAGCCCTTAAGGCCAAGAAAGAAGATGGGAATAAAGCATTTAAGGAAGGAAATTACAAGCTAGCATATGAACTGTACACAGAAGCCTTGGGGATAGACCCCAACAACATAAAAACAAATGCTAAACTCTACTGTAATCGGGGTACGGTTAATTCCAAGGTAAGTGTTTGGTCTGGGATGTCAAAAGTCTTCGGAAATCTGCTCAGCAGGAATAAGCCAGATAGAAGAGAGAAGGGTGTCCCTGTCTTGTAAGGAACTATTTTGTGGCCTTGAGATCTTGTGGGGCAGCTGGCAGGCTGTCCCTCCTGTTTGTCAGTTGTCTCTTTCCATTTGAACAAGTGTCACCTCTTTTCATTTGAGCTAGGATTTGTTTCTTCTTCAAGAGTGAGATAGAGGAAATTGGCAATGTTAATTGGGCTTTTTAAAGTCCCCAAGTAAATGGTGGTCACTGAGAATGACCATAGTTGTCTTGTGACCCTATCCATAATGAGAAAGATTAGGCTTCTGATCCTGTAGAATTCTAGTAGTTAAAAATTGCAGTCTTTCTGGTCCCTGTAGTTGGCCTGTGGAAGAGTGGAGTGTGGGACCCTAGGACCCACCTTTTGCTGTTTTGGTTAGGCACTAACATGGCATGCTAAGGAACTTTATCAGTAACTGGCTTTTATCACATAGTAAAGAAACTAGTTTGGAATTTGGTGTCCTTAGTCCCCTGACTTTCCCAGTGACCAAGAACATAGTAAAACAGGGATATTCACAGTTTCTGGACTCCCTCCATGAGTAACNATGTGAAGTGTGATTGCTCGCTCTCTCTCTCCTGAAGCTTAGGAAACTAGATGATGCCATAGAGGACTGTACAAATGCGGTGAAGCTCGATGACACCTACATAAAAGCCTATTTGAGAAGAGCTCAGTGGTGAGTGCCTCTGGAGGGTGGGGGACGGGGCTGCCACTGNTCAACTAGGGGAATTGCACTGTGGTTGACGAAACAGACCCAGGGATGTTGTGAGGTCATTTGGTCCTTCCCCCTGCCTCTAGGTGGGATTGCTCCAGCCCTAGACTATCTTTATAGACCTCCAGCCGAGGAGATTGCACACGCTCCCTCAGTCTCCCATGCCTGTGTCTAACGCCCCTCACGGTCAGTAAGTTTCCTCTGATGCCTGACCCAAATTCCTTTTGTTAACATGTGAATCCATTTCCTTGGAGATTTTCCTTT
Organism: Neotoma lepida; assembly: GCA_001675575.1. NCBI lineage: Eukaryota > Metazoa > Chordata > Mammalia > Rodentia > Cricetidae > Neotoma > Neotoma lepida. Next base: position 380,944 of record LZPO01096977.1, read on the forward strand.
GTGTTGTTCACTTCCGCTCTAACTTGGCACAGTGCTTGGCACGTCAGTGCTCACCCAGTAAGTGTTCTGTTGAATGGATGGATGGTGCTTGGAAGAGGACAGAAGGAAGTGTTTTAGAGACAGTGGAGTGTACCTGCCTGTCTGTCATGGGTAGGGAAGGTTACAGTTGAAAGCCATTTCACTTGGCTCAGTGGTGCGGCTATATGAAAAAACAACTTTTGATAGACCCGGGATAAATAGTCCATGCCAGGTGGTTCAAGCACAGTGGGCTCTGTGACAAGGATCATGCCTACCCACATTTGCCCCAGATGCTAGGTACTCCCCGGCCTTTTTGTTCAGTTCACTCTTGAATCCATTCCCCCAGAGAATTTTATTCAGACAGAACAGTACCAAGGGTTAGAATGATGTCTTGTGGCTTAGGTGTGGTGCCTATACCTCCAGCACTGGTGAGGTTGTAGCAGGAGACTCAACATTAGTGCAAGCAAGGCCAGTTTGGGCTACATAGTTGATTCCAGACCAGGCTGGGCTACAGAGTAAGACTTTGTCTCAAAAAAAAAAAAAAAAAAAAAAAAAAAATAGAATGGGTGGGGAGATGCCAGCCAGTGTGGACCTGAGATCAGATCTCCAGAACCCACATACATTCAGATGTCTGTAATTCCAGCACTCCTACAATGAGATGGGGGGATATAGGAGAATCCCCAGCAGCTTGCAGGCCAGCTAGCCTGGCCTATTATAGGGAAGTAAACAAGAGACCCTGTCTCAAAGTGGAAGTGAGACAACGTTCAGTTGTCCTTTCACCTCTGTGTGTTCCTTGGTGAATGTGAGCCTGCATTCACACAGAAACTGCACACACCACAGCTCTGGGTTTAACACCTGGCACAGTAGACAAAAAAAAAAGTCATTTCATTTCCTGCTACTCTCTAAGTGAGAACTTCCTGATTGTTGTTGTTGTTGTTTTAAGATTGGCTAGGCTGGCCTTAGACTTACTATGTATATAACCAAGATGACTTTAAACTTCTAATCCTCCTGTCCCCGCCTTGCCCAAGTGCTGGGATTGTGAGCCTGCATCAACACCTTTTGTATGTAGTTCATACGTGCTAGGAAAGCTATACAAGCTGAGCTATATCCCCAGTCCTATGGGTTTCTTTACCCGTCTCAGCTTGGGGCAGTGGTACTGGTTTTAAAGATCGTAAACGAAAATGAAGTTCTTGGGTGTCATTCCTCCATTGCCCATTTCATTCCTAATTATAAACTGTGAAGTCTAGTTGCACTGTTACTACTGTTTGAGCCAGAAACTCCCTCATCAGCAGTATAGAACCTCAGGTTTTCACCACTGAGATAGAAAAACTGCTAGAATTGTATTATTGATTCTGGGAAACTAGCTCTTATTCATTCCGTCTTCACACCCTACTGTCAGAAATGGAAGGTTGGGCTGGAGGTATAGCTTAGTTGTATAGAACCTGCCTAGCATGTGTGAGGCCCTGAGTTTAATATATCCCTGCTCCTTACCCCACAGAAGAGAATGGAAATTGGTAGGGTGCTTGCCTACCATGCACAGAGCCCTGGATTCAGTCCCTAGCACTGTATAAATTGGGCTTGGTGTCACACGCCTATATCCCAATATTCAAGAAGATCAGAAGTTCAAGGCTGGGCTAAAGAGATGGCCATTGGGTAAAGGAGTCTACCACCAAGCTGGACAACCTGAACTCCATCCACAGGACCCACATGGTGGAAGTAGAGAACTGACTCCCAAGGGTTCCCAACTCTGACCTATGCACACCATCCATATTCAAGAGCGTACACAATAAATGTATTTTGTTTGTTGAGACAGGGTTTCTCTGTGTAACAGAGCCTTGGCTGTCCTAGAACTCACTCTGTAGACCAG
>LZPO01096977.1:382998-397974 GCA_001675575.1 Neotoma lepida
AAATAAAATTAAAAACAGCAACAACAAAAAACTTTTGACCCAACTAAAGACTTTAAGAAACACAAAATGCTGTATAAGTGGTTTTCCTTGCAGTTTTCTCTAACAGCAAAAGAGTAGCGTCCTGTAGTATCTACTCACCTGATGCTATGCACCATGGGAAAGGGATACATGAAGCGTAGTGCATTCTTAATCTGCTAGGAGACAATGTAGTGGAAGATGATTTTGTTTGTGTGTATGTGTGCTTAGTCAGCAAAAATCAGAAATTGCTTTATCTGACAAGTCCTGTTCTGTGTTAAGGATAGAACTACCCTTGAGTGGCTTTGCCTCTGAAACTCCACCTGAGTTGGGGGGCAGTGGACACTTTGGCATAGTTGGCTGAGAATGTCCCCTCACGCAGGTAGACTGCTAAAACATGCCAGCAGTTAGCTCTAGCCTTCCTAGAGGCCTGACCATTGTACAGTTGGGCTCAACTCAGCCTTAAAGTTGGGCAGATGACAAATGTTTGCCATCTCTCTTGCCACAAGCTAGAGGAATTCCTTTTCCCCCTTAAAGCCTTATTTTTCTACTTTTTCTTCAACATTTAAGAGACTTGGAAGTGTATTTTTGACTTTTAAAACATGCAAAATAATGCAGATCCTGATGGGCAGCTCACACCTGTAATCCTAGTACTTCAGAGGCTAAGATTGGAGGATAGCCAGTTCAGGGCCAGCTTGAGCTACATAGTAAATTCTAATCCAGCCCAGGCTACAGAAGGAGAAAGACCTTGTCTCAAAAAAATAACAAAAGAATGCAAGTCAGTGTCATGGTACTTGTTTAATACATTATGCACAGGCCTAGAGATCATGTCAGGGTTACTAATGCGTCAGATTTTTTTGTTGTTTTGTTTGTTTTTCGAGACAGGGTTTCTCTGTGTAGCACTAGCTGTCCTGGAACTCACTCTGTAAACCAGGCTGGCCTTGAAGTCAGAGATCTGCCTGCCTTTGCCTCCTGAGTGCTGGGATTAAAGGTGTGCACCACCACCACCCGGCAATGAATATTAAGTTATTTTACTTCAGATTATCTGGCTCTTTGTTCTGTGAATTGTTTCTCTGTGTTTCTAGTACCCTGTATCTGTAGGACACTGTGGGGGTTTTTTGTTTGTTTTGTTTTGTTTTTTAAAGTCATAGATGAATGTGTTTCCAGCAATTCAGAGGTGCCTAAGATGTCAAACTTATCTTTGGCCAGTCACATTAGTAACAGTTTGCCTGCCCTGGCCTCCAAAGCTGATATGTGTAAAGATGGGCTGGCAGATGGAAGTATCAACTGACTCTCGGGTGTGTAGCAGCTGACTGCACTGTGTGAGCTCTTCCCATTCTTAGCAGATGTTGTGTCTGATAGATGGAGAGGACAGACTTAGTGCCATCAGGTCATAAGAACTTAGGAGGCTGGAGAAATGGCTCAGCAGTTACGAGCACTGATTGCTCTTCCAGAGGACCCAGGTTCAATTCCTAGCACCCAGATGGCAGCTCACAACTGTCTGTAACTCCAAGATCTGACACCTTCACACATGCAGCCAAAACACCAATGCACATAAAATAAAAATGTTATTTAAAAAAAAAAAAAGACAACCACTTAGTTCTGTGGGAAGCAACACTTTCAAAGTCCTGATGCTCTGCCTTTTCCCTTCAGTCCTCCCATTTTGGCCCAGGGATCCCTCTTTGCTTTTGTGCTACTGAAATCAAAGCAAGACTGTGTTGAGAGTCCCTTCCTCTGTCTCACCTCTACCCCTGAGATTGAGAGTGGAAGCATTCAGCAGCAGCTTCCACCCTTGACCTTGATCCTTCTAGTGGCTCAACTAACCCCACTTGCAGCCTGGGTTGGAGCTAGCCCTGCATGTTTGTGGCACAGAAGATTTCAAAGCTCACTCACAGCAGTTTTTCTCTTGTGTTTCAGTCCAGGGTAGTCAAGTAGGTGCCTTCACATGACCTTTCCTGAGGTGGCATAGCTGGTGGGCAGTGCTGTGTCACCAAGAGCTTTTTCCCCTGGCCACTGCCCGCTTCTATCAGAGGATTACTGGTTGGGTGCAAATGCCATGAGGCTTCTTGGCCTTGAGGAACTGAAAGTTAATTCATTGTTTAGATAAGGGATTCTACTGTTTGGTGAAACATCCTACTGAAAGTGTGTATCTCTTGCATGAGCCATGCCTTCTCTCTAGAAGGCCCACAGGCCATTGCTCTTTGTGTCTGAGTGCTGTGTTACCCTGTACTTCCTTCTCAGTTACATGGACACAGAGCAGTATGAAGAAGCTGTGCGAGACTATGAGAAAGTGTATCAGACGGAGAAAACAAAAGGTATGAGAACTAAGGGCCATCTGACTCAGGGAGCTGGGGGATGATTTGATGTCGCACTTGATCACTAGCCTGGCAGCAGTCAGCAGAGCTCCTGGTGGGGGCTTAGGCTCCTGTGTTCTGGTTCTAGCTCCTCCCTGTCATTTTCACTTCCTCTGTCTTCAGAAGAAAGCACCAAAAAAGCCCCTATTGTGGTTACCAAGGCTTCTACCCTCTGGGCAGCTGGGCTGGGACTGCAAGGGAAGCAGTTGGATCTGTCGGTTGATGCCACCTGTCTTCCTCAGAACACAAACAGCTCCTTAAGAATGCACAGCTGGAACTGAAGAAGAGCAAGAGGAAAGATTACTACAAGATCCTGGGAGTTGACAAGAATGCCTCTGAGGACGAGATCAAGAAAGCTTATCGGAAACGGGCCTTGATGCACCATCCGGGTGAGCTCTGCAGAGGGGTACAGCAGAAAGAACCACAGGGCAGATGCATGGGCACCTAGGAGACTCGCTCTTCAGCGGGAAGAAGGGGGTGCTGAGCTCCCTATCCTACAGGTTGTGGGAGGTGCCACATTCCAAACTTGGACATAAACAGACTTGTCTTCCTGTGACCCTGGTTTCACTAAATCCTCCAGATCGGCACAGTGGGGCCAGCGCTGAGGTTCAGAAGGAGGAGGAAAAGAAGTTCAAGGAAGTGGGAGAGGCCTTTACCATCCTCTCTGATCCCAAGAAAAAGACTCGTTATGACAGTGGACAGGACCTGGATGAGGAGGGCATGAATATGGGCGGTGAGTTGGTTTGGGCACCTGGAATGAAGATGGTCCCTGTAAAACATTTTTTCCCCTAAAGCACCAGAAAAGGCCCTGTTGTTGTTACCAAGGCTTCTACCCTCTGGGCATCTGGGCTGGGACACTCCAGAGGTGAAGTCTGTAAGTGGTCAGCCAGTGATATAAGACAGTAGGCTGTCAAAAAAAGATGAGCCAGGGCAGGAGCCATCAGAACTGCTGTGGCTGGGAAGAAAGGAGCACAGTGCTAGTTCAAGGAGTCAGGGTGTCCAGGTCTGCTGCATTGATCTTGGTGTCATTCAACTGACACGGTTGAGCCTTCTCAGTAGTAGCCCCAGGGTTATAGGAAGGCAGCATAGTGCAAATGACATTTCTAAGTAAGGAGACAGTAGGCAGAGCAGGCTGAGGCCAAGTAGGCTTTCCCTCTGGACTGCATTTGGAGGGGAACAGAGGCCAGGGCTGGGACAGGCAGCAGGTTCTGCCTGGGGCGGGGCTGGGAGATGCTTGCTGACATCTAGGCAGAAATGATGGAAAGATGGAAGTGATACTCAGAATTCTTCCGTGTGTGGTTCCTCAGACCCTTCTGATTTTCCCCTTTTTTGTCCCTTCCATGCTTCTCACCAGATTTTGATGCAAACAACATCTTCAAGGCATTCTTTGGTGGCCCTGGGGGCTTCAGCTTTGAAGGTAGGTATCCCTGCTGCTCGAGAGCCCCCACGTGATGAGCCAACACTGACCCCTCACTCAGGCAGCTCCTGGGAAATCTTGAGTGGAGACAGCTGGATCCTTGGTCAACAGAACATGTTTACACTCTAGTATAGCTGAGGAGGCTCCTAGGCTTATCTTGCTTGGAACCATTCTCAGTGCACTTGGCAGGGTCAGAGAAGCATCACCAAGCCCCTCATGATGCAGCCTTGTCCACTAGAGCAAAGATGTTGAGAAGCTACACACGACGTGCACTCCAGCCCAGTGGTAGGGCGTGCCTTGCATGCTGGCCCTTGCACTCATGGCTCAGACTGTTTGCTACATTTGGAGTCTCTGTGTTTGGATTCAGCTGCCCTTGAANACTCCTGTGACAACCGTGGTTTTCCTAAGAAAATCCACAGAGCAACTAACAAGCCTTTCTTTTCCCTTTCAGCATCCGGCCCAGGGAATTTCTTCTTTCAGTTTGGCTAATGAAGGGCAACTCTACTCAGAACCCAGAAAATGCAGACTTGCTCAGTTTAACCATGAATGTGGATGGTTCACCTCCTCCATCATGTCCCCGTGTACTTAGAGCAGTTTCGTTTTCTCAGTTGGGTGCCCTGTGTCTGTATGAGTGGGGTGAAGGAAAGGGAGCCAGCGCTGAGGACTGGGGAGGGGAGGGAAGCCAGGGGTAGACAGGGAGGCAGCTTGTGAATTTTTGTTGTATTGTTTAACTTTATTAAAAAAGAAAATAAAATGTTTTGACCATTTTTTTGGTCCTTAGCTTTGGTAGCTGCTCTGTACCTGAAGTTCATCCGGGAGCACAGGTGCCTGGTGTGCATGTGCGCGCACGTGCTTTGCTTTTGTTTTGTTTAGATGGTCCCACTATGTAGGCTCAGGCTGCCCTGGAGCAGGGCAGTCCTCCTGCCCCAGCCCTTTCCAGTGCTGGGATTACAATATGAGCTACCACACTGTCATGTTCAAATTGTTCTTACTGTCACTGTAGGCTTGAGGGACATGGACATGAAAACAAAATTGTGTTCCTGACCTCCAGGCTCTTTTAAAGTTTGCCAGGCAGCTCCAGAGCTCAAGCCATTTGCTGGCTCTAAAAAGGCTCACGTTATTGGAAACTGCACTCTGTAAGTGCACGACTGGTCTTGTTTCCTGCCTAACTCGAGGCAAAGTGGAGAAGGAACCTGTAGCCTTGTCACACTGCTCAGTCACGTTACTGTTCTGGGCAGACATGTGAGGCTTTGAAGCTAGACTTCAGTTGCTGACAGTACAGATAGCCAGAGAGAGAGATGCCTTGAACCAGAGTGGCAGAATGGTTAGGCCAGGGGCCCTGTGAGCCTGGAGGGGCTGTTGTAGGTCCTCTCTTGTGTTTGAAGAACACTCAACTTAAGGTGGCCTTCCCCAGAGACCCTGCAAAGCCCATGCTGGAAACTCTAGGCCTTGCTGAGAGGTCTTTGATTGGGCCAAGGACACCTGCATGTGGTCGCCTTAGCTGTCAGATAAAGGCTTTGTGCTCCAAGTTCCTGNCTCCCAGCCAGCCCCCACCTTCTGCATGAGTCTGAAGCCAGCCTCTCCTTTCTGCTTCATGAAAGCCAACACTGTTCAGCTGCCCAGCCTCATCACAGCTGTGCCCAGCCAGCAGAAGGGAGACAGTACCGATGGCCCCAAGCTGTGGGACAAAGCTAGCCTTAATGTACCCAGCCCTGGCCCCCAGGGAATACTGAGCTGGACATAGAAGGCCAAGAGTGACTGCACACAGCTGGGATTAACATGATTTATTTCAGTATCAGTCTTAGAAGTTGCTGAGGTGGGCAAAACCAGGGTAGGAACATAAATCCCAGATTCTTGGGTGACAACCCAATTAGCAAGGTCCTGTTACTGAGCAAAGGCAGAGTGAGGTATTCCAGGAACCACAACACATGATCTTGTTCAGCTTCCCCAGAGCAGGAGATGGGCACACTTGTCAGCTCAGGGTCCCCTCCATTGGCTCTTGGTACCAACCACCCTCCTTTAGAGGAGGCCCAGAGGCACCATGGAGGGCAGGATGGGCTGGGCAGAAAGCAAAGCTGGAGCTTCTCAGGCCATGTCTCTCTGACCTCAGTCTCCGTCCACACAGCAGAGACACACTACTGTGAAGGGTGGATGGCCAGTGGGAAGCCAGAGATGTGGCTTCTGGTAATTCCACTTTCTTCCCTAGTGATCACACTCTTCACCTAGTCACAGTGTGAAGGAGGTGACAGGGACTTAGGAATGACCAAAGGTGGGAGGTAAACCTCTTTCCATACTAGTAAATGGCCCAAGCCTTCTTAGACACTATAATGATTAAAAATTAAGACTGGTACCTAGGGATCCGACCCCTCTCAAAGCTACCACTGTTTTCCTGTGGCAGTAGCACTGTCCTTAGCATGTGTGTGCAGCTCTGAGGTGTGCCCAGCTCTGGATGGGCATCAGGCGGGGCCAAGGGAGGGTTAACCAGCTCCTGGACGTGAGGTGGATGTGGCTCCAGGCCCAATAGCTCAGCCTTTTATTCCCACCACTGGTCCAGGTTCCTGAATGGTGTCTTCCTCTACCCACCCGCCTGTGTTGAGAGCTCGAGTGTTAAGGGGAAGAGGGTGGGCAGGAAAGGACTGGCAGTTACTTTACAGACTCTTACAAAGTTACAGTAAGTTAGCTTTGAGTGAAAAAAAAAAAACTTAAAAATCAAATGGAAGGCATGTTGCCCTGTCCACCCCTCTCCCTTCTAAAGAGCAGAAGGGGTAGAGTGGTGTGAACCCTCAGATGATGGTACAAATCTGCATGGCACCCCCCTTCCGGCTGCCATGTACGGGCACAGGTTTGCCCTTCCCATAGTACCCCGTGAAGATGGTCTTGACCTCCATCTTCTTAGTTAAGCTCAGCATCCAGCGCCCTTTGCCCAGGGAGAAGAGCTTGCCCCGGGAGAGCTCACCCACCTCCTCACCTCGGCTGCCCCCCTTCTCCTGCTGCAAAATCTCTAAGAGGTCAAGGCCTGTCTGCACAGGCTGCACATCAGCAGCACAGCCAAGGGTGATGTGAGCCCGGCTCCCTGGGGGCAGGCTCTCAGAGGAAGATGGCTTGTCCACGTCACTTGGCCATAACAGCAGCTGCTGCTCATTCAACACCACCTGGGCCCCAGCCGTCTTGGGTGTCACAAAAAGGGCAGAGATGGACAGTTTGAAGGCCTTGCTGTACGATCTCTTCACCACCTGGGGAGAGGGGCAGGGGCCCAAGTTAGAGGGACCGCTGACAAGGGTGGGCCACCCCCGGAGGAGAAAGTGCAGCTGTGCAGGGGTCTTTTTAAAAGGCAGATCAAATAGATGACACAAGCCACTCAAGCTAATGTTGGGAAAAAGCTCTCAGGCACCAGACACAAACCCCATTTACTAGGCCCAAGGCTCTAAGTGTGCTGCTAGCCTCTCCAGGCCTTGGTTATTCACTTGTGAGAGGGGTAACACTAGAGCCTACCTCCGAGGAAACAGGATTAACAGAGTGGTGGTGAAGAGCCTGGATCAGCTACTACTGTTATTCACGGCTCCCTCCACTCAATGCACTGTGGTTTACATCTACCTGTACCTCTGGCCATACCTGATGGCCTGTGACAGGTGCTTGGTTAGCATTGCTAGCTGGACCACAGAAAGGAGCAAGGGTCTATATTCAGCCACTCCTCTGGACTAGGCTTTGAGAACACAGGACAAAGCTACAAACAACCTGGCTCCTTAAGAGCTGCCGCTTCAGTGAGGCTTGGCCAGTATAGAAGCAGTAAATGGTGGCTGGGAAGGCAATGGTAAAGGAGGTTAGGAACTGGGCAACATGCCTGGAGTTAAGGATGGCTGCACCTGGCTAAGGGCTGTGTGATACCGGTTCAGGAACGGGTGTTTCACTATCCTGAGCCACTCCTTCCCTCTGGAGCCAGACCAGGCCTCCGTAGACTCGAGCCCCAGTGCAGCAGGCTCTCTGGAACCTTAGCATTTGGGACTCTGGGACTTAACATGGGTTCAAGAGGCCAGAGTAGGAGCCTGTTGCTGCCTGGCATTCTCCATGAATCTCCTTAAGGGAAAATGCCCTTGAGCAGGTTCTGGGGACAGATGGACTAGTAAGTCCCTAAGAGGGTAACAGAAGAGCAGAGACTAAGGCACAGACAGGAAGCCACNCTTCTCCAGCAACTGTGTGATATCTCTGCCCCATGCCGCAGCTCCAGAAGACACTTGAACCCACTCACCCTCCCCTCCTTCACCAGGGCGTCCCTGGGGAGAACTCACATCCTGCTGGGCATATTCTTCTGCCCCGGTGGCCTTCCCGTAGTCACAGAATTTGGTTGTACAGTGCAGCACGCCTGGGGGTCTCTTCCCAAAGTAGCTGACCAGCTCAAGCTTTTCCTTGGGTTCATCCCCAGAAATAACTGCAGAAGAGAAGATCGAGTCATGGCAGTGAGCCGGGCCTACCAACACCTACCACAGAAACTGCAGGCCCCGCCCNAGGGGGAAAACGGCCCTTACTGAAATAAATGTTCTCAGGCAGTCCACTGAACTTCACTCATTTGCTATCCNGAGACGCAGCTCAGTTGGCAGAGTGCCGACCTAGCGTGCACATTGCCCTGGGTTGAGTCCCTAGCATTTGGGAAAGTAGATTCGGGAAGACCAGGAGTTCTAGGGGTGGTGGTGGTGCCTGCCTAGCATGCATAGGGTCCTGGGTTCAATGCTGGGCAGGGAACAATTCAGACTCTAACCATGCTGGTTTTACAGCGTATACATCTCTGAGTTCTAAGGCATATGTAATAGGGCTAGGCAATTCTAGCCAAAGGCCGGCAGCATACCTAGACAGGGAAAGCAGGATGAGAAGGTGGTACAGGGCAAAATGAAATCCATCTTGCCACTCTACTAGCCATGTGGGATAGATGCATGGTTGACTGTTGTCAGTCCACTGCAAACACAGCAACAGTTCCAGTTGCCAACCCCCAGTTTCCTCAGGGCCTGAGATTACAGCAACCATTTCACCCAGGGGTGACCAATTACCTTCCANTGCCCTGCTGGCATGCTTGGAGGAGAGCATACCAAGGGCCTGGAACAGGAAAGGTCCTAGGTACAGTGGGACAAAGGGGCTGAGGACTAGAACGTCTAAGCTGATCTTCCAGACTCCAAGCTTTGTGGCTGTATTCAGTCTGGCTCCTCCGTTTGTTCCCAAAGGCTAACCGTTTCAGGGATCTTCTATTGAGCGTGCCTTGTCATCTCTGATGTCCCTGCCACACCCTGAGCAGAAAAGCATTCTGCTGTTTGTGGTCAAAGCCAGCATTAAGTAGCCATCATGCCCAAGCCAGGAAGGACCACCAGCTCTGGCCAGAAGCCCTGGCTCTTGGGGTTGCCCCTCATTCTGTACAGGAAGTGGGCTGGCTCCCAGCCAGCATCTTCTTTGTAGAGTGAGCCTTAGGAGCCCGGAAACAAGTTTTCTGAGAACTCACATGGGCACAAAGGACCTAACAACCAAAGGAGTTTGCAGACCAGCTAAAATTGAGAGACTACGAGCGAGTTAAAGGAGACCAAGCATGGTAAAGGGAAGGCAGAGGCAGGAGGATTACTGCAAGTCAGAGGCCAGCCATGGAAGGTTACATAGTGAGACTCTGTCTCAAAAAAACACAGACTTAAAGGCATAGATGGGCTAAGGGATGACAGCCTATGGGACACTGGGAGATTAGGACCCTTGAGGAACCTTCCCTACCCCAAAGCTACCCATTTACTGCAGCCCAACAGCCCTTGCCAGGAGAGAACCCTGCTGGATCCTACCCAGGGACAGGTAGTAAACTCATATCCTTTCTGGGCATGTCTCTTGTGTGGAATGTTCTGTAAGGCATAAAGCTGAGTCCTCGGCCGGGCGGTGGTGGCGCACGCCTTTAATCCCAGCACTCGGGAGGCAGAGGCAGGCGGATCTCTGTTCGAGGCCAGCCTGGTCTACCGAGTGAGTTCCAGGAAAGGCACCAAAGCTACACAGAGAAACCCTGTCTCGAAAAACCAAAAGAAAAAAAGAAAAAAGCTGAGTCCTCTAGCCCTGGGAATGCCATGGCAACACCACGGGGAGCTGAAGACCTGCAAACCATCCCCAGAGAAATCACAACAGGCCCGATCTTACTACTTTTTGTAGCTGAGGCATCTTATATTTTACTTTGGAAAAAAATGTTTTCTGCTGCTAAAACTGAGTTTGACAGCCTCGGGCCAGGGTCCCCCTCTAAGGTTATAGNACATAGTGACATTTCCTATGCTGAAAGTCACTCAGTTTTCCCACCTCCAAGACTTAGACGATGGTCTACATCCCGGCCGGGAGAATGGTGTTGGGGAGAAAAGGGAGGCAGCAAAAAAGGTGCTGTGGACATACCTTCTCCATAGTGCCACCTGCTTCTACCACTAAAGCCTTGCTTTTGGCTATTCCTGGAAGCCACCACCTATATCCTCCANCCCCCAACCCCATCCTTGGAGCTCAATAGCACCCAATGCCTNACAAGGTGGGCTTTCTGACACAAACAAGGATTTAGCTGCCCTGCTCCCTCCCCACAGCCACTTACAGTGTCGAAGCTCCTTCTTGAAAGCCTTGTGATTTCCCAGCTCTTCCAGAAAGACCTGGCCAGCTTTGCGAAGGGTCTCCGAACTCTTTTTGGTCAGGAACCAGCCAAAGTAGAGCGGCAGGAAGTCCTTTTCCAACCCAGGCTTCAGCTTCTTCAGGTCATCAGCTGACAGCTGCCACTGGTTCTTCTCCTTGAGCTGGGCACAGTCTAGTCGCCATGCTGTCTTGGGCTCCACCAGCACCACCTGGTACTGGTACTGATCGGCCATTTCAAAGAGCTGATCCAGTCGCTCCCGCTCGTGGTTGGTGTCATCAAGCACGAGAACCCTGATGTCCCGGCGGCAGTAGGCAGCCAGGTCCTCGTCTAGTCGCTTGTACTCCTCGGAGAAGTCTGCTCGAGAACCAGGGTTGATCTTGTAAGCATCGGCAGATACCATCTTGGTGCCATTGTGGTATTTATCCACAATGAGCCGAGCCAGTGTGGACTTGCCGCTGCCTGGTAGGCCACGAAGGATGAACAGTGTCTTGCACTCATGCAGTGTGGCCACCGTGTCCTCATCCTGGAGGAAGGGGAACTGCAGCTCTGGCTTGTCCTTGGCTCCTGAGGATGACATTTTTTGGAAGATCTTGGGCAGGAACGTGTGGCTCTTTCGGGAAAAGCTTGTGTTCTGTGTAAGGAGGGAAGAGATGTCAGCCCACAAGCATCAAACCCTAACCTTTGGCCTAGTTCTCCCAGCGGAGGACCGGTTGCCAGTTCAGGAATCCCCAGGCCTAACTTAAAGCACCCTTGGGTGGTGAGCGCTTTCCTCAGCAGGGAGTGGTGGCTTCTTTCTCCCAGTACGTCCTTCAGTATCTTCAACAGCAGGGCTGTGGTGGGTAGAGGGAACCTCAGTGACACCACCTAACCTCTTATTCTCCTGGTTCCGAGGATCACTCTCTGCTGCCCTTCAGAGAAAACACCTTGGTGGCAGGGCATGCAAGGGAAGCAAATGCCTGTTGCTCCCTGTCAGCCCTAACTTATATATTCTTGGCACCCCTTAAGGATGTCCTATTTGTAGGCCTGAGGCTCTATGTATGGGCAAAGCCACAGCTGCCCTGGCTCTCTGAGTGTGCAGAGGAGGGTGAGGGCAGAGGAGGGTGACCCAAAGACCGCCTCCCTCCACCCAACAATGGCATCGATAGATAATACTCTCTTGTCTGGGTGTGGGGGGACAATGGTCCCACAGAGGGCTGGTGGGGGGCAGGGCAGGAGAGCACTGGACAAAGGGCCTCATTCACAGCCACCTCCTCCTCTGCCCTCTCATTCCCCCCTTCCCTGGTCCGTAGGACTAGGGGGCACAGGGCACCTGTATTCAGGGATTTCTGCCCCCTACTTGGCTGTGTGTTAGCAGTACCTCTCTGACAAAAGCAACAAGTAATGGTAGTTTCAACTGTCACCTACACTGGCTTCCGCCTGTACTGTGCACCCAGAGAATTTAGCTGGCTTCTGGCTTCTTTATGGCCTTGTGCACGGGGGCGGTGGTTGTGAACCCACTCCCAGAGCGGGCTCCGAAACACCCCTGAGCTCTGGTGCTGCACCGGGACCAGACCCACTTGCCAGCTGCTGTCTACAGAAAGCATCAACTTCATCTTCGGGGCTACGGGATTTCCTTCTCCAGCGGCTTTGAGACCCGCCCCCCTACACCTGTCTCTTATACACATCTAGATGTGTATAAGAGACAGAAAAAAACCCTCCCCGCTCCCCCTGCCTTTGAGCTGCCTTGGAGGGCCCAGATGTTGGACTTCAACCCTGGAACCTGGGGCCCTCATTTGCAAGCCACTTCTGCCCAAGCATTCCCAAGACTCTGGCTTTCTGTTAGTCTCTCTCCCGCCCGGGCCCACGCGTGCGCTGCGCTCACCATGATGAGTGGGCGCACCGCCGTCGCCGCCTTTGCGGGCACCGTCTCCGGGACCGCCCGCCTGCGCGAGGGACACGGGCGTCTTGGGGTGTCAGGACCCCGCGCAGGGCCCCTTTCATAGCCCGGGGGCGGGGCGCGCGCGGACNGGGCGGGGTCAGGCCGGCCACTGCGCACGCGCTCCGGGGGAATCGAAACCAGGTGCTGGGAAGCAGCGGTCTGAGCCTTGGTTGAGCACAAACGCACACCTGGTCTCTCTACGCCAAAGTTGAAGATTAACTTTTTTTTTCCTCTGAGACAGGGACTCACTATGTAGCCCTGGCACTCACTATGTAAACCGAGCTGGCCTGGTACTCACAGAGATCTGCCTGTCTCTGGTTCCCAGAGTGCGGGGATTAAAGATGTGGGCCACTTCTCGAGGAGAGAAATTAACTCTTATAACAGGACATAATTGCCTCTCCCGCGCCAGGTTAGGAGGAAATGAGTGAGGTGTTGTCATGCATGTGGCAAAGTCAGGTCTCTTAAAATTTTGTAACAGGTCCCTAGACCTTCTTAACACAACTGAAACCATGATGGAAGTACCATTCAGGCCATAAAACCAGGCAGCTAGGCAGCACCACCTGCCAAAACAAAAACAAAGACCTAATATATCAAAGTCCATAATTCTGGAAAAGTCCCTAAATGTCCTAACCTTGCTTTTTGGCGTCTGTAGTTCTGCTTCTGGCTGAGGTGGGATTTTTCTGCTTAGAAGTCCACCCTGAGAAAAACTTGGGGTGTCAGCTGAACTGGCCCACTACTGTGGCTTTTATATACCCCCACACCACCTTCGAGCCCTGTACCCCCACATAGTATGTACATCCTGGGGAAAGTGAGCCAATGGCCAAGAAGCAAGTAGAAACACCTCTGTTTTCAGGACTTTCTTTCCCTCTCCTTCGAGCGCTCTGGGCTCTCTGGGGCTCCCTGCCCCTCCACCCACCTCTCTCATTTCTTCCACTAGTTCCCTACTGAGAATGAGGGGGACGGAGGAGGCACAATGACTCACTCAGGATCTGTGATAGTTAAGACATATTTAATGAGAAAACGGGGTATGTGGGATGACTTGTAGGAGTCTCCCAGTTTTTCCTATCTGGGAACACTGTCCTCCTGAACCTAATGCTNACTAAGCCAGTGTTTATTCCTTTCCCATTTGCTAAGCATCTCAGTCTTTTATTTCGTCCTCTTCATCTGTTTTCTCCAGACTTTCGACACCCCCTCTGGCTGCTTCTGCCATTTTCATCTCTGGGTTTACATCCTTTTGGCTTAAACTGTCTGAGGCTGTGTGGCTGGAGTCTTCCGAGAGCCTTCTGTAAATTTCCTTCGACTCTCTCCTGTTCACTCCATCAGGCCGCCTACTGTCCCCTAACAGTTTTCTGGTAAATCCACTGGAGTC
The DNA here is from genome assembly GCA_001675575.1 of Neotoma lepida. NCBI lineage: Eukaryota > Metazoa > Chordata > Mammalia > Rodentia > Cricetidae > Neotoma > Neotoma lepida. Next base: position 396,685 of record LZPO01096977.1, read on the forward strand.
TTCAGTGTCTTGTTCCTCCTCCATTCTTGGCAGCCCCTGCTTCGACTCTTCATCATCCGTGGTGTCTCTCTCACTCTCCGACGGCTCCCTTCCCCACTGTTTCACCACCTTCTCCTCCTCTCGAGGTCGTCTCGCTGCTGTTTCCTTCTCTGATGATGTTCCGGGCAACTCCACCAATGCAGTGGCCTCCTCTGAAAGACAGAACGGGGTGGGGGCAGGGTGAAAATCTACTGTGACCCGGCCTCTGAAGGCCTGTGCTTCTGAGAGCAAAGCCCTGAGAGTGGCCGCTGCCACAAGCTTTTTCGTATGAAAGAGGATAGAGCTTCCTCAGGACCTGAGGTCAGCCCTGCTCTGGCAGCCAGTGAGATGCTGCACATATTATATCACTTGGTTTTCATGGAATTGCACAGGAACCCAAGACTGACACAAAGGATATTACAGCATGATCCTCTCCAAGCAAAAGCAAAGCCAGAATTTGAACCCAAGACAGTCTGGCCCAAAAGCACAGGTGCTTTTCCCTACAAGAAATAGCACTGGTGCTTGTTTGTTGGTCTGTGCCACATGAACGAGCAGTCGGTGTGCCACAGGCCCCTGCTGCTACGTACCACACTGCCCCCACCAGCACTCCTGATGCAAAAGGCATCCCTCCGCCCTTAACAAAAATGGCCTAGGTGTTGGGAGGTGACACAGATTCTTTTNTCCAGGGTTCCCATCCTGCCCCCACTGTATTTTGTCCCTGGAGAGCAGTCAGCATTGAGTTCTCTTGTAAACGTGTGAGCAGGCTGTGAGCAAGAGGGGNTGCTGGAGAGCTGCTGTTTATGACCAAAGGGATTCTTGCTCNTTGTCTCTGATAATTACAGAAAAGTCACTATCACCTCCTGGATCTCCTTCACGATCTTCCTGGAAGCTGCTCCTGTAGAAGTCGTCAAAAGAAGGGTCACGGCTATCCCAAGGGGGAAAAGATGAACAACACTGCCATCTACTGTCCAGAGAAGGAAGTGCCCCCACGAGAAGGCAGAAGGAGTCTTTGCCCGGCGTGTGGCCAGAGGAGTGCGTGTTGCGGGGGCAGGGAGGGGGCTGCTTGGAGCAGCTGCAGTTTTCCTGCCATCATTTTTCAAACCTGTCACTCTGCTCCAATGGCTTTTTCATTGCTCCATGCGACATACAACCAGCGACTTGACCTCTCTTTAGGGGAATCAGCTACTTCATGGCAGGTACTGGATAAGAAAGGGCTGGCCGGGCAGTGGTGACACACCCCTTTGATCCCAGAACTCGGGAGGCAGAGGCAGG
>LZPO01096977.1:415018-425159 GCA_001675575.1 Neotoma lepida
GGGAGGCAGAGGCAGGCGGATCTCTGTGAGTTCGAGGCCAGCCTGGGCTACCGAGTGAGTTCCAGGAAAGGCGCCAAAGCTACACAGAGAAACCCTGTCTCGAAAAAACCAAAAAAAAAGACACTCAGAACACACATGCCTTATTTACCTGTCATGACCCCCATCAGGTGGTATTATTAGACTGTCAGTATAGGTGAAGGAACTGAGGGGACGAGCAACTTAAATCCACACAGCTCTAAGTGACAGAGCTAGGAATCAAGGACACAGCTATCTCCAACTCTGGATCCATCCCACCCCTTGCTCTATTATAGAAGGGCTAATATGTGATCTTCCTCCTTAGCCCTTGGAGACATACAAGAAATTGCCCAGGAGAGGATGGCACTGAGGGCGTGGCTAAGTGAGGAGAAGGCAGGAGCCACTGTGCACAAGGCAACGGGGGTGGGGGTGGGGGCTATGTCCCAGAAAGTGATGATGGNCTGTTATACTGGGAAGCCTGGAGTCTTGGAAAAAGCACATCTCTGGGAGTGTTGACAGTATTGTTAGGATGCATGCTAGGTACTTCCCTGTTGGTCAGCAGGGAAGGAGAGTCCTCAGACAAAGGGCTTTGGAAATCTGTGTGAACAGCAAGAGAGAGACACCAAAACAGCGAGAGCAGCAGCTGTGGCTAAGGGCTGAGGCACTGAAAAATGAGGGTGGTCCAACTTGAACATGAAGTGTTTCCCCAAAAGGCTCATGCGTTAAAGCTTGGTCCCCACTTGATGGCACTATAGAGGAGAGAGCAGATCAAGAGAGCACCAGCAATCCACTGATGGGTTCTTCCAGAAAGACTGCTGGGAGGCGGAACCTGACTAGAGGAAGTAGGCNGCTAGGAACATTCCTTTGAGTCTTGTTACCTGACCCTTTCTCTCTTTGCTCCCTGGCTGCATGCCGTTAAGGGAGAGGCTTCCATGCCTCTCCATACTGATGTTTCAGCCTTGCCACTGGCCCAAGAGCAATGGAGCCGGTCTTCAATGGAAGGAAAAACCTCCAACACCGTGAGCAAAATGAGTCCTTACTCCCTTGAGCTATCTCAGGTATTCCGTCACAGTGAAGGAAAACTGAACAACACTCAGGGTGCACAGCCTGACAGGAGACTGAGATAAGTTCAGAACTGTGGGGTGAGCAGACACCGTAGCCGTGAATGACCCCAAAAGACGTGGAATCGGGAATGCTCAGGGCTAGGGAGACGGCTCAGGGGTGAAGGCACTTGCTTGCCTGATGGCCTGAGATTGATNGTTGGACCCATATAGTAGGAGAAGAGAACTGGTTTCCAACAACTGGCCCTCTGATTGTGCCAATTCTCTGGCACGCATATGCACATGAGTGCACATATACAATGAATAAATACATAAATAAATAAATAATAAATTAAACAACAACCACCACCCCAGGATGCCCGGAAAGTGATGGCCCCCATCAGGAAGTTTCAGATTGAGAACAGCTTATTTCAGCGAGACTTAAAATCATTTTAGATGAATACCAGGTACAGTTTCAGGCCTCCGTTCTCTTCTCATGGATACTTCTGTGCATGTGTATGGTATGTCTGTGTATGGTGTGTGTGTGTGTGTATGTGTGTGTGTGTATGTGTGTGTGTGTGTCTCTGTGTGTGTGTATGTGTGTGTGTGTCTGTGCATGGGTATGGTGTTATGTCTCTGTGTGTGTGTCTGTGTGTCAACTGGAATTGACTGAACCCAGGGCCTTGAACATGTTAAGCAGTTGCTCTACCACTAGGCTACATCCCCAGCCCTATTGTCTCAAGTTCTTGGCCTGTACCCTTACATCTGTCCTCTCCTCCACACCAGGGCAGGAACAGCCATGCCCACATGCTGAAGGACATGCCTAAGATCCCACTGCCCAGTCAGATCTACTGGACCTCAGCCTTATCCTCTGGGTCACCACATGGTCCACAAAGCTCTGCTTGGCTTGATCCAGCTTCCTCTTGGCCCCTCTCACACTCCATCCTGAAGCTTCCTCCAGCCTCAGGCTTTCCCACAGGACCAGTATTACTGCCCTAACACCCCTGCCCAGGCATCTGCCAACGTGGTTTTTAACATGATCACAATCACAATTTAAATGGCTAGGCCATTTTTTTGGTCAGATATCCAAACCTATATCTGGTCATTGCTATGTTCCCAATGCTAGAAATATTGGGTATGTCTGCTGCCCAATATAAGAAATAAAAAAGCCGGGCGGTGGCGGCACGCGCCTTTAATCCCAGCACTTGGGAGGCAGAGGCAGGCGGATCTCAGTGAGTTCGAGGCTAGCCTGGTCTACAGAGTGAGTTCCAGGACAGCCAGGACTATTATAAGAGAAACTCTGCCTTGAAAAAATCACAAAAAAGAAAAAAAAATCCCCAAGAGCCAGACCCCTGGGAGCTCATTGGAATTTTGAGCCGTTGTGCTCCAGTGTGTGGTAAAGAAAAAGCTACCAGTGTAGGTTTGCTTTCTACCTTTAGTCCTGAGTATTCAACTCCTACTTCCACTGGACTCCACCTCAGGCCTGCCCTGCAGGACAGAAAATGGGAACGAAGCTATGAGCAGCCCTGGCAAAGGTTCTGGGAGGCCTAGGGACCTTGGCCACTCACTGTTCCTTGGCGATCTCCAGGTCCTTTCTGTGGCTNTGCAAGGCGGCCACCATCTGCCCCAGCTCAATCTGGGCGTTGCCTATGCAGCTGTACAAGTTGCCAACCAGTTCGTCCTTGTTTGGCACCTCGTCCTTGTTCCATTCCAGAACCTTCTTAAGGACTTTCTCAGCCTTTTGAAGGCTCCCTTCAGCACTGCCACTGGTCAACACTGGGAAGAGAGGGAGGTGACATGGAGGTGAGGGCAGCCTCCTCATTGTTAATGGGCTGACCCCTCTCCTCCCAGATAACTTCCATCCACGGGTCAGCAGAGGCCAGAACTCGGGCTGTCATGTTGCTTCCTCCCCCGCCCTGAGAACGCTACCCACATATGTCAATGTCCTCCAGGCTCTTGAGGATGTAGTGGGCTGTCTGCGAGGGACTGCGCTTCCGGTCCCTTAGCCACCTCTCCTGCATCAGCTTCCTGTCCCGCTCCCTGGCATAGATGGGCTTCTGCTGCCTCCAGAAGTTGCTACGGGTATCCAGGTAGTTGATCCCAGTCATGATGAGGTCCTCCACTGTCAGGCCATTCTTGATGGTGCCTTTGATGAGGTCTGTGGGGAAGGGGTTTGAGGGGGCATCACTGAGATCACACATGTAAGGACTGGAGTCCCTGCTGTAGGGCCCTGTGAGGACTTTTGCCTGCAGTTACGGTAACAGTGAGGAAAGAGGGAGTTTGTGGGTGGGGTGGAAAGGGTCTAACTGAGCCAGGAGGAGGTCAAAAGCACATTCTTGGGACAAGCTTTTCCTGGCAAAATAGGAGGGACAAGAAGGGTCACCTGGACAACTCTCTGAGAAGCCTGTACTCAGGGTTCCCTCCTTTTAAGCTATGTCCTCAGAAAAAAGGGGAGTCTGAATGTAAAACTTGACCCACATTGCCAGCCCTCATCAAGCAGCCAGGAGCCAAGTAAGCTAGCCAAGTGCATGCTGGGAGCTGTAGGGGAGTGCCTTCATCCTATCTACTGTGTGGCCAGAGGTTAGAGCCAATTGCAATGACGCAAGGCCACTGCTCAGGCCACTGCTGCCCTCCACAACAGGTCCTCTGAAAAGCAGGAAGCCTTCAGGCCTGTTACCAAGGAGATGTGTCAGCAGTAAAGCTGTGTACCACAACCCTACAGAGAACCCTACAGATGATCCTAGGAAACCAGTTCTGGAGAGAAGGGATTTGTTTCCAAGGTGACCCCTGGCCAGGCTTATCAGTTCACAGCAATACCTGCCCCCCAGGTTAGTGGGGGCTATATGTTTTAGGGCTCTGTCAGTACAGTGTGATAGAAAGTGTATTGGATTGGATTCTAGCTTGCTTGTCACCTTGGACATTCAGTGAATTCTATTTCCTTATCTATGAAATGGGGGATGGATGACNTTTCAAAACATGTAGTACTAAGGTGCTCAGATCCCAGCGCCTGTCCGTCAGGTTCCTTTACCCACTGTACAGCGTATGGCGCTGGTTGTAATTTGCATCTTGAATGTCCCTCTCTCAATGGCTTTGTGTATTGAAGGCTTGGTTCCTAGCCAGTGTACTACTGGGACATGGGGAAAGAACCTTTAGGAGGTGGAATCTATTGGAAAAAAGTTAGGCTGTTGGGGCATGCCTTTGAACAGGGGATATTGGAATCTCTGTCTCTGCCTGTCATTACTTCCTGGCCACCTCTACTAGGTGCTCCCTACTATAATGTTCTGCCTCACCTCAGTCCCCAATAGTTACCTGAATAATACCTGACTATGAAATCTCTGAAACTTAAGCCAAAATAAATATTTGGTTTTTTTTTTGTTTTTGTTTTTGTTTTTGTTTTTTTGTTTTTTTGTTTTTTTTGGAAACAGGGTCTCACTATATAGCCCTGGCTGTCCTGGAACTTGCTGCATAGATCAGGCTGGCCTTAAACTCACAGAGACCCACCTGCTTCCACCTCTGCTGCAATTAAAGGTATGGGCCGCCGTGTCAGACCTGAATCTTTCCTTCTTACAAGTTGATTATCTCAGGTGTTCTGTCACAGTGATGGAAAGTTGACAGAGGAGCCCACGTAATTAAAAGCAGTGACCCTGAATGTGGACTTCTTGGGTTCAGCTATGAGCTGTTGTGTTGCCTAGTCTCGTGTGACTTGAGTCAGGTGAGAACACTCTAAGACCGACCTAGCCACAGGCCTGTGTCGGTTGCATTCTGGACAGGCTGTGCCTTAAGCAGCCACCCAGGATTTCAACTGCCCCAGCCCTGCTGGCCACAATGGGTCTGAGACCTTCATCCAGAAGGAGCTTCTCCAAGTATTCCTTGTCCACGTACAGCTCCCCGAGCAGCTGCCGGACGGTCTTCTCGCTCTTGAGCGAACCCTTTCGCTTGGTTTCGTGCTTGGTGGTGTATAAGGGCTGCTTCACAGGCAGAGGCTTCTGTTGGGCTTTCTTACTCTGGAAAACGGAGCAACAGCCAATGGAGCCTCAACAGGGGGTGGGGAGTATGCAGTATGGACTGAGAGTCTGAGACTCCACCGTCCTTCTCCTCTAGGACTCTCTCTCTGTGGGCTGAGAACCATGAAATATGCTTGGTTGGGCACACCTGGATTCCCAAAATACCTCTGGAGCTGGGGCAGAATCTCATGGCAGCCCATGATGGGAGGAAGTAGAATGCTCCCAGGCAGTAAGGGTTTGGAAGGCACATATGGCCTCAGAACCAGGCACCTTACCTCAGCTTGTTTGCTTAAGAAGGAGAGGTCTCCTTTGTTCTCCAGCTTAATTGAAGAAGGACCTGCAGGACAGAGGCGGAACTCAGCTGGGCCAAACCTCTGAGGCATGACCTAGCACATACTTTTATGTGGAAATGGCTACCTTTGGCAAGGAGATGGCCAGAGGCTGCTAAAGCTGGCTCTGAGCCACCCTAACACACAAATGGTGTTGTCCCTTAGACACTAGACAGCCCCCACTAGCCCAAGGCCATGGCAGCCAGACTTCCAAATAAAGGAAGATCTGGGATTCAGGGAGACACTGTCACATGCCATTTCCATGTTCTGCTATCCACAGCGACAAATTCTCACTCACCTCCCTCCTCCCTCTGCCATAGAGCTGATGGATAAAGCCAGCCTTTGGCTTGGTACTTNTACAATGAGGGAGGAGCTAGCCTCAGAAAANCTGGATGCATCTAGATCCTATTCTAGTCTCTGTATGACTTTAGACTCTAGAAAGGACAACTTCAGAGCAGCCCGCCTAGCATGGCTAGAAGGTCACTTCACGGACAGAATTTAACCTGTGACATCAGCAACAGTCAAATCCAAGGGTGAGACTCCCCGGTGGTAGCTGCTGGCANTCTGCACCTTAGACCTTCCCCACACCTTCCTNGATAGGGCACAGCCTCACGCTCACTCACTTCCCACTGAGTTGTTGATGGCTTCCTGGGCTTTCTGAATTCCAACTTTGAATTCCCGATCAGGTCTCAATTTGTAGCCTCGATGATAGAACACCAAGGCAAACTCAAAGTCTCCCATGGTGTACAGAGTCTCAGCCTTCTGTAAAATCCCCTGGAATGAAAGACAGTCAAATCCAGGTGGAGAGACAAGACCTTCAAGGGCTTGTATGGTAGAATGAAAGGGTCCTAGATTGGAGGTCAAGGTTGGAATACAAGAGGCAGGGATCAAGTACTGAAGAGAAAAGGGCAGCAGACACCAAGTGATCCAGCTGGTTCTTCAACTACCAGTAGCCAGAGTCTGCTGTAATGGAAATGGCGAAAGCAAGGCTGAGTCCTTCCACCCAGCAGTTACCTTGCAGAAAGCTGGGTCACTCTGAAGTGAGGCCTCAGCATCATTCAAGGATTTCTCCAAGTCTCCCATCTTCAGGTAGCACTTGGAGCGGGCAACCAGGCAGTTCTTATCTCCGCTTTGAAGGTGAAGAGCCTGGCAAAGGAAGCGCTCTGATGGGCAGATGCCAGGAAGAGCAAGGCAGCAGCGTGGCCCAGCCCACAGCTCCTGCAGTTTTGAGGAGACCCTTCAGGTCAGTATTCTGGCCTCTGAGTCTCATCAGACGCAAGCAGTCCAACCCAATCTTTGCTCAGTGAACATGAACATCTATCTGCATGTTGGCTCATCTTGGAGAAAGCTGAATCTCGGCTACTAAGGAAGCCACTGGTTGAGACATGGGAATCAGCTATGCTGAAGATGTACAATTTTCTGCCAAATCCTTCTAGTTCATTCCAGCAATACAACTTCAAGATGGTTTGTGTACCAAGCTCAACAGCAAAGTTCAGTTGGCTGCATACCATTTGCAATGCAAACGGCGAAGTCTAATCCAAACAAAATAGATTTTAGGACCATCTAAAACTTGGGTTATTCATCCACTAGCTTTTGTGTTCAAGGATTAGAACCTAAGACTTCATGAATATTGGGGCAAGTTCTTCACCTTTGAGTTATACCCTAGCCCAAGTCTCTCCCTCTCATCCCCACTCCTCACCCCCTGTTTGTTGTTTTGTTGTTGTTGTTTGGTTTGGTTTTAAGAGACGATTTCAAACTGTAGCCTTGACTGGCCTGGAGCTTGCTATGTAGATAGACCAGGCTGGCCTCAAGCACTCTANCATCTTTCCTGCTTCTACCTTGTGGGTGCTGGAATTANAGGCATGTGCTCCCATACCCAGCCCTTCCCTTATTTCTTCAGTCTCTTTCCAGTAGCGGGGATCGTAGACGCGTGCCATCACACCTGGCTTGAGCCCTCTTTTTTTAACGTGGCAAACTGAGAACTATCACTATTTGGGGGGACTAAGGTGGAAACATGAGGAAGACAGAAGCCATCTGGGGTCCCTAGAGTAAGGATGGGCACTCCCCTCGCTCCCCATGAACTGCTACCTTTTTTTTTTTTAAATTAACTTTGTGTGTGTTTGCCCGTGTAGGCAGGTGCATGCAACAGTGTGCATGTGGAGGTCAGAGAACAATCTGCAAGACTTTGGTTCTCTCCTTCTACCAGGTGGGTATGGGATCAAACTCAGCTCATCGGGCTTGGCCAAAAGTACCTTTGTCCCCTGAGCCATTTTGCCAGCCCAGTTTATTTGTTTCTTGAGGCAGGGCCTCACATAGTACAGGATGGCTTCAAACTCATTATGTAGCCGAGGTTGCCCCTGCACTCCTGATCTTCCTGCTTCAGCCTCCCTCAAGTGTGTGTGTCATCACACCCAGCTATGTCCTGTCACCTTCTGAGTGAGACCATAACAGCNATGATGCATGTCTGTCCTNGTCCTGGAGTAGCCAGGACAGAAAGNGAACATTGCCCCAAGGGAAGGTGGCTGTGTATGAGGTGGCCTCCCATTCTAGGAAAGGCAGGCACCAGACAGGCATCCCTGGGCTTCAGACTAGGTCTGCCCTCTTCTGAGACCTTNCTTCTTTTCTAGGAAGAGGAAGCAGCTATTGTCTTTCCTAGAATGGGAGGGCTTCTCTCTCCTAGCTACCTGCCCTTGGGGTCATCTTTGCTTTCTGTTTCAGCTGCTCCAGGACCAGACAGCTCTAGGGCAAGAGGGGGATGGGCAAGAGCAGGGCTCCTGAACTCATCACTTCTCTTGAAGGGTGTGACTAGGGAAAGAGGCAGAAGACTGGGGAACAGCTGAGAGGCTCNATTTTATGGAAATCTTGGGTTTGGTTAGTAGGTTGCCACTCCANTTAAGGGTTTATTTTTTTATTTTATTTATTTTTTAAATTTATTTTATGTGCATTGGTGTTTTGCCTGCATGCATGTCTGTGTGAGGTGCCGGATCCCCTGGAACTGGAGTTACAGACAGTTGTGAGCTGCCATTGTGGGTGCTGGGAATTGGACCCGGGTCCTCTGGAAGAGAAGCCATCTTTCCAGCTCCCATTTAAGGAGCTGTTTTTTCGAGACAGGGTTTCTCTGTGTAACAGGCTGTCCTAGAACTCGNTTTGTAGACCAGGCTGGCCCCAAATTCTAAATCCTCCTGTCTCAGTCTCCTGAGTATTGAGCTTACAAGCACTGCTATGCCCTGCTGCTATGCTATTNGAAATAAAGAGAGCTGAGTATGATGGTGCCCACCTTTAATTCTAGCATTCTGGAGGCAGGGGCAGGTGGATTTCTGAGTTTGAGGTAGCCTGGTCTACAGAGCAAGTTCCAGGATGGACAGGACTCCACAGAGAAACCCTGTCTTGAAAAACAAACAAAAAGAAGTTAGAGGCAGGCTATGGGCTGGTCATGTTGCTCAGTAACAGAGCAATTGCCTAGCATGTGAGAGGGTCTGCGTCCCAGTACCACAGCAGAAAAATATAGTATGTGCTTTCTAGCAAAGGAAATTGTTATTTTGTTTTTGAGGCTGGCCTTGAACTTGCAAAGTAGCCATGGATGATCTTAAATCTCTCTTCCTCCTGTCACTGCCAGGTGCTCAGTTTTAAACAGGATCAAAACCAGGGCTTCATGCACAGGAGGCAAACAGTCTACCAACTAAACTACGTTTCCAGCAAAAGGAAAAGATTGTAAGAGCACTTTACAGTGCGGAGGTTGGCACCTCAGGCAACTGGAGTCTGAATGCTTAGCTCGGAGGATCTTCCTCCCCCATCTGCTAGTTCAGTGCAGCGACCTTGGGTATGTTACCTAACTTCTATATCAACTTCCTCATCTATAAAGTGGAGTGACAATAGTAACCCCCCATAGATGTGCACTCTGCTTGGCAGCTTGTCTAGTATCCTAAAACAANCCCCAATCCCTTTAGGATGCAATGGCGCCATTTTTAGTAAGGTTACTACAATATACTAACTTCACTGACCACTTCCTTACAAGCAAGTNTGTGCCAGAGACTCTGTGGCTTCTACATTTAGCCTCTCAGGCAATCTGCAGCTAATAATGGGAGTTTATCAAGAGAAAGGTAATCGTGAAACACTTAAATGCCACCAACTGGCAGACATAAATGACAAATGGGAGAAAATGACAAAGGCCAGGACTTTTGTGACAGTGGTATATCATGGGAACTAGTAATATTAGACACAGAATGGATTATCAAGCATCAATCATCAGGACCTCACACTGCTGGTGATGGAAAATGGTGATTGGGTGGGGCTGGAGACAGTCCAGCAGTTAAGAGCACTGGCTGCTCTNACAGAGGACCTGGGTTCGAGTCCCAGCACCCACATAGCAGCTCACAACCCTCAGTAACTCCAGTTCCAGAGGATCTGAAGTCCTCTTCTGCCCTCCAAGAGCAATGCATGATGTGGTTGCATGCATATACACACAGGTAAAACACATAAAAATATTTTTAAAATGGTGATGGGGGACTATTTTTCAAATAGAGATGGTTCATTGGTTAACAGCACTTTCTACTCTTGCAGAAGACCCAGGTATGGATCCCAGCCCTCATGTGGTGGCACAAAACTGCCTGAAACTCCAGTTCCAGGGGATCCAACACCCTCTTCTGGCTTCCACAGGTACCAGGCATGCATGTATGCATGTGGTATATATACATACAAACATATATGCATACAGACAGGCACTCATTCATACACAAGCACACACACACATACA
>LZPO01096977.1:425164-436322 GCA_001675575.1 Neotoma lepida
GTGTTGAGCCAGTAAGTGGCAAGATAGGGAGTTGGCCTCCGGAGTACAAAAGGGGACCAACTTCCGAAGGTGGCACACACCGGCAATCATCACTCAGGCAGAAGACTGTTGCAAGTTTGAGACCACCCTGGTCCACAGAACAAGACCCTATCTCAAAAGAGGAGGGGAGGAAGAGAGGGAGGGAGGAAGAGAGGAGGAAGAAGAGAAAAAATGAGAGGGAGAAGGATGAGGAGGAAGAGGGGGAGGCAGATGGGAGAGAAGAAGGGGAGGAGGAAGAGAGAAAAGGGGGAGGAGGGAAAGAGAAGTGGACGAGTGGGAAGGAGGAAGGTGAAGCAGTGATAGGTTCAAGCGCGACTCACGTTGCTGAAGCTCTGGATGGCCTTAGCATAGTCGCCGCACAGATACAACCTCTCTCCTTCTGCCATGTAAGAGGGAAAGGTACTTCGCAAGATTCCAGCTTCGCCGTCGGACATGGTCACCCGACTTTTGGAGATTCTGAAGCTGACCCAGAAAGCGGATCCAGAAAGAATCTCCGCCTAGCTTGTGGCAGCCCCGTCTCTTAGCAACCCAGACACATAGTTTGACTTCCGGTCCCTCCCCTCCCTTGGGCAGTGTTAGGACCCCGGGCGAGCCTGCCCAGTGTGCACATGCGCGTGTGTGGCCACGCTGCGCACCGGTCGGACAAGTGTTGAGCGCGTGGCCGGCAACTGCAGGGGCGGTAGTGCTCCAGAGTGACCGCTCTTTAAGCAGCTTGCTTCTCTCCCCAGCTGCCACGTCGAAAGCCTCTCCGGCAAGGCAGCCAAGAAAATGAGAATTGGAGGCAAAATTCCAAGTAGGCATAAGGCTTATGCTCTCCAGGTCCCATCAGAAAGGAGAGAGAATTTTGAACTTGGAGTCAGAGTGCTTGGACAGCCTTCGCTCCTGTCACTTTCTAGCCGCGTGATCCTGGGCCAANCATATTAGGGAACTGAAAAGTACACTTTGCACCTGCCAAATGAACATGAAAATAATAGAGGCCTCAGGGACGTGAGGATTTGCATGAGAATACAGTGGAGAGTGGGATGGGTCTAGCTTTCAATTTCACACATTTATTGAACATTTGCTAATAGCAAGTCTACACTAAGGTCTGTCCTGACAACCTTCCACGTAGATTCAGAACCACCAAAACAAATAAGTAAGTAAGTAAGTAAGTAAGTAAGTAATAAATAAATAAGTGGACTAATGGCTGTGGCGATAGCTCTGTCGGTAAAGTGCTTGTCAAGCAGGAGGCTCTGCTTGGATCCCCAAAACCCAGGTACAGTCCAGTGTGGTGGCACAATCTTGTTCCACCAGCACAGGTGGTGCTGTGGAGACAAGAAACAGGTGCACCCCTGAGGTGTCCTCTGGCAGCCACACTCTTGCATATACAAGCACATATATGATTACACACATTAAAAAAAATAGTGGGGGCTGGAGAGATGGCTCAGCAGTTAAGAGCACTGGCTGTTCTTCCAGAGGACTCAAATTCAATTCCCAGCAACCACACGGTGGCTCACAACTGCCTGTAACTCCTCTTCCAAGGGATCTGATTCCCTCACATAGACATACTTTCAGGCAAACCATCTATGTATTCCAAGTTCCCACAATACCTTGAATAGCTTAATTAACAGCCTCAACTACACTGCTTTAAAAAAGTCTATTCCTCAAAGAGATTGTGACTTAATTGAGAACTTTTGCTTTTTTTCCCCCTAGATTTACTCATTTTATATTATAAGTGAGTGTTTGGGTTGCATGTACACGGTATGTATGCTTGGTGCCCATGGAGGTCAGAAGAGGGCATCANATCCTCTGGAACTGGAGTTACAGATGTTTCTGGCCACCATCTGGATCTTCTGCAAGAGTAGTCAGTGTTCTTAACCACTGAGCCATCTCTCCAGCCCAGAACTTTGTCTTAAACTGTGTTTCCAGAATTCAGCTGAGCCAGCTGTGGTGGCCCACACCTTTAATCTTCACACTTCAGAATCAGAGATAGGAGGTTCTTTGTGAGATCCAGGCCAGCCTGGTCAACATAGCAAGTTCNAGGCCAGCCATGTCTACATAGCAAGTTCCAGGCCAGCCATGTCTACATAGTGAGACCCTGTCTCAAACACAAAAATAGAAACAGAATCCAGCTGAATGGTATACAGTAGGGGCAGAATCCTGCTGAATGGCATACAGTAGGAGCATAGCAAACTATTCTCAGGATTTAGAAAAAGATGTACAAACACACAAATGAGCTCATGTCATCTATAATCCTGGCACTTGAGAGAGTGAAGCAGGAGGATTGCCCCACATTCAAGGCTACCTCAGGCTACATAGTGAGTTGAAGGCCAACCCAAGTAACATAGGGGAGACTGTCTCAAACCACAATAACTGATTACATGCAAAAATCTGGAAAAAAATTGGCAAAACCAGATCATTACATTGATGTCATTCCCTTGTCTTATTGTAGTTTTTAAAAGTTTTTCAAGATTCCAATTGGGGGCAATGGTAAAGGATACATAAGCCATGTATGGTGGTGCATGTGTGTCTATAGTCCTGGACTTAGGAAAGAGGATGCCTGGAGCTTGAGCATAGCCAGAGCTACCGTCTTTGTTAAGGGTTCTATTGCTGTGAAGAGGTACCTGACCACAGCAACTGTTATAGAGGAAAAACATTTCATTGGGGTGGCTTACAGTTTGAGATGTTTAGTCCGTTATCATCATGCTGCAACATGGTGGCGTGCAGGCAGACATGGTGCCAGAGAGATATAGCCAAGTGTCCTACATATTGACTTGTAGGTAACAGGAAGTGGACTGTGACCCTGGATGTGGCTTGAGCATATATGAGACCTCAAAGCCCGCTTCCACAGTGACACTTCCTCCAACAAGACCACACCCACTCCAACAAAACCATACCTCCTACAAGTGCCACNCCCCTTGGGGGGCCATTTTCTTTCAAACCATCACAGCTACTTAGCAAGGCTTTATATAAAAAACAAAACAAAACTAAGCAAACAAAAAGAATAATCAGGATTTCTTTATATCAGTTCTTAGAACTGCATACTAATCTATAGTTTGATTTAGAAGAGGGCTATCTTTTGGGGGACTGGAGAGTCAGTGATTAAAAGTNTGTGCCGCTCTTGTGGTAGTTGGGTGTTTGGTTCCCAGCACCCATGTCGAGCAGATCACATTCACCTGCAACTCCAGCCCCAGTGAGATCTGATGCCACTGACCTCCAAGGACATCTGCACTTGAATCTTCAGACTCTTCAAAAGCCTGGAGAAGGTAAAGTTACTCTCTCTGGGAGCTATTTATTACTCAAGAATGTGATGTTTTGTGTGTGTGTGTGTGTGTGTNNNNTGTGTGTGTGTGTGTNNTGTGTGTGTGTGTGTNTTNTGTGTGTGTGTGTTATGTGTGTACTCAAACATATACAGAAGCCTTATTAGTAATAGGTACAAACCAGAAATATTGCTATGATACATGAATGGATAAACTAACCGAGTTTTATCATACAGTGGACTTAAATCAGCATGAGAAAAAAATGTTCTGACACATGGTTAATATTGGTGAATCTTCACCAACAAAAAGGATTGCATGGGCTGTGTATTGTAGCACTCTATTGTAAGTCCAGCAGTTGGGAGGCTGAGGCCGGAGAACTGATAGTTTGAGTCTAGCCTATGCTACCTTGGGAGATCTCTTGATCCCTTGTTTGATAGAAAATTCTAGAAAATGTAGACTAATTTATAATTTTCTGAAAGAAAAAGAGTGGGTTACCTAGGAAGACGGTGGTGAAAGGGAAGGACGGGGNAGGCCACAGAGGAGTAGTTAGGGAATGTTTGGGGATGAAAACTGTGTATGTAGCCTGGTGGTGCTCATGGGTTCCTGGATGTTCACACGTGGGAAAACTCATCGAATTCTACAAATGACATCTGTGCAGTTCAGTTTGGGTTTTGCTTGCTTGTCAATGTTTTTCCTTTTCTTAGTGCTAGAGACTGAACCTAAGGCCTTGTGCAGGCTAGAAAGCACTCTGCCATTAATCTATCTGTTCCTAGTCCTGTTTTTGCTTGTTTTGTTTTAGTGATTGACTGATGAGTGAGTGAGTGANGGTATCATATATACCAGTCTGCTCTTGAATTCCTTGGGTAACTCAGGATAGCCTGGGACTTCTCATCCTGGCTCCCACCTTCAGAAAGCTGGGATTACAGGTTTGCACTGCCACACCAGGTTTATGTGTTGTCAGTGAGCACACCCAGGATTTTGGGCATGCTAGGAAGCAGTCTATCAACTGGGCTACATGCACAGCCTTTTACATCGTATTTTTGGGACAGGGTGCTAAATTTCCCAGGCTGGCCTTGTAACACACTCTCTCTCTACCCTAGGTAGNCTTTGAGCTGGCAAATCCACAGCCTCTGTCTCCTGAGTATCTGGGATTACTGTATCTCTAGGCCTAGCTCCTGTGTGCAGTTTACCATACATTAATTACATCTTAATGAAACTATTTTATTTTATGTGTATAGGTATTTTGCTTGCATGTGCATCTGTGCACCACTTGCATGCCTGGTGCCCACAGAGGCCAGAAAAGGGCATCAGAAGCCCTGGAACTGGAGTTACAGACAGTTGTAAGATGCCATGTGGGTACTGGGAATTGAACCTAGGTCCTCTGGAAGAGCAGCCAGTGCTCTTAACCACTGAGCCATCTCTCCAGCACTGGCGTTCGCAACTTAATATTTCATTCATTAATGTTGAGATTTTCACTTTTCTTTCCTTTTTTTCATGTTGGGGACAGTTCCATTAGAGTTTTAAAGAAAGAACCCAGGGCAGGCAACCGTAAATGTCAGCAGCTGCCAGGAGGAGGGAGGTAGAGAAGATAAAGCCATGCCCTTTGAGTTAAGCTGGCATGGAAGACAGCCACACAGTGGACAAACAGCCATATGGCAGAGAGAGGAACTTTAGAGGAAGTGAAAAGGCTGGAAGTGCCAGAGAAACCATACTTAACCTCTACCCAGCACCTGAGAGAAAAAGGTAGAAGCTGGGTGTGGTGGCATATGCCTTTAATCCCAACATTTGGGAGGAAGAGGCTGGTGGATCTCTGTGAGTTCAAGGATAGCCTGGTCTACAGAGTGAGCTCTAGGACACTTAGGACTACATAGAGAGACCCTGTCTCAAACCACAACAAGCAAACAAAGAAAAAGGCAGAAATGAAGAAGAAAGGAAAGAGTTGTCTTTCTGATGTAGAAAGGTGGCAGGGGTGGATCCTACAAGACCTCATTATGTTGGCTTCTAGGGGCTGTGGTTTGTTTGGTTTATGAAATAGGACTTGTCTTGGGGGCTCACAATATCTTTGAATTCACGATCCTTCTGCCTCAGTGTCCTAAGTGCTGGGATCACAGGTATGTGCCACCATGCCAGGCTCCGCTGTTGTTGGTTTTTAATTTGTTTTTCCTGAGTAGAGATGTTGAGCATCCTCCCATGTGCTAATTAGCATCCTCTCTATATCTTCCCTGCACAAGCAGATATTCACATCTTTCAATCATTTCTTATTTGGGCTGATACTTTATGCATTGTAGAATAACTACCTGCACACTGGTAGTACTCAGTAAATACTTCTCTTTTGTTGGTGAGGGGTGGTGCATTGAGACAAGATCTTACACTGTAGTTTAGACTGGCCTGGAACTCAAGGCAATCCTTGTCTTTTTGTTTGTTTGTTTTTTGAGACAGGATTTCCTCTGTGTAACAGCTCTGGCTGCCCTGGAACTTGATTTATAGGCCAGGCTAGTCTCGAATTCACAGAGATCCACCTGCCTCTGCCTCCCAAGTGCTGGGACTGCAGGTGTGCTCCACCACCACTTGGCTCAAGGTAATCCTTCTGCCTCAGTCTCCTGAGTGCTGGAATTACAGGGATGAACCAGAACCTTGCTTTCTACTGGCTTCTGTTCTCCGCTCTGCTTTTTTTTTTTTGTTTGTTTGTTTGTTTTTTGTTTTTTCGAGACAGGGTTTCTCTGTGTAGCTTTGGCGGCGCCTTTACTGGAACTCACCCGGTTGGCCTCGAACTCACAGAGATCCGCCTGCCTCTGCCTCCCGAGGGCTGGGATTAAAGGCGTGTGCCACCACCGCCTGGCTCTCCACTCTGCTTTTGAGAGTCAGCCTTTGTGCTGGCTGGTTTTGTGTGTCAACTTGACACAAGCTAGAGTCATCAGAGGAAGGAGCCTCAGCTGAGGAAATGCCTAGATAAGATCCAGCTGTAAAGCATTTTCTCAGTTAGTGATCTATGGGGGTGGTCCCAGCCCATACTGTCCCTGGGCTGGTGGTTCTGGGTTCTATAAGAAGGTGGGCTGATAGAGGCAGGCGGATCTGTGAATTTGAGGCCAGTCTGGTCTGCAGAGTGAGTTCCAGGACAGGCTCCAAAGCTATAACAGAGAAACCCTGTCTCAAAAAACCAAAAAAGAAAGAAAAAAAGAAGATGGGCTGAGCAAGCCATGGGAAGCAAGCTAGTAAGCAACACCCATGGTCTCTGCATCAGCTTGCCTCCTGGATCCTGCCCTGCCTGAGTTCCTGTCCTGACTTCCTTCAGTGATGAACAGCAATGCTGAAGTATAAGCCAAATAAACTCTCTCCTCCCCAACTTGCTTTTTGGTCATGGTGTTTCATCACAGCAATAGAAACCCTGATTAAAACAGCCATGTTGGTGCACACAGCTGCAAGTCATTTACTTTCTTTTTTTAAAAAAAGATTTATTTACTTATTATGTATACAGTGTTTTGCCTGCGTATATGTCTGCATGCCGTAAGAGGGCACAAGATCTTATTACAGATAGTTGTGAGTCACCCATCTGGGAATTGAACTCAGGACCTCTGGAAGAGCAGCCAGTGCTCTTAACCTCTGAGCCATCTCTTTAGCCCCCATTTACTTTTCTTGATATACCCATCCATCCATTCATCCATCCATCCATCCATCCTTTGCTGAAGAATAGCTGGGCTCTTTTCAGTTTGAGGTCACACCAAATTGTGCTACTGGACAACTTCACAGATGTTTCCTGGCACAAGGACATATGAGATGTATGTATACCTAGTAGACCTTCAGAATCTTAGGGATTGTGATTTTTTTTTTTATTTTTACCAGGTGGTGAAAATTTCCAAAAGAGTTGTTCAAACCACCCTCAACAACAACTCCCTCTGCAGTAAGGTCACTTCTTTGGGCCTCAGTTTCTCCAGTGTATTGTAGGCAGACTTTTCTGTCCTGGCAGCCACTCCCCAAATAACTACACAGAGACTTAACATTAATTATAAATGCTTGGCTGATAGCTTAGGCTTGTCTCCAGCCAGCTTAAATTAATCCATTTATATTAATCTATGTGCTGCCCTGAGATTCATTTACCTCATTATTGAACTTCCCGTGTTGCTTCTTTTGAACGTGACTGGAGACTCTTCAGACTCTGCCCTTCTTCTTCCNAGCATTCTCTCTGCCCCCAAAATCCTGCCTAGCTATTGGTCAGTCAGTTCTTTTATTAAACTAATCAGAAGGCGCCTTGGCAAAGACACATCTTCACAGTGTACTAAAGATTATTCCACAACAGTGTATTCTTTGGAAAATAAGAGTGTAGACTGTTGAGTTTCTTTTTTATCTTTTCTTCCTTCCTTTTCCTTCCTTGTGTTAGTTTACACGCATGTGATGTGTGTGCAGGCTAGAGGAGTGTGTTGGGTGTTCTGCTCCATCACTTCAGTCTCTCATTGGACTTGGAGCCAGGCTGGCAGCCAGCAAGCCCAAGTGATCTTGTCTCTCTCCCCTATCATGCTAGGGTTACAGATACATGTGGCCATAGCCAGCTTTTTAAGTGGGTGCTGGGGATTCAAATTCTGTCCTCATGTTTGCACTGCAGTGCTCTTATCCACTGAGTCATATCTCAGTGAGCCACGTCCTCACCCTTCAGCTGAATCGTTAATCTACTTAATCTTTATCAATAAAAAATCAGGAGGCAGTGAGGCAGTGGTGGTGCANGCCTTTAATCCCAGCACTGAGGAGGCAGAGGCAGATTTCTGTGAGTTCGAGGCCAGCCTGGTCTACAGAGTGAGTTCCAAATATTGGGATAAGAAGCTGAAAGATCAGAGAACAGAGAGCAGCCGCTAGTTGCTTCCTACCTCTCTCCTTCCTCCATCCAAAAGGGCTGAGATCATCTCTCAGGCCCACCTTACCACTTCCTGTCTCCTCTCTCTACAATCCTCCAAACTTCTATGGTCAGCTAGTGGCTGGCCCCACCCTCTGATTCCAAGCAAGCTTTATTTGTCAGAATCAAAATATCACACAACACTAAACAGTTGGATTTCTGCTTCTCTTTTAGTTCTGATATACTACAATTATGTGATTAAGGAGCCCCCAAAGCAGCAGCATTTGGGTGTGAGTATGTTGAGAGTATGGATGTGAAGCATATCCCACAGGTTTAGGTGTTAGAGGCACAGTACCCAGCTGATGGTCCTGTGAGAAGTTGGAAACTATAGAATGGGGGCCCAGTTAGAGGATGTAGATCTGTGGTGGTGAGCTTTAGGAGGACATATCACCTCACCTTACCTCACATGGTCCTCCCATGGCCTTGGCCTCACTTTGGTCTCCTCTAGGCTGCCATGAGGTGAACAGTCTCTGCTTTTGCACAAATTCTAAATGCTCTTATAATAAAAACCCAGAGCCAAATATTGGGGTAAATGCTGAAAGATCAGAGAGACAAAGGAACAAGCCACTAGAGAAACTTCTCACTAGTACTGAATCTTCAGGCTGAAAGGAAGGCGAGATCCTATCTCCATGAATCCTCTGACTGAAAGCCTCTGAGTCCTCAGCCGAAAAGCTCTAGTTCCTGTCTCCTCACACCTTATATGCCTTTCTCCGCCCAGCCATTTCACTTCCTTCCTAATGCTGGGATTAATGGTGTATGTGCTTCCCAAATACTGGTAGCAAAGGCATGAGATCTCAAGTGCTGGGATTAAAGGTGTGTGACTCCCAAGTACTGGGATTAAAGATGTGTGCCACCACTGCCTGGCTCTGTTTCTCTCCTAGACTGAATCAATCTCATATAGTCCAGGGTGGATGCCATCATTGCCTGGCCTCTATGTTTAATTTAATGGCTTGTTCTGTCCTCTGATCTTCAGGCAAGCTTTATTTGATACACAATATATCACCACACTCTGCCATGTTTTCTGATACCATGATATTCTGCCTCATCTCACATCCAACACAATAGATTCAGCTGGCTTTGTACTTAAGCCTTGGAAACCATGAACCAAAATGAACCTTCCTTCCTTTTAGCTGCTTTAGATATTTGTCACAGGAACAAAGAGTCTTGTTGTTGGAGGTTTTTGCTCTTTTGTTGGGGGGCTCACCACCTACCTCCCAAATAAATCACACACGGAGGCTTATTGAATGACTGGCTTTAGCTTGACTTCATTTCTAACCAGCTTTCCTTATCTTAAATTAACCTGTCTATCTTTTGCCTCTGGGATCTTCCTGTTCTCTAACTTCCGTAATTCTTACTCTGTGGCTTGCTGTTTAGCTGGGTGGCTGGCCCCTGGAGTCATCCTCGTCCTCTGGCTGCCAAATCTTCCATCTCTCCTCCCAGTTTTCTCCTTGTATATATTCTCTCTGCCTGCCAGCCACGCCTATCCTTTCTCCTGCCTTGTTATTGGCCGGTTCTTTATTGGACCATCAGGTGTTTTAGGCACAGTAACACAGCTTCACAGAGTTAAACAAATGCAACATAAACAAAAGTAGAACACCTTAAAATAATATTCTACTACGGAGTCTTTACGTTATGAGGGAGTTGAAAGCAACCATGCTTAGGACGAGGCTGCTAAATAGCGTAGGGGGAAACACTTTGTCTTAAACTCTTCTTTTTCATTTATTTCTTTATTTGCTTGTTTGTTTGTGTGTGCCTGTGCGGGCCAGAGAGAGAGAGTGTGTGTTCATGCTCTCCACTTGGACATCAAGGTCAGAGGACAACTTACGGGAGTCAGTTCTCTCCTTCCTTCCTGTGGGTTCCAGTGTTTGAACTCAGATCGTCGGGTCTGGCAGTTTTATGCACTGAGCTGGCTCAACAACTCATTGTCCTAAACTATTTTTTAAATTAAAGCGTAAACATTTTATTTATCGTGATTGTATGCATGCGTGACGGGATTGTGCCTGGCCGTGCCCAGTGCCTCTGTGGTGGTTAGAGGACAACAGTGTGGGATCGGTGGGTTCTCTCCCTCCACATGGGCTCTGGGGGTCAAACTCTCACGGTCAGTCTTTCCAGGCAAGTGCTTTTTTTACTCACTGAACCCTAAACTCCTAAGAGTAGGGGTTGGATAGTAACTTTGGCTTTGTCACATGACCTCTGCCTACTTGAGAGAATTTCTGAACAGGAAACATGGGAAAGGAGACAAAAAGCAAAAATAATCTTTTTGTGAGATAAGGCTTAATGTGTCATATGTAAGTCAAGAGGAAGTGATCTATGTGAACGGGTATGGCTAGGCAGGTTCTTCTGAGGAAGAGAATTTCACAGGGACTTCTCTGGTGAGGAGAAGGTTGTGTCAGAGAGGGAGATGGAGAGAGGCGGGCAGGCATGGGGTGACTCTGGGAAGGAGCCTGGACACTGTTCTCTGAGCACTGATGTGGCATCTTGGAGGGATAGCTGCTGCTCACTGAACTGGGAAGGGTCTGCACTTTAGACCCCTGGAGTGGACAGCCATTGCCAGACACGGAGGAGGGACTCTGGCTGTCCTCCCAGGGGGACGACTCTCCGGGATACACCCTTAGCTGTATCCCGTACTGGGGATCAGTACTGGGGAAAAGTGAGTGGTGCAGAAGTTACAGTCACCCTGGCTCTGCACAGGCTGGAGCTCAATGTATCTCTGCTGGAAGCCCTGACTCCAGCTACCCCAAAGGTGGCTTAGAACCAGGTGCATTCAGGAAGACCCTCTGGCCACATCTCCTCTCTCCTTTTTAAATTTTTTTCCCTTCAATTACTAACCCTGCCCCCAGTTTCTAGCCAAAGATAACTTTGAAATTCTGATCTCTTGCCTCTACCTGGGATCACAGGCATGCTTTACCATGCATGGTGACTTATTGGGTACTAGGGATCAAATCCAAAGTTTTGTGCATGTTAGGCAAGCACTCTTGACTGTTATCTGTGTAGCCTT
>LZPO01096977.1:448847-466340 GCA_001675575.1 Neotoma lepida
TCCTTCTCCCACTACCTCCCAGTTGATAGGATTATGGGAATACGCTACCATGTCTGCTGCTGCCTTCCTATTTTCTATCATTTCTTCAGCTCTAGGTCTAGATCTGTGTCTCTGCTGATGAGGCAACTTTGCTTCATCTTCCATCCCCTCCTGCCAAGGCAACCCTATTTCTTTCTTTTGAGAAAAGCCAAGATCTAGTTTTATTGTTTGGGGGCAGCTGGGAATAGATCCAGCCTGCTGGGGAAGATAGTGCATCGACCTTCCTGCCCCAACTGACCAGTTCCTCTTCCACTCGCAGGTAAACCAGGTCTCTCTGCAGCCATGTCAGCCAAGGCAATTTCCGAGCAGACTGGCAAAGAACTCCTTTACAAGTACATCTGTACCACCTCAGCCATCCAGAACCGGTTCAAGTATGCCCGGGTTACCCCTGACACAGACTGGGCACGTCTGCTGCAGGACCACCCCTGGCTGCTCAGCCAGGTGAGTTTTGCCTGCGTCCTAGGCCCTTCTTTCCAACCCAGGCTCCAAGGAAGAGAAAGCATTTGATTTGTTGGAGGTGTCCCAAGGAGTTACATGATTGCAGATTTGCCTGTGTGTATGCAGCTGGCTGAGCGGGGTCTTGAGTTTGCTCTGGGCCCTTCATATGGACTCGGAACCAGACAGACTGGTATCCAAATCACACTTCTCTGTTTATGAACCATGTGGCCTAGGGCAAAACATGTCATTTCTCTTGAGTTAGGTTCCCTATCTGTCAAATAGGGATAACACTTTATGAGCTATAAGGATTAGCAAGAATATCCAGGAAGCATTTAGTGTCTAGCAGTTGGTGTATACCTTCCTTCCCCAAAGTGGAGCATCTCAGGACAATTAAGTGGGACCTTAGCCAGGCAGTGGTGGTGCAGGCCTTTAATCACAGAGGCAGGCAGATCTCTGTGAGTTCAAGGCTGGCCTGGTCTAGAGAGCAGGTCTGGGACAGCCAAGCTGTTGTTACACAGAGAAACCCTGTCTCAAAAAACCAAAAAACAAAAACAACAACAACAACAACAACAAAAAGAAGTGGGGCCTTGAGGTTAGAGAGATGGCTCAGCAGTTAAGATCAAGGGCTCTTCTTGTAGAGGACCTGGGTTTGGTTCCCAGCATTCACGTGGCAGCTCACAACCATCTGTAACTCCAGTTCCAGGTGATCTGATGTCCTCTTCTGCACACATGCAGGCAGAGCACTCATACACATAAAAATAAATGAAGTGGGGCCTCATACTTTGTGGAAATGGCTGGTGGCTGACCATNGAGGGGACCAGCCTGNACCAGAAGCTCTTAAGATTCTACCATAGCGTATTTGGCTGGCTTTGGGAAGCCCTTAGGCTGCTTTGGCAGGCCTAGACAAGACCTTATGCTGTTGTTTTGTTTTCCCCTTTTTGAAGCAGTTGGGAAGGTAGTGGATTTCCTGGTCCTGGAGCTAGGGACTGATTGCTTGGCCTGTTGTGGTTAGGGTTTAAACATAGGGATGGGGTTGATCAGATTGTTTGCANAGGTCCTTTGTCCTCCTAAGGATCTGTCCTGTGTCTTTTAGAACATGAGGACTGGTCCATGTTCTAAATGTGGTTGAGTGAAGCAGCTAATACCTCACATGGAGAAAGTAGGAGATCACTCATTCAGCAGGTGTTCACTGAGCATCTACTCTGTGCCGGGCTCGTCCTGGCTGTCTCCTGGTGGTCAAAAGATTTGGCTGGGGTAGGTGAGGAAAAGCTCCCGG
The DNA here is from genome assembly GCA_001675575.1 of Neotoma lepida. Classification (NCBI taxonomy): domain Eukaryota; kingdom Metazoa; phylum Chordata; class Mammalia; order Rodentia; family Cricetidae; genus Neotoma; species Neotoma lepida. The sequence goes on from LZPO01096977.1 coordinate 450,601, forward strand.
ACAGGAATGTGGTCCTGATGGATAAATGTGAGTTAGTTGGCAGCAGAGTGATGACAAGCCATACAGCTTCACTTCTATACTACCTCTTCCTTCCTCACTGTACGCTCCAACCCTTTTCATTCCAGAGCTTGGTAGTCAAGCCAGACCAGCTGATCAAACGTCGAGGAAAGCTTGGCCTAGTCGGGGTCAACCTCACCCTGGATGGAGTCAAATCCTGGCTAAAACCTCGATTGGGACATGAGGCCACGGTGAGTCTGGGTGTAGGGGATCAGGGTGGTAACAGACAACATGGTAACCTCCAGCTCCACCAATCTGTGACAACAACCCAACCAGTCACCATAGCAATGGAGAAGGATGGGGTGTGGGGCTGCCCTGGCTGCAACCCAGTCACGTAGCAATGGAGAAGGATGGGGTGTGGGGCTGCCCTGGCTGCAACCCGGTCACATAGCAATGGAGAAGGATGGGGTGTGGGGCTGCCCTGGCTGCAACCCAGTCTTAGTGGTCATTCCCAGCTCCCTCATCAGGAAACCAAGCCATTGATACTGCTTCAGATAATATATACTACAGTTGTAACCACAGAACAATTAGGGAGCCAGCTACTGTGACCACCAACATGGAGGTAGGAGTCAGGCTCGTTCTGGGAACTGCTTGCCCTCCAGTTTCCAAATAAAGTTGTGGGAGTCTAGGATGACACGCTTACAAAGAGGGTGGATTGAAACACGATGAACAAGGGAGCTGCAGAGTTATTAGGCAAGAGAGATGTGTTGGGTGGCGAGCCATGGATGAAGACAGTTAGTAATGCTGAAGAGGAAGTTCAGATCTCCCAGCTCAGTGGTTACTATCAGCTGTGAGAGTGAGGGCGCGAATGAAGTGTGGAAGCTAAGCAGTGCCGGGTGGTAGAATTGTTTCTTCTCCTCCTCACTCTCCAAGGGAAGCTTGGCTTAGCTCGGGAAGGATATGTGTCTGATTCTGCCTGGCACAGAATTCTGCAGAGACTGGTGTCACTTGGGATAGGCATAGGTCAGGAATGAGTGTCCTTTTCTTTGGCTCCCCTGGGGAGGTGGCATCAGAGACACCTTCCTCCATGTCGGGGTTCCTCACAGCAGCTCTCACCGGTGGTTTCCTAGTCTCTGGGCCTTTGAAGCTGCTCATGGGTCCAGGGGTTGAGGNATATGACCTTTGAGTTCCCCGACCCCTGTGGAGAGTGTGGTGGGGCTGGGTACTGAACAGTGTCCCCAGGGAGCACATCATGCTCCATTCCTAGCAGACTGAGGAGAGGGAGATGTCGTGGACATCTGAGCTGGCAGCAGTGTCAGACCTGGCTGGAGCGGCTCATTACCTCTGATGGATCACTGTCTGGTTCCTGACTCAGCAATGACGCACAGGCAGGCAGGCGGGCAGGCGGGGGTTCAGGGGATGAGGGCTGTCTCGCCTCTGCTGCCGCCAGGGACCCACTCAAGCTGATTAGCTCTGCAGGCCTGTTGTCTTCAGCCAGGAAACACAGGAGGGAGAGTTTTCCCTAATCAGCCTCTGGCTCTTCTCTCCTCTGCCCCTCAGGCCTGGACTCATGTCCTTAGGCTGGGTCACTGTGTCTACCTCAGGGCAAAGTGCCACACCCAAGTTCCCATCTCCCCACTCAACTGCCAGGGCCAATGAGATTGATCAGTGGGTAAGGCGCTTGCNGCCAGACCTGATGACCTGTGGGATTCACGGGGTGGAGGGAGATCTGAATTATCCTCAGATNTCCACNTGCTTGACATGGNACACATTCCTGCCCCCCCCCCAAACATAAGTACAGGTGAAAATGTAAAGAGGGACCCATTGTCCTGACTTCCGGGGAAATCTCTTTGCCACATGTGGTGGTTGTGCTTGGGCTTGGCCTTTGTGAAGACTACGCCATGCGTCTAAGCTGCATCTCCCTCAATTTTTCCACAGGTCGGCAAAGCCAAAGGCTTCCTCAAGAACTTTCTGATTGAACCTTTTGTCCCCCACAGTCAGGTATGTGAGGCTGTGTCAAGCGGGATCTTCCCCCCTCAGCTTTGTGATTGTCCTTCTGAAATGATGAAAGGAGAGACTGAGGTGCCTAGGGGAATAGCCAAGGGGACCAGGGTCTCCAAAGCTCTGGCAGAGGCCTGGAGGAAATTTTGAGTAAGGAATCTAGGATGAAGGAAAGGCTTAGTTTGCAGCAAAATGGAAGGTGAGCAGGGTAACAGAGGGGACTTCCTAATGTTGGGATGAGAAGGACCTGAAGGCAGACACTCTTTAAGATGCAACACTCTGACTTAGCTAAGGAGGTTGGGGCCTTGTCTTTCCTTGTCCCTTAGCAGAAAGAGGGGGGACACTTTGTATTAGGGTTTAGAAATGAGGCCACAGGGGTTGGGTTCCACTCCTGGGGTGAGGCCTTCTGACCCCTGCCAGGTGTGCANCCTCACCACCTTCACACTGTCTTTACTTGCAAGGCGGAAGAGTTCTATGTGTGCATCTATGCTACTCGGGAAGGAGACTACGTCCTGTTCCACCATGAAGGGGGTGTGGATGTGGGCGATGTGGATGCCAAAGCCCAGAAGCTGCTTGTGGGTGTGGATGAAAAGCTGAACACTGAGGACATTAAGAGACACCTGTTGGTGCACGCCCCTGAAGACAAGAAAGAGTTGAGTCTTGAGAGGGATGGTGTGGCCATGACTGGGGATGAGAAGTCCAGTATGACACAGGAGACTAATGCACTGAGCTCTGGGTACAGGAGAGAGAAAGTAGAGCGGGCCTCCCTGCTTGGGAGCAGGTGGTGGGTATAGCTTTGGCCTGAGGAAGGGAGCCATGAGTTCAGGGAGGGGCTGGCTTGGAATCAGTCTGCAATATGCCAGCCTCATCCCTCACCTCCTTGNCCCTGTCTGTCTGGTGCCTCCTCCAGCTCTGAGTTTGACAGCTTCTTTCCGCCTCAGTGTTTGAAGAGTGACATCCAAGGGAGCAGGGTTGGCAGAGAGGACAGTGGAGGCCAAAGGGTCAGGAGTGGAGAAGTGGGGCTGGGCTGTCAGTGGCAGTGAGATTGCTGTAGGGAAGGGGGTGGGAATGGAGTCCTGCGCTGACGGATTAACTGGTCCTCTTTCCCTCTNCCTTCTAGAATCCTGGCCAGCTTCATCTCTGGCCTGTTCNATTTCTACGAGGATCTGTACTTTACCTACCTTGAGATCAACCCCCTTGGTAAAAAGCTTTGTTTGCTGGGGTGGAATGGTGATGGGCCCCCATGTCTACAGTAACCCTGGCTTTGGCATTCAGAGAGCCTGGGCTGTCATAACAGAAGGCAGTACAAAACTTCTGTGGATAGCCAGGACATCCCCCATAAGGAGTGGTCTCCAGTGCCACCTCCTGTTTCTGAGCACCCAGACTGTAATTTATTCATCTTAACCAACTCCAACTTCTTTCTTTGGCCTTAATTTGTCCTGCTCTGGGGAAGTTCTGGCTTTGGTCTGTCTGTTAGGTTGTTGTCCTTATCTGCAGGTTAGGCTTCCCAGGCTGTGGTCTGATCCTCCCCATACCCTTGGAGGCCTCACCATCCCTCCCTCTCAGGGAGCTGGTCAATCATTTACTACCCCTGACACCTTAAAGAGCTGGCTACAGGCTCTCAAGCTGTGAATGAGCCAGATGGCCTGGCAGATTCTGGCTAGGCCTCTTGGGGCAGAGTCCAAGAAGAGAAGAATTACCAAATTCCAGCTGAGGATGCAGCCCCTCTAGTGGGCCAGATGGCTGTGTGCTAACTTAATTAGCTAAATGGCCTGAGAAGAAATATGGATGCTTAGTGAGGCATTGCAGATGAGTATGCTGGCCTGGGGCCCAGAGAGCACTCTGGGGTACTTTGCACCAAACACTGAGACTTCCCTAGCTAGACCACAGAAGCCCCAGATGTCCACCCCTGGGGCTTCTGACAGTGGTGCGTGAGGTGTGTGGGTGTGTGGGTGTGTGGGAGCAGTGGTGGTACTGTAGTTTGAACCTAAGACCTAGACCAACAGGCTTTTCACTGTTGTTTTGAGTGGTGGGTCTTTTGTTGTATTTGATGTAGGGTCCAGTCTAGTCCACACTAGGCTCAAACTCACTATACAGCTGAGGATGATCCTGAACTTCTGATCCTCCTGTTTTTCCTGTGCTCCCTTACCTTCTTCAACAGTTTTTAGTATTTAAATTAATTTTAAACACTTAAAAATTTTTATTTGTGTATATGTATGTGTGTCTATGTATGACATGTGTGCCTCTGGTGACCAGAAAGAGTGTGTCTGATGGCTGGAGTTGCAAACACTTGTGAGCTACCCCACGTGGGTTCTTGGACTTGAACTCACGTCCTCTAGAAGAGCAGCAAGCTCTCTTAACTGCCAAGCCACTGATCCTTCTCACCAGCCCTTTATTTTTTAATATATTATTTGGTGTAAGGGATTGAACCTAGGGCCTCTCCCATGTTCTACCAACTCTAGAAAACAGGTTTTGTTTGTTTTGCTTTGCTTAACGGCAGGGCTATGGGTAGGCCCATGCTTGAGTATTTAAAGCAGGGGGAATAGNGTCCTATGAAGATGTTGAAAACTTGCTGTGGTNGCTAACAGGTCTCCTCTGTTACCTGAAGGTCAGTGAATGGGGAATGTTCTCAGAGTCTTCCCAAGGGCCATTCTGATTTACAGTTATTAGGTGTGTGTGAGAGNGCGTGNGCTGCACCTGAAGGAGTCTGAAGGGATGATTCAGAGGCTGATGGTTACCTCACCTAAAAGTTGGTGTGTGACTACTTTGACTTTTCTCCTAGTGGTGACCAGAGACGGTGTCTACATCCTTGACTTGGCGGCCAAGGTGGATGCCACGGCTGACTACATCTGCAAAGTGAAATGGGGTGACATAGAGTTCCCTCCCCCATTTGGGCGTGAGGCATATCCAGAGGTAAGGCAGGTTTGAGGAGGAGACGGAGGATGATGGGCCTAGGAGACATCGTGACTAATCCTAGACAGTCATTTGGTCCCCATCTTGGCTTTATATTTGGCAGGAAAAGAAAAATGGAGAACCATTTAATTTTCTTAAAACCCCAGTGAGGTTGGGGGGGTCGCAATGGAAATCAGCCAAGCCTCTGAATCCTGGCCAGAAATCCTTTTAGACATCACTCTCAATCAGCCTCTCGGGCTCTTCTCTTGATTTGTTGCTTCTTGATAATTCCAAGTGGCTCTCCCCGACCCTGACGGGAAGGTTCTTCTCTTGGCCACTGGCTGAGAATTTTAATTGCTGCTCTCCACCCCATCCTTTGAGAAGTCCTCCCAGCAGGATCAGGCCTTCTGTGAAGTCATCTAGCCAGGCTGGAGGGGGGAAGAGGGGCTGAGGAGTGGACAGGATGTGGGATAGCCGAGGGTAGGAGCTGGTGTGGAGAGTGTGATGGAGCAGCAGGACATAGTGGGGTCTGGACTTGGGCAAAGGACCAAGGACTTGAAGTCAGGGGATGGAGCTGAGGAATTTGTTTTCCAGGATGCAGGTGGTTTTGGTATTTTAAAGATAGTGTCATATACTGTCCCAAGCCCCGGGGCCTTGCAGTTCCCCATTCCCCACCCCACTATAGTGATTGAATAACTCTTTAATGTGCCTTCAGGGAGAGAGCTGTGGTCTTGGGGTTTGGGACCTTGTGAAAGGGGTGCTCAAAAGGCCACCTGTGGTTATCTGTTCCCCAGGAAGCCTACATTGCAGACCTGGATGCCAAAAGTGGGGCAAGCTTGAAGCTGACCTTGCTGAACCCCAAGGGGCGGATCTGGACCATGGTTGCTGGGGGTGGCGCCTCAGTCGTGTACAGGTGACAAGGAGGGGTGCCAGCCAGGTCCACCCACCCAGTGCCCATACATGNATTGCCTCCAGTCCCTAGTTTTTCACCTATCTGTGGTCCATGAACTTAGTGAACGGTTAAAAGCAATGACACCCTTGAGGATTTCAAGCAGCTCTGTACACAGTGTCTTCTGCAACCTTATTTAATTGAAAATGATTTCATTTTATGGTTTTAGTTCTTGTAATTGATGATGTGGGCCTCATAGAAAAGTAACAACAACAACAAAGGCACACTAGAAAGTAAAAGCTGCTCACCCCTTCCTCACAGACTCACCCCTGAGAACACCTTACTCTACCCTCCTTGAATGTTTTAACACCTAGGTAAACATTTGCACTTTTTCACTTTATAGAAATATTGGGACCACGTTTTATTCCCTTTCGAACAACTGGCAGTTGTTTTTTTCTCAGAAATTACGGTCGATGTGTGATCTGCCACAGCCCTCCTGCTGCTCTGCTAGAGCAGTTTGCTCCTTGAGGACTCCTGCAGTGTGCTAGTTCTTGTATCTTTGGGCCATGTCAGGCAGCTGCTTACTGTTCATTTTACCCATGCTGTCTGCCCAAAACCTTGGTGCCCCGAGGCTGGCAAAGTGCTCTGTCTGGGAGAGTCTCAGGGCACATCGGCCTTCAAGTGAGGCTTGCATGGGGGTTGAAGGTTATAGGTCTGCAAGGCCAGTTCTGCAGGCTGATTTCCATACTTGTGAGAATGATGGACAGCTCTGTACAGGTTTGACTCCTCTGCCCCGAGCAAGCACTGAGTTCTGTGTCTCTCTGGCAGTGATACCATCTGTGATCTTGGAGGTGTCGATGAGCTGGCAAATTANGGGGAGTACTCTGGTGCTCCCAGTGAGCAACAGACCTATGACTACGCCAAGACCATCCTCTCACTTATGACTCGAGAGAAGCACCCAGATGGTGAGGCACCAGCGTGAGTGCATGGGGGTGTACACACACCTTCTGGGGGGGCACAGTGTGTGGAACAGATTTATGCTAGGAATCACCAAGGCCGTGGCCCTGTCCTTTGCAACTTGGGACTAGGCATTTAATTTCGGAATCTCTGTTTTTCGTAGTACTAGTGGACACTGGCAACATCAGTCAGAGGTGCTCATGCTGGGCAAGGAGAGCATGTGAAATTCACTAGAGGAGGAAAGGCTGCGGCATGCTTTTGCTGTGATGAATATAAACTTGCAGCTTAGTGACATCTTCCAGCTTCCCAGGCTTTGTGACTCCCAGTGTCCCTATCCCACCTTCCCAGTTTTAGGGCTCTATATACCAGTTCCCCTTAAGAGACAGAGGGAAAAAGAGTGAGATTCCCACCAGAGGTATCAAGATACCAAGCTGGACTTCTGGGTAGCAGCCAGAAGTAAGATAAGAGACTGCAGGTTTGAGCACTGGGTAATGTGGGTAGTGGAGAGCTGAGCTGATAAAGCTGAGTGGGTATCTGGGGAGGTGGTCCTGCTTGATCCCTGCACCCCTTCCAGTTAGATCATCTTTGCTCAGAGAACCCAGAATGTCCTCAGTTGAGTTAATTCCTGGGGCTAAGCTCAAGTCTTTTCTCTCTCTAACTTTAACTTCGTTTTTACTCCCAATCCAGGCAAGATCCTCATCATTGGAGGCAGCATCGCAAACTTCACCAACGTGGCTGCCACCTTCAAGGTAACTAGCTGTGAGCAGTGGTAGCTGCAGTTTCTGGGAGAAATGGGCTTGAGGATAGCAAAGTTTGACCCTGAAACAAGTTCCTGTGCATTGCCTTAGTCTGGTTAATGGCTTGTGACCTAGGTCTGTCTGTGTCTTCTTTTGGTGTTGGAGGTTGAACCCTGTCTAGGTTCCTTGTGTAGGAAGCAGAAGACAGGAGATGTGGATCTGAAACTGTGTGTCTCTGCAGTTAGTTCTTGCTGTAGCAGAGGGGGAAGTTGAAGGCCTGCTCTCTCATCTCAGAACCAGTTCTCAGAGATGGGGCATGATTGTCCTCCTTCTCAGCACTGATTCGCTGGGTTGTCTGCAGTTGTGGGTCTCAGTCACTAGTCCCTGCTCCAAAATACTGAGATGAGGACAGCTTCTGATGACCTCATCCAGCCAGAGTCCTCTGAGTCTGTACACTATGCATGGCCATGAGTCAGGACNTTGGGAACATGCTTTTAAAAAACATGACTCCAGTCCACAAAGATGACAGAGCTAATATTTCTCAGATGTCAGGCTAGCCTCTCAGAGGGTTGTTCATTATTTCATGTCATGGTGCTCAACGCGGCTTTTCAGAAACATGCCACATGTGCTCATTCCATCTATGTCTTGAGAATAGCAGTGTCCACCTTGAAAGTCTGAGCTCTCAAGAAGTGAAGGACCACGGCTCATCAGGTCCGCTTCAACAGGGTCTCCTAATTAGGCCTGATTCNTTGAAGCAGGTTTACATCTGTAGCTTTAACTTGGGAGTGTCCTACAGTGCAGATAGCATCCTTGTTGAGGAAATGGTTAGGCATCAAATAGGAATTCTGTAACATCCTTTGACATGCTTTTGGTGATATAAGCTAGACTTCTGGTCAGCATTCTGTATGGAGAAGTACAGCCTCATTTTCCAGACTGGTTGGATATCATCATAAAAGCTGTTCCCTAAATCACTTAGGCAGCTTTTGACATTAAGGAAGACCATGTCTTCATAAATGAGAAGCCTTGCATAGGACCCAGACATAGACCCCACCCCCCACCCCAGTAGCACTGTTGTTGGCAGTCAAGTGTGCCAGAGTCTTGAAGGGTATGGTTCTTGGCTACTCCGTGGTCATTCCTCAACACAGTGGCCACATGTTGGGCCTGCAGTTTCACGGTTCACTCAGCTTGTGTGTTTGATCCTCTGTAGCCCTTGACCACTAGGCCTGCTGTGCTGTGTGAGAAGTGGCCCTTTTCATATACATCTTCACATTTGTTTATCATGGTTATAAATTGATTTGTGGCTGCCTTGTTTTAATCATATGTCTCTGTTGTCCTTTTGGCTTTCTTTAGGGCATTGTGAGAGCAATTCGAGATTATCAGGGTCCCCTGAAGGAGCATGAGGTCACAATCTTTGTCCGAAGAGGTGGCCCCAACTATCAAGAGGGATTACGAGTGATGGGAGAAGTTGGTAAGATGGGAACGTTTTCTTCCTTTTTTCAAGACACAGTTTTGCTTTGTGGTTCAGGCTGTCCTGGAACTTGCTCTGTAGACCAGGCTGGCCTCAAACTCACAGAGATCTGCCTGCGTCTATTTCATGAGTGCTGGGATCAAAGGTGTGCGTTACCACCACCACCACCCACCCCCCTGTTGTTTTGTTTGTTTGTTTTTAAGATTACTTTATGTGTGTGAGTGTTTTGCCTGCATGTACATATGCATACTGTATGTAGTGCCTGGTGCACACAGATAACAAAAGAGGGCATAGGATCCTCTGCAACTGCCATGAAAGATGGTTGTGAGCCACCACGTGGGTGCTGGGAATTGAGCCTGGGTCCTCTGCCAGAGCAATAAGTACTCTTAACTGCTGAGCCATCTCTCCAGCATTTAGTATCCTCTCCCTTCTGTCTGGAAAGTCTGTGGCATGACTGTCCTGGAAAAGGCTCTTTGNATTCTTCCATACTCTGCCACACCCTGGTGGAGGTCTGCAAATTGAGAATGACTGGGCTCTGCATTTAACAAATACGGAATGCCTGCTCTGTGTCTAGTAGTGTGCTGGATACTAGAGCTTTAGCTTGACTGTGATGTCAGGTCATGCTAAATGCCAGGAAGTCATTAAAGGGGACAGGTGACTAGAATGGGTAACATTGTAGTAAAGACCCAGAGCAGGGGAGTGCAGCTTAGGGATGATCTCTGCAGAGGAAAGGGCATCCTCCAAGGCTCTAGGATGGAGCTGTCTCTTATACACATCTAGATGTGTATAAGAGACAGGTGTGTGTGGTGTGTGGATGGGACCAGAGGGAGGGAGGGCTGTAGACTGGGGTCAAAAGGGAGAAGGTGGGGCTGTACAGTTCCTGTGTAGACATGGCTGTGACCCTGAGTTGAGAGTCCATTCTGCATTTGAGCAGAGGAGCGCATGGTTTGACNTAGGTGTGAGAGAGTGATTGGCTCCTGGGTAAAGAGAAGGTAGACAGTGGCCAGAGCAGAAGCAGGCCACCTAGGAGATTGCGGAAGCATTCTAGAAAAGCAGTTCTCTTCATGTGAAGTTCCAGAAAGTGACAAATAGAAGACATTCTTGTCAATGAGCTTAATGTCTAATTGGAAAAGGCCAGCCTTTCCATCTTCTATTTTCCAAAATTCAGTATCCATGGCAAACTCCCCACTAGTCACCTAAAGTGGTACCAAGTGCTTGTTTCCATCTCTTCATCTAAAGTGAAGAAAATGCCAGGTGTGGTGGCTCACCGTTAATCCCAGAATGCAGAAGGCAGAGGCAGGCAGATCTCCGAGTTGAGGCCAGCCTGGTCTATATACAAGTTCCAGGCCAGCAGAGCCACATAATAAGACTCTATCTCAAAGAACAAAACAGTGAAGGAGATGCAGGAGGCAGGGTCGTGTGGAAGGTGTGCCCTTACGGCTAGGGAGGTTAGCAGCTGGCACTTGTGTTGAGCTCAGTGATGAGGATGAAGGTGCCAGCTCTGTGTGGGAGAAGCAAGGCCAGTGCCCCAGGGGAGCCAGCTAAGGGTATTTAGAAACAGAGACCAGGCCAGCGAGGCAGGCATGGTGGCAGGCACAGTCAAAGAGTGGAGGAGTGGAGAGCTGGGATCCAGGTGATGAGGGGTGCGTGCTAATACGCTTCTGATACCTGGCTGCAGTGGCGCTGCTGCTTCCTCTCCTTGTGAACTNGTGATCTTTCCTAAGACTGGTTTNGTGGTGAAATTTTGGACAGCTCATTTGTCTGGATAATCAATCTTACCCTCACAGTGCCAGACATTGAGCAAGACTGTCAAGGGGCCTCTGTAGAGTCCTGTGGACTAGGCACTGACTGCAGATCTTGAATCATGGACCTTCTCCTTCTCTCACAGGGAAGACCACCGGAATCCCCATCCATGTCTTTGGCACAGAAACTCACATGACAGCCATTGTGGGCATGGCCCTGGGCCACCGGCCCATCCCCAACCAGCCACCCACAGCAGCTCACACTGCCAACTTCCTCCTTAATGCCAGTGGGAGCACATCGGTAGGTGCTAACTTTCCTCCCACCTTAAAGGAAGGAGCCACCTTGCCTCCATCCCCAACCCCCTACCCAGGACACACTGTTCCTCTTCTGGCATTTAGGTGGATAGGAGGATACTGGGGATGTTGGTATATGGTTATGCTCCAGTAAAGAAAGGTAAAGTAATAGAAAGACTGAAGGTTTTTAAATCAAACCCGAGTTCAAATCCTGACTGTCCTTGAAGAGAGTGAGACTTTTAACAGGTGCCTTAGCCACTTAGGGCCTCTGTTGGCTCATCTGTAGCATGGAACAAAATCAGTTCCCATTTTGGCACTGTTAGAATAGTACTTTCCAGGTGCAATTTATGAAGAACACCTAATGGGGGAAATTACTAAGGCAACTCCACGTAGTTCACAGAAGGTTTATTTAGGGCAACTTACAGTAAGTAAAGGGGTTGGTCACAGGGTCCAGGAGAGGTGAGGTGCAGTCCAGGTTTATTGCACAACTGTACTGGGGCAGGAGGATGGCTGTGGGTTCATGCTATCCTGGTTTATACATAGTGATACTCTGTCTTAATTAATTAATATAATTAATTACATTAAATAATTAATGTAATTCTTATTACCTCACTTCTTCGGGGCATTCAGGACCAGTGGTTCTTNTCCTCAGCCACTACCTATGACGCTTAACTCTGTTCTCTCCTTACATCACTCAAGACTCCAGCACCCAGCCGGACAGCGTCTTTTTCTGAATCCAGAGCTGATGAAGTGGCACCTGCAAAGAAAGCCAAACCAGCCATGCCCCAAGGTAACTCCCAGATGTTTAGCACAGTGCGCAGAAAGGCCTTGGGCGTCCTCCCTGTCTCTCCCTGTTTGGGGCCTGCCTGGAAGAGGCAGCAGGGAAGTAGTTTGAGCTTGACTGTGGGAGTGGGCCTCAGCATGAGATGGGAGTGGACCTCATGAGGATGAAGTAACTCGAGGCTTCCCTGTGGGTTCTAGAGCTGAGGATCCACATTGCCTGGATCATCTCCCTCCCTCCCATCTTCTACCCCTCTTTCTGGGGCTGTGAACTGAACTGGGAGGCTGTGGAGGAGAGAGGAGGATTTCAGCAGAACTAGGAAGACTCCTAAATAGAAGGCAGGAGCTGGGGAGTGGAGACAGGAAAGCTAGCTCCTCAACAGCCGTCTGTCTTCCCCCCCAGCTAGGGGCTCTTCATACACTTCTCTCTATGCACCCTGTCTACTAGCCCTTGTACACATCACCTAGTTCATCTCCATTGCAGTGACGAGCTGACCTTCCAGCACGTACACTAGCAGTAGAGAGTGGCACTGGTGTCCCCTGCCTGATGGAGCCTTGCAGCCTCTTTGTCATATAGTCAGGCTGGACTAAGACATCTTAGAAATAATGACAGTAGCTCTGGGGCTCAAGATCAGAAGTCACTGCTCTGCAGTCTCCAAGGTGTCAGCTTTGTCCACAGTGGAGAATGGTGGGTCCAGCACCGTGCTGGTTTAATCACTGTACTATGCTGCATGGGCATAGAGGCGTTAGCGCTAAGAGGGTGTGACCCAGCCAGCCTGGAGGAGGCTTCAGTGTTCAGTGCACTTGCCTAGCCTTCCTCCTTCTGCCCTCTCTCTGCACCCCAATTCTTTGTCTTGCTTGTTTCTGTTCTGCCCACTGGTGCTTTTGCCTTCTTGTTGGTTTTATTCCTGCTGTTCACTGTGAAATAGACAGTGATAGCACCAGGCTTCTCTGTGGAACTGTCCCGTTTCTGTGCTTTCCCACCAAAGCCTCCCACCAAAGCCTCCCACCAGCAGTTCACTCAGTTTCCTTGGTCATTTTCTTTAACAGATTCAGTCCCAAGTCCAAGATCCCTGCAAGGTAGGATGCCCCCGCCCTGCCCCAGCTCTGCGTGTGGCTTTGTTAGTGGGTTCCAGTTTCTCCGTGTGCTTTGTTTCTTCCTTCCCCGGTGGGTTGCAGTGTTGTGTAGTATATTTTCTGTCCCCACCTTGGTGTGGCCTGCCCCCCAAGTCCTAGTCTTTGCTCTTTGTCCCTTCCCTGTCCTACTTAGTACTTACTTGTCCCAGCACAGCACTCCTTCTCTGTGTGGCTGTCTCTGGCTCCTTACCTTGGAGGGAGGTGGAGACATAGAAGGAGCAAGAGCCAGCCCACAGCTCCGGAGACTCAGGGGTGCCAGGAGGGAGGCTCCTGGGAAGGGGCAACATCCAGCTGAAAGGGGAGTGGCAGAGAGCAGTTGATGCCTCTGACTGCTGCTGCTGTAGGCAGCCACAGCTCAACCCTGACTCATCTGCATCTCATCTTGGCCTCGCTTTCCTGCCTTAGCTTCAGTACTGACAACTGCATCCCACAGCTCCCAGTTCCAGACCGGTATAGATTTCTCCCAGGTTTTGGTAGAAGAGCAAAGATGTAAAGAGAGAAACCAGGAAGGTCAGCTGGTGGCGTCTGTCTCTAAAACAGGTCATTTTAAAGACCTGAAGGGATCTGGGCTTTTGTGTCTGAGGTCACAGTTTACAGTGGACATTTTCAGTGCATACACTTACTTATGCACACACATCTGCCCATTTTCAAGCAAGTAGACTACTCAGTGTTACCAACATCAGGACTTCTTGTGACTTTTTTTCAATACTTGGAATCAAACTCAGAGCCTCCTTGCATGCTGAGCTCCACCAAGCCCCTCCATGTAACTGACACTCATGGCTGTAAGTGCAAGAGATTCCATTGATGATTTTGATCCCTAGGGTGGGTAGCAATAGCTAAACAATGACAGTGGTTTAAGGATTTATTTTTAATTTATGTGTGNTGGGGTGTGGAGTTGTTTATATGAGTACAGGTACCCTCAGAGACCCAAAGAAGGTGTTGGATCCCTGGGAGCTAGAGTTATAGGCAGTTGTAACTGTTGTAAGCCACCTGACATGGGTGCTGGGAACCAAAGTCAGGTCTCCTGCAAGAGCAGCACCGGCTCTGAACTATTGATCCATCTCTCCAGCCCCTCTACTAGTCCTTAATTCTTGCATATCGCCTCCAGTGAGATCCATTGTTACCTAGAAGGCAAAGTCAGTGTGATGATAGAACAGGGACAGACTCAGTCTCTGGGAGCTCTTCTCCCCTAGGGGAAGTGGGCTGTGGGGAGGCACCTTTATCTGGTTACTTAGAAGTGGGAGGACAGGAGAAGAATGGTCAAGGAGGAGACCAGGTCATGCAGAGTGCTCGCCACACCTAGTTGGCCATTAAGGTTCTCTGAGGCCTCCTGCTACTGATGCCAATGGCCTCTTTGGCTTTGGTTTTTCTTTGCTTGAGGAGGTAAGCACTTGAGCTCTGACCTTTAAAGCAGGAGGTGTGGGTGGGCTTGTAGGGATCTGGGCACTTTGTCCTTATCTCTGAAGCCAGATTTATGTGTAGTATGGCACTTGGGCTCAGTGTAGGCTCCCCTGGGGATGGCAGAGCCTCACTGCTTTATGGCCTTCTTTATCACACAATTGAATTTTTCTCAAGTCATGTAATCCTGTCTTTCCGAGATTACCAAGGGCCACTATCATTGTGGATATCTGCTTCAATTTCCTAGGGCTAGAAAGTATGAGACTGGATTATGTGGCTGCCCTCACTCTAAGGTTCCATGTCTTGTAGGAACCCTGAGTTCAGGTTGACAGTAAATTCCAGGTATTTATAAATCAAGATCCTTCTGACCTGAGAGGCTTACTGCTGGCCTGCACGGTGATTTAATCAGCCCTTGATCTTGGTTAGCCAAGCTTGCAGTAGTACAGCAGGCTAATACCAGAAGCCTCTGGGTGAGATGCATTGCTCCTCCTGGGGTAGCACAGAATGTCCCTCAAGGGCTGCTTTCCTCCACTAGGACTTTCTGGGAGTCGAAGGGGAAGGGAGGCAAGGACCCTTTCCCTTCTGGCTAATGACTGCTTTTCTGCAGCCCNTTTGTGTCATCATATCCCCTTCCCCCTTTTTGAGACAAGGTTTCTCTGTAGACCACCACCTGCCTCTGTCTCCCAAGCACTGGATTAAAAGTGTGAGCCTCCATGCCCAGCTGCCCTCTTTTTGAAAATCTTTCCTGCCATTAGAAAGCCTATCTCAAGAATATTATTCTGAGCAGCAAGAGCCGCCTGCGAGATGAGGATGGGAAGAATCAGGGAGAGGGAAGGTTGTGGCCCCGTCTGTAACTTAGTCAGAGATAAGTCTGTCCAGGCCTCAGCCCCAGCTGCTCCAAGTCTCTCTGCTGGATCCCCCGACCCACTGGCCTAGAATTTGTGAGCATTCAGATACTTGACTGTTGCTGGGCTTGTGTCTAGATTTACAGGCTNATAAGCACTGTTGGGAGGGTAAAGTCCTCAGGCATCAAAATAGGGAGAGCTGAACTTTTTTTTCTAGTGCCTTTAAAAATAAAAATAATTTATTAAGCCACGCATGGTGGCTCATGCCTGTAATTCCAGCAGTCAAATGGCTGAGGCAGAAGCATTGTTACAAGATTGAGGTGACCCTGGGCTGTATAGTGAGTTCCAAGCCACCTGAGTTATAATGTGAGATCCTGTCTGTGGTGATTATATTATGTCCCCCAAAATATTGTGTACNCTAATAAAACTTATTTGGGGTCAGAGAACAGAACAGCCACTAGATTAAACATAGAGGTTAGGCAGTGATAGCACACACCTTTAATCCTAGCATTCCCGAGGCAGAGATCCATCCAGATCTCTGTGAGTTCAAGGCCACACTGGAAACAGCCAGGCATGGTGGCACACACCTTTAATTCCAGTGGC
>LZPO01096977.1:480173-492480 GCA_001675575.1 Neotoma lepida
CAGAAGAGGGCACCAGACCTCATTACAGATGGTTGTGAGCCACCATGTGGTTGCTGGGAATTGAACTCAGGACCTCTAGAAGAAACAGCCAGTGCGCTTAACCTCTGAGCCATCTTAAACNGCGTGAAAGCTGTGCTTTCACATGAACTCTNCTGGGTGCAGGGCTGTTAACTTCACTCTTCACTTGTTGCTGAGAACACTAACCCTTCCTTCTGATCCCTCTTACCACCGGCCACAGGGATACCAAGCACAGTTCCGATGAAGAGAATGATCTTAGAGTTGGAGTGACAGCTTTGTATCCTAGCCTTAATGCACATTGTATGTGTGACCTTGAGGAAGCTGATTTCTCCCTGCCTTCATTTCCACATCTATATGAGAATTGCTTACCTATTCAGCTACCTGTTCTAAAGGCTTGAATGAAGGAACATGTGAAGCCCTTGGCACAGACCAGCCTGTAATCAGTGCTAATGTTTCCCAGGATCCTTTGCTNTTTCCTGGAGGAGTGACAAGCCCAGTAAAGCTGTTGTTCTTTGCTTTCCAGGTCCAGTTTGGCCATGCTGGAGCTTGTGCCAATCAGGCTTCCGAAACCGCAGTAGCCAAGAACCAGGCCTTGAAGGAGGCAGGGGTGTTTGTGCCCCGAAGCTTTGATGAGCTTGGAGAAATCATTCAGTAAGAAGTGGGCAGGATGTGGTCTCCCCACCCTTTCCAGANCCCTCCTAAGGATAACAGCCCCCACTAGCACAGGAGCATCCAGATACTCTTGGTTCCACTTGGGCTTGAATGTACTGTAGGGAAAACCATCTTTTTCTTGGCTTTTGTTTGGTTTTAGTTTAATCAGGTCCAGGCCAATCAGGCGGGTCATTTGGTTTCTGAGGCTACCTGCTTGGCTGGTTGCTGGTGGCCATAAATGAGACATGGGCTTGGACATGTTTAGAAGGTGTCATCCTGAGTATCACTTCTGGTTGATAGAGTTATTGGACGTTCACTTTCTATTTCTACCTCCGTGAACCTGCCTTGGCTGTCCTTATCTCTTTAACCATTGTCCCCAGATTCAGCTCTCTATGAAGCCTCATCCAGAGAAAGAGAGTTAAAGGGGTAGGAGCAAGACTAGCCTGGGCTGTAATTTTTATCATTTAGTTCTTGGGATCCAGCTACTAAGAGTAGGATACTGACAACTGAAGAAGCCTACAGTGTTGGGCTAGAGCCTAGAATAACGGTATCTACATGGACAATAACATCTCCTGTCTCTCCCTGCCCCCCAGGTCCGTGTATGAAGATCTTGTGGCCAAAGGAGCCATTGTACCTGCTCAGGAAGTGCCACCTCCAACAGTGCCCATGGACTATTCTTGGGCTAGGGTAAGTGTCCCTTGGAGGACTGAGGTAGATTTTTTTTTTTTGTTTGTTTGTTTTGTTTTGTTTTGTTTTTTTAAGACATGATCACAATCCTAAAACTTGCTATGTAGCCCAGGCTGGCCTCAAACTCAGAGCTTGCCTGTCTCTGCCTTCTGAGTGCTGGGATTAGAGGCGTGCGCCACCATGCCCAGCTCTAAGTTGGTGAATTTTAAGGTGATTTGGTTTGAGCTCCTGGAAATCAGGCCCCTTTAAAACTATTTAGAGCAACCATGTCAAGCTTCTCCATCAGAGAAGCATCAGAAAGCTCTCTGGTTAACTCTTGGATCCCCTGCACTGCTGTATGCTAGAACTGTCCCCAGTTTTATTTCTAGGTCAGGTGACGGAATGGGCAACATAGCCCCACATGTGTTTTACCCGATATTGGAAGGAGTCAGTTTCTAGGTGCTTGGAGCTGTCATTCAGGAGGGAGAGGCAGGAGGATCAAAGTTCCTGGTCATCCTCTGGCTACATAGAGTGTTTTGAGGCTAGCCTGGGATACATGGCATCCTGTCTCAAAAAAAGGGGCNGGGGGAGTTGATGCCTCATGGCCCAGCAATTTTGTGTCTGGAAAGCTACTTCTAAGAAATGCTTTCCTAGGACATACNAAGGAATATAACTAAGAATTTTATTTAGTGTTGTTTATCATGAAAAGTTATCAAAGGTTGGTGGCATTATGAGGTACTACATAGCAGTTAAATGGAATTAACGAGATTGTCCATGGACAGACATTAATAGAGCTCAGATCCATTAAGTAAAAGGCACATTATGGGCAGGCTTGCTAAGTAGTCTTAGCAGTCCTGAAACTTGCTGTGTAGACCCAGCTGGAGTTGAAATCAGTGATCCACCAGCCTCTGCCTCCAGAGTGTTGGAATTAAAGATGTAGACCACCATGCCCGGCCTCCACTGTTTCTCTCTTTAGTTTGGTTTTCTTTTCTTTTTTTTTTTTAAAGGGGGAGGGGGGCTATTCTGGGCTTTTTTTTTTAGATTTATTTATTTATTATGTATAGAGTATTCTGTCTGCACGTATACCTGAAGGCCAGAAGAGGGCACCAGATCTCATTACAGATGGTTGTGGGNCACCATGTGGTTGCTGGGAATTGAACTCAGGACTTCTGGAAGAGCAGTCAGTGCTCTTAACCTCTGAGCCACCTCTCCAGCCCTTGGTTTGGTTTTCAAGACAGGGTTTCTCTGTGTATTTCTGGCTGTCCTCTGTAGCTAAGGGTGGCCTCAAACTCAGAGATCTGCCTGCCTCTGCCTTCTGAGTGCTGGGATTAAAGGCCTGCACCACTACACCTTGCTAGCCACTGCTTGTTGAAAAGAATTTCTCTGGGTATTTATTGCTTCTCAGCCCTCGGAATGGCCAAGACATTGCTGGGACANTTTTGTTCTGAGAGCACAGACAGCTATCCATCTTGGGNAAAAGTCTCCGATGATCACCATAACCCTTTGTCTCTCTGTGTCTGCTCAGGAGCTGGGTTTGATCCGCAAACCTGCCTCCTTCATGACCAGCATCTGTGATGAGCGAGGACAGGAGCTCATTTATGCAGGCATGCCCATTACTGAGGTCTTCAAGGAAGAGATGGGCATTGGCGGCGTCCTTGGCCTCCTCTGGTTCCAGAGAAGGTGAGTCACAATGGGCAGGGGTGGTAGGGCACTGGGCTCAGAGTCATGTCCTTCTACTGACACAGGAGTTGGGGTGGGCAGACTGAGGAATGTCATCAGTTATGTGGCCACAGACCAACTGAAAGGACAGGAAGGTCACTGTAAACCAAGGAAGGGAAAATGAGTGGTCTCAAGAGATAGGTGGGGGACCCCAGGAACTCACTAGCTAGCCAGTCTTAACTGAGATGGTGAGCTTTGGGCTCAGTGAAAAACCCTGTCTCAAAAAACAAAGTGATGGCAGGGTGTGGTGGTACACATACTTTTATCCCAGCAGAGGCAAGGATGGCCAAGGCTACATAGTGAGAAAGTCTCAAAAAATAAAATAAATAAGTAAGTAAGGTGGAGAGCCATTAAGAAAGTAACCCAACCAACATACTTCTCTGGCATCTTCATGCATGTACAAACCCCACATGCACACATAAAATAATTAAATTTGGGCTGAATATTTAATGGTACAGAATATGGGACATCTTCAGTGTTTTCACAGTTGATTAATATTTTGATTTTTATGGTTGTCAATGTTGAGAACACGACTTTGGGTGACTATGTACTACCAAATGGCAAAAGTATGTTCAGGNCTAGTTCAGAAATTGTTGGAAATTCCATCCTAAACCCAAACCAAAGTTGATTTAACAACTTTATGAAACACAAACAGCCATTTTTAAAGCCAAACATTTTGACATAACACAATGCAAAGATACACTCATTGGTATTTACGTGCTAGGGATGATGGGAGAAAAATATTAAATGTCTCTCTTCCATATTTAGAAGTGTATATGTCTCTCTCTCTCTTTTTTCTTGTTTTGAGANAGCGTTTCTCTGTGTAGACCTGGCTGTTCTGGAACTGGCTCTGTAGACCAGGCTGGCCTTGAACTCAGACTGCCTGCCTCTGCCTCCCAGTGCTGTTATTAAAGGCGTGAGCCACCACCACCTGGCATTTGTGTCTCTTAAGAGGAGAANGTTTTGTGCTGGAGAGATGGCTCAGAGGTTAAGAGCACTGGCTGCTCTTCCAAAGGTTCTGAGTTCAATTCCTAGCAACCACATGATGNCTTACAACCATCTATGAGATGCCCTCTGCTGCCCTCTTNTGATGTATAGGCATACATGCAGGCAGANCACTGCACACATAATAAATAAATAAATCTTTAAAAGAGAGAAAGTTTTTGTATGTATAGTAAAAACAGCAGTTCATAATGTTCCATAGCCTCACNTCTGAGCCAAGGGTTTCAGGCAGGATTTGTTGGTGTTGCACAGTAGGACAGCATGTGCACAGCACAGTGTGCGAATTATGTGTTCAGAGCTAAGGCTGCAGTGAAGTCATGAGGAGCAACATGGGCAAGCACTGCAGATTCATTACAAGTTGATTGGATTAGCTTTGGTCGTTGAAAGATGGTTCAGTGATGATATTGTGTTCTGCAGTGTTTAATAACTGCAGGCATCAGGAGGGGTTTGACTTGGAATTGGCAGTAGTATCAGGCTGTGGAAGAAAGTGTGCCCTTATTGTCATATCTCCTGGACTTTGTTCCACCTCNTTTCTCTGTACTTCTGTGTGCCCTCCTGTAGGTTGCCCAAGTATTCCTGCCAGTTCATTGAGATGTGTCTGATGGTGACAGCAGATCACGGGCCAGCTGTCTCTGGGGCCCACAACACCATCATCTGTGCTCGGGCTGGAAAGGACCTGGTCTCCAGCCTCACATCAGGGCTGCTCACCATTGTAAGTCTGGCCTTCCTGGGAGGTAACAGCTTTGGCATCATGCTGCCTGAATGCAGCAGGTTTCTTCTAGGAGCCCCTGGATATAAACCCTAGGCCAGATGCTGTTCAGGGCATCCTGGGTTTGTTTGTCCTGCAGGGAGATCGGTTTGGGGGTGCCTTGGATGCAGCGGCGAAGATGTTCAGTAAAGCGTTTGACAGTGGCATTATCCCCATGGAGTTTGTGAACAAGATGAAGAAGGAAGGAAAACTGATCATGGGCATTGGCCACCGAGTGAAGTCGGTGAGTTGTTGCTCCTGTTAAGATCTACGGAATGGGTAGTGACGAGACTGTCAGTTGAGTTAGAAACACTTGGGCCTGGAAAGATGGCTTCGCAGTTAAGAGTACTTGGCACTCTTAAAGAGGACCTGGGTTTAGTTCCCAGTACCCACATGGTAGCTCACAACTGTAACTGTAGTTCCAGGTAGCCCAGCACCCTCTTCTGGATTCCAGATGCCAGCACACAGGTGGTACACACACATACATGCAGGCAAAACACTTATACACATAAAATTAAACTAAAACTTTCAAGAAGGAAGAAGCACTCAAGCTGTTGNCTCCCAGTATACACTGCTTGGGACATGTAGACAGATGCCAAATGCAAGGTGACTCCCCATTTTAATAAGATTGATGGTCCTAAGGGGTCTCAGTTCATTCAGCTTCAGTTTTCTAAATAAACTTTTAGGAGAAAGAGCCAAGATCAGGAAGGAGAAGTGTCCATTGCCTTCTGTCAGACAGTACTTTGTATCACACAAATATCAGGGACCTATAGCAGCCATACTGTATCTGCCATGGGTTGGCTGTGGCTGTTCTGTCATTCATGCTAAGCCTCACTGGGGTGTGTGTGATTTCGGGTGTGGCAGTCAGAGGACAACCTGTTGGAGTCAGTTCTTTCCTTCCACAATGTGGCTAGAAGTCAGGTTGTCACCCTTGGTGGCATGTGCCTTAACCCGCTGATCCATTTCTGGCCTTTTACTTACATTTCATTGGCTAAAGCAAGCCAGACAGTTACACTTGACAATACTCGGGACAGAAGAGCAGTAATGCTAAGGCAAGCCCAATTGGAATAGACCCATGGGGAAAGAAAGTATTTTAAACAGTTATTGTGGTCCTGTGCAGGGCTGACAGGCATCCGAATGTCCTGATAGCATGTCCTTTCAGGTCACTAGTGTTAGGATTTAGGGTGTGTCTGAGTCATCTCACTCACCCACTGTCAGCCTTGGGGTCTCTACCTTAATTAGGTTTCCTGTTCCTTCTCCTCTTCATCTTCTCTTCTGTTTGTTTTTTGAGGCAGGATCTGTCTACATGCCTTGGCTGTTCTGAAACTCCTTTTGAAGGCTAGCCTTGAGCTCACGGAAATCCTCCTGTCTCAGCCTTCCAAGTTCTGGACCTAAAAGCATGCCCTACATCCAGCTTATTTTGGGTTTCAATTGCTGTGATAAAAAAAAAAATACCCTGATCAGCCAGGTGGTGATGGTGGTGCATGCCTTTGATCCCAGCACTTAGGAGGCAGAGGTAGGTGGATCTCTGTGTGTTCGAGGACAGCCAGGGCTACACAGAGAAACCCTGTCTCAAAAATAAAAAAATAAATAAATAAAAAAAAAATCATCCAATTGAAAGCAACTTGGAGAGGGAAAGGGTTTATATGTCATCTTACAACTCTTAGATCACTGAGGGAAGTCAGGGCAGGAACTCAAGGCAGGGACTGAAGCCGAGGCTATGGAAGAACTGATTTGTTTACTGATTTGGTCAGCTGGCTTTCTTACACAACCCAGGACCACCAGGTGGCACCACTCACAGTAGCTGGACCTTCCAGATCAACCATCAATCAAGAAAACGCTCCCACAGAGTTGCCTGTAGGCCATTCTGATAGAGGCATTTTCTCATTTGAGGTTTCTTTTCCCAAATAATTAGCTTATTGACAAAAAAAAACAAACAAACAAATAAACAAAAACATTTTNCAGTGTCACAGTTCTGGATTTTTTCCTAAGATTTTGGGGTGTGTTTGTTCCCAGCATGTGCAGAATTTTTTTATAGCTTGACCAGATGACAGAGCTGGTGGGCAGCCTGGCTTGTGGCTGACCTAACACGGGGTGGAGCGTGGCTGAGTCCAGCCCCCTCTGCCTAACANCACAGATATTGGCTAACTTCCTGAACATCTGGGGGGCTTTCTTATCACAAAGAGACCAACCACTACAGAGGTTGTTTTGAGACCCAGATGAGACGTGAGGGGTCTTGGAAATCCTCCTGCCTCCCGGCATTGTCATTATGGGTGCTACAAGGAGTTGTACACAGAAGTTAGATCCCCATGCTGGCTCCAGCATAAGACAGGTACAGCTCGGTCCACTTGCAACACAAGCACATGCACTTCCGTTGCCTGCCATGTCTAAGTGGGTGTTTCTGTAACTGGGTCTTTTTTAGATAAACAATCCAGACATGCGTGTGCAGATCCTCAAAGACTTCGTCAAACAACACTTCCCCGCCACCCCGCTGCTTGATTATGCCCTGGAAGTGGAGAAGATTACCACCTCAAAGGTAATGAAGGGTTGCATTTCTTACTTTCAGAGATTTTTGTTTTGTTTTGTTTTGCTGTTGAGACAAGGGCTAGTGTAGTACAGGTTGGCTTTGAAGTCACTATTAGTAGAGGATGCCGTCCATCTTCTACACCTGCTCAAATAGATTGTTTTAAAATGGTTTCAAAATTCATAGTCATCATGTCAGCTGCTTCCCATCGCTGTGACAAATGCCTGCAGAAGGACNACATTACAGGGGAGGATTGATTGAACTTCTAGCGGTTCCAGGCTGGGGTGGCAGGACAAAGTGGTGTGTGCCATCCCAGCTAGCTCTCTCGTTCCCCTCCACTTGGGCTTCTAGCTTGTGGCATGGTGCTTCCTGCAGTCACAGCAGGTCTCCCCGTATCGAAGCTTCTCTGGAAAGTTCTTACAGACATACCCAGATGTGAGCTTTACTGATCTCCCAGGAGCTTCTCAGCCCAATCAAGTTATTTATCAAAATTAACTATCATAGTAATAGTAATAACAGTGGTAGTAACTAACAGAGAAAAAATGAGAAATGATAAAACTTTGATGATAAAACTTTGAATTTTTTGCTTTCCCAGAAGCCAAATCTTATCCTGAATGTGGATGGCTTCATTGGCGTTGCCTTTGTGGACATGCTTAGGAANTGTGGCTCCTTCACCCGGTGAGCGTCTCAGCCTCCGCTCCAGTATTGGTGGATTTTTGTTGCTTAGAAAGTACGGCGAGGCATCAGGAAAAGACTAAACATTGCCTCTGGCCCTGCCACTCACGCACTCACTTTTCCACTTTGACACTATTCAGCTGCTGGCTGGGCAGGAGTGCTATCTCCTAGGATGGTCACGTAAGTCATTGTAAAAGCAGAAGTTGTTTGTGTCTTTCAGGGAGGAAGCTGATGAATATGTTGACATTGGAGCCCTCAATGGCATCTTTGTGCTAGGAAGGAGTATGGGCTTCATTGGTGAGTTGGCTGTTGTTTGGAGGGGTTTTGTGTTTTGCTATACTGCTTCCCCTGTGTGTGACCTTCTATCACAGATGTCACAGTCATCACCTTCATCCTTTTTTTTCCTTTCTTTTGGATTTTTGAGACAGGGTTTCACAGTGTAGCCCTGGCTGTCCTGGAACTCACTCTTTACCAGGCTGGCCTCAACTCAGAGATCCTCCTGCCTCTGCCTCCCAAGTGCTAAAAGTAAAAGCATGCACCACCACTGCCCAGCTAACTTTTCTTCTTACCTTTGTCTATGTTCCTTTATTACAGGGACTAGTTTCCATTACTAGTTAAGAAAAGTAGACTTCAGTCTAGCAGTTCCTTTTTGCCAAGTCTGACTGGTCTATCTATGGAATGAACCTGGAATTCCTGCCCTGTTCTGGGGTGTGTGTGTGTGTGTGTGTGTGTGTGTGTGTGTGTGTGTGTGTGTTCATTCTGTGATTTTATTGTCTGCCCTCACATTTCTCTTCTGTGCCATGTGCTGAGGGTTAAATCCTGGGAGGACCTCATACCTGCTAGGCAAGGACCCTACCACAGAGCTACAGTCCCAGCCCTGTGCTTATGAAACTAATGAAAGCTGCACTGGCTCCATTTTAGGGCACTATCTTGATCAGAAGAGGCTGAAGCAGGGGCTATATCGTCACCCATGGGATGATATTTCCTATGTTCTTCCGGAACACATGAGCATGTAACTGAGTCAAGAACCCTGCTGTAGTAAAAAGAAGACAAGGAACTCCCTCCTGGGTAATAGCGGACAGACAGCTGGAAGCAGAGTCCATTATAGGCTGGGCCTCGAACAGAAATAGCCATTGATGTACAGGCACGGAAGACCAACACCTATAGGCTAGTACCCATTGAGTCCACACAAAGAAGCTTAGTATTTTTTTTATATATATAAGCATAGAAATTGAAAACCAATACTTGTGACATTTGCTCTGCTACCTGCTGTATCTATTATATGGAAGAATCTAAGCACTGTCAGAATAGTGTTCTTCTAGGGCCTTATGATGTTGCTTTGTTTTTTTAATTAGTTAAAAATTTATTTTTCCTTTGGAGGAAGGGAATGCAACTTTTAAGACTTAAAGATATTGTCTGTCTCCAGGACCCACTGACACCTGGTGTCCCNCTTTCCATTCATCTTCACACAACATGAAGAACAGTGTATTAATCTTATTTCTAAGGATCTTTATTCTGTGTTATGTGTTAAGGGTTTATTCAGTATCCCACTGAAATTTTCTTCGTTACAGATCAATGTCTGCTTATGTCAGGGGGAGGGGTGGGACCATTGCATCCTTAGCCATTGTCACACTTACGTGGAGTAGTAACTTAAATGTAAAGTTGTAACATACGAGTGTTTAAAATGGAAACGCAAGCAAAAAGCTGTGAAATGTCTTGTGTCTCATGTTCTGTGTTTATGCAGCTGATTTGTCTGTTACTGAAGTGTGGGTCCAAAGACTCATACAGCTGTTTTGCATCTGTAACCCACAAAGATTCTGGGCAGCTGCCACCTCAGTCTCTTCTTTGTATTATCATGTTTGGTTTAAATAAACTATACAGTAACAATGACTTTGTGCTGTTCTGTGTCATCTGCTTTTGAGACAAAGCTGTCCTCGAACTGTAGACTGGGCCAGCCTCTGCTGAGATTAAAGGCATGTACCACTACACCAGCTCTTGGTTTTAGCATTTTAAAATCCACCTCCACCACTTGAAAAGAAAAATATAACATAAACACCAGTATATATCCAGTCATGCTCCCCACCTCCAAAGGCTATAAAGACCTTAAAGTTTAGGCTTGGTGGCACCTTTAATTCTAGCACTTGGGATCAGAGTTCAAGGCCAGCCTGATCTATGTGGCACCTACTAGGTTTTCGGACAGCCAGGGCTGTAAAACCTGTTTTGTTGTTGTTTGATTTATTTTTTTCAAGACAGGGTTTCTCTATGTAGCCTTGGCTGTCCTGGAACTCACTCTGTAGACCCGGCTGGCATCGAACTCACAGAGATCCACCTGCCTCTGCCTTCCAAGTGCTGAGATTAAAGGTGTGCGCCACCACCACCTGGCTATGAAACCTGTCTTTAAAAAAGAAAAAGCGGGCCGGGCGGTGGTGGCGCACGCCTTTAATCCCAGTACTCGGGAGGTAGAGCCAGGCAGATCTCTGTGAGTTCCAGGAAAGGTGCCAAAGCTACACAGAGAAACCCTGTCTCGAAAAAAAGAAAGAAAAAGAAAAAGCTGATCTGGAGAGTTGGCTTGATGGTTAAGAGCACTTGCTGCTGAGTTCAGTTCCCAGAAGCATATCAGGCTGCTCACAACCACCTGTAACTCCAGCTCCAAGGGATCCTACACCTCTAGCCTCTGAGGACACCTTCACTTGTGCACATACCCATATGTAGAGACACCTGTACATAATTAGAAGTCATTTTTTAAAAAAATCTTCAAAAAGAAAAGAAAAAGCTATTAAAACACAAGCTTATGAAAAATCCACTTCTAATTTGCACTTCCCTGTTTCTCAGTTAGTGGTAACTCTCATCATTCCTCAAGCCAGAAGCTGGAGTCTCCCTGCTGCTCTCCTGGGCTCCAAGTTCTGTTGATTTATCCTCTGATCTGTCTATATCTGCTAACTGGTGCCCTGATTTTCTCTTTTGTCCTGGTACAATCCATCCTCCATACAGACAGCAGTGACATCTAAAAATTAAGTTGAGGGCTGGCGAGATGGCTCAGCAGGTGAAGACATAAGCTGCCAAGCCTGACCACGTGACTGTGATGCCTGGGACCTCATGGAAGGACAGAACTGACTTCTGAAGGTTCTTTAACCACAGGTGTGCCAGGACCCGTGCACAACTACACTACATTCCTATACTAAATAAATGTAAAGAGAAAATCAAATTAAGACACTTCACATCATTGCTTAAAATCCCAAAGTGGCTTTTGTTTTTCTGTGGAGCCCTGGCTGTCCTGGAACTCACATAGATCCTCCTGCCTCTGCCTCCTGAGAGCTGATTTATTTACTCACAATTATGCAGCAATCATTTGATTCCGCACTACCTCAATTAATCCTGTGTTCTTCTAAAGCAGACAATATCCATTTTTAGAAAATCAGATATTAAGTAACTCTTCATCTTCATGCACTTAGCTGAAGTGCAGTCTTTTTTTGAGACAGTCTAGCACAGGCTGACCTACTGGAAATGGCCCTGCCTTAGAGTCCCAAGGGCTAGGATTACAGGTGTGTGCCACCATACCCCTCTAAGACTCAAANCCTTTTTATTCCCGTATGAAAATATATTTCTGAAGACTGGAAAGATGGCTCAACAGTTCAGAGGATGGACTTCTATCCCAGCACTCACAGCTCTCAACATGAATGCCTGTAACTCCAGCTCCCAGGGATCTGAGACTCTTCTGGCCTCTGGACACCCACACAAATCTGTACACATGTACACACCCAATTAAAACACTTTAAAGAATGAGTTGAGCTGGAGATAAGGCTCAGCAGTTAAGAGCACTGGCTGCTCTTCCAGAGGACCTGGGTTTGGTTCTTGACACCATATGACAGTTCACAATGATGGGTAACACCAGTCTCTGGGGATCTGATGCCCTCTTTTGGCCTCAGAAAACATTGTATGAACATGGTGCACAGAAATACATTCAGGCAAACACACCCACATAAATGAAAAAAAAAAGGGAAAACAATTATTTTTCTGAGCCAGAGAGGTAGCTCTTCAGATAGATGGATTTGCCACCAAGTCTATCTGAGTTGGACTTACCAGGCCCACAAAGTGGAAGGAGAGAACTGACTCCACAGGTTGTCTTCTGACCTCCATGCACGCTGTAGTGGGAGTGCATTCACACATAAATAAAAGAAGACAAAACTTTTGTGGACAGGGAAGATGGCTCATTGGGTAAAGGTGCCTGCCACCAAGCCTGATGACCCAGCTTCAAGTTCCATTCTCTAAAAGAGAGAACAGACTCCATTAAAATGTCCTCTGTC
>LZPO01096977.1:507632-529897 GCA_001675575.1 Neotoma lepida
ACAGACAATATAACTCCTAAGATTTAGGTATAATCTGGTTTTAAAAACTTGATTGAAACCACTGTTTTTTTGACTCAGCAGGCAGCCTAGGCCCTGGCTGAATGAAGGGGTAAGTCCTTCCTTGCATGACGGTGTGCAGGTTTTCCTGACTACCAAGTTTCTAATTTTCATATGTGAATTCATGTGTGTGGCTTCACCACCGTAACTTGTGACTCCTAAATCCTCAAACTAACTTGTTAGGAAGGAAAGAAACCAGATTTGCTTAAATCTGCTCAAGGCTGACATTCTGAAATTTAAACTGGATATAACAGTATTTATAATGATAATCATGCAGGTCTAATATGGCTCTTTGTAAATGAAATTTCTTTTATGAATACAGTTAAAAACATAGCTTTTAAAAAGCTTAAATGTATTCAAGCGAACCTTTGTTTTAATGCTTTTATTTTTCTTTGTTGGAAAGAGAGGACTCAATCATACAGAAAAGGAATGCCTGTCCACTACTTTGAGTAAGGCTACTTCCACATTATAATGGGCCTTCCTATCTACCTTTTAGACTGAATGTCAGTTGTGAGCTTAGAGTTTAAGCGAGCATCACTTGCATGATTAGTCTGTGTATCCTGAGAGCTTTGCTTCTCTGTGCCAGTTCAAAGTAACATTTTTGCTAAGAACACTTAAGATTAACTGACATCAGTTATGTTTTGGTTACCTGGTTGTGTGTAGTATTTCTGAGACCAAAAATTCTTTAAACTACTGAGCTTTTAAAATACAGACCCTCAGTCTGAAAAGCCAGAGAGCACTTTGGTGTTCCAATCCTGTCATAGCTGGTAGGCAGGTTCTTGTGCACACTTTTCCCCTCTGACTGTAGCATGTGGTGTGTTTGAAATACTTCCTTTTCTGCTTCCTGATTCCAGTGTCAACACTATAAGTAGACTGGAGCTGTGTTACATAGTTTAGCTACTTGGTCTAATAAAGTATACAGGACCTCTTTCTGGTACCTTCCGAACCAAGCTTACGTGCGAAGGGCATGTTAGCCACATTTCATGTCTTTGAACATATATGGTGTTGTGAAACAAATATTCTTCCTACACTAGAGAAATACAGTGCTTCAAGCCTAGAATATTTGAGCAACAATTCAGTCTGTTCTCAGCCATCAGACATTCTGGCACAGCTCATCACTCCCGTTTGTTAGTTTCTTGAGGAAAGTCCATTTTGTTGTTAGACTTATGTCTGGTCATTGAAAACCAAACAGTTATTGAGGGTTGTAATAAAATAACAGTCACTTTACAAAGTAGTCATTTGCTGCAAGGACTTTACTTAGCCAAATTACTGCTCACTGTAACCCTCACAGAGCTTTTGGCTTACTCTGTGACCCTGGCTAGGAGTGTGGTACCTTGAAGCACTTGTTAATCAGCTACCCCTCCTGCTTCCTTCCTGCACCTGTGAAACACAGTACTTGCTAGGTGTTTGAAGATTTTACTGTCCATGGGCTGGGGCTAGTTGTATTTGTAAAGTAAGTATTTAGTTTATAAACAGTTTTTTTGGCTAGTGGCACCCAGGCCCCTATGCAAGATATAATCTTGATTATCTCCCTTCGGGCTAGAAGAGATGTAGTATTTAGAACTCTGAGATATTATGTCTATGTTCCTGAAGCTATCTTGCTNGTGTTCAAGTTACTAATTGTCTAAATGTAAGTTTTCAATAAACGTATTTCTTTAGAGCTGGTTTTGTACTGTGTGGTTCTTTTCTTAATTATGCACTGTTGAAAATAATCACCTTCTTCCTTACTCCCTCATTTATCCAACCCTTGCTTCCCTTAAGTTGAACATTTTCCAGTACTCTTACAAGTTTAAACACTGCATTTATTTAAAAAAAGAATTAATTCTTATTGCTTAGACTTTTTATTAGCTAAATGAAGAGGCTCATACAGGTAGGGTACTTGTCGAAGCGGAATACTTTACTTCATCTCGCAGTGCTAATCCTGTGAAGTTGTCCCGTCTAGCTGCATACTCCCCAACATTGGCTAGCCCTGGTACCACACAGCAGCTCAGAGCACTGCGGTATATGCTCATGTCATGAGCGTCATACCACTCATCGGTCTTTTCGTCATAGCACTCAACATTAAAGGTGGTGGTAAAGCCATTAAAGCCACCCACCACAAACAAGAGGTCGTCCACTACCTCGATACCAAAATTGCTACGAGGATTAAACATAGTGGGGATCGTGCGCCAAGTATTAGCCACTGGACTGTAGGCTTCTGCACTCCTCAGTCGATTAGCTCCATCAAAGCCACCTACCTGTGAAGAGCAAAAGAAACAAGGTTGACTGCTACCCATTGCTTTTGTTCACTGAGGAAGCCCTTGTGGGGAGAACCAGTGATGCTATGCCTCTTTTCAAATGCTTGCCAATGGTAGGCTAAACCTCTTTGCTATTAGAAAATCTAAGGGTGCCATTTTATCATCGTAGAATAGAAACTCACTGCGTATACGTGTTCCCCGTAAGCAATTACACCTATTCCACTCCTCCTGCTCCTCATGGGTGCAATGACTGTCCACTGATTGCTCTCAGTGTTGTATACTTCTGCTGTAAACAGGCATTCGTTTCCATTAAACCCACCGCATATGTAGACCTGTGTGGAGAGAATTCAGGACTGTTAAATGATACTGAGGAGTAGACAGAAGATACACGTATGGCAGGAAAGCTGTTTTTTTGGGGGGGGGAAAGCTGTCTTCTAAGGATGTGGAGAGGACGTAGCAGCTGTCCCAGCCCAGAGCTTAGCCCGTGCTGGATGGTCTCCAAGTTGCAGGCCAGCTGNTAGACATGATTGGGGACAACTTGTGTATTATTTTATGTGTATGGGTGATTTGCCTGCAAGTTTGTCTGTGCACCACCTGTATGCANTGTCAATGAAGGTCACAAGAGGGTGTGGGATCTCCTGGGATTGGAATTAACAGATGGTTGTGAGCTGCCATGTGGGTGCTGGGAATTGAACCCAGGACCTCTGGAAGACCAGCCAGTGTTCTTAACCACTGAGCCATCTCTCCAGTTCCTCCATGTGCTTTTTAATTTTGACTTTTTAATTTGTTTTGTTTTTGTTTTTGTTGGAGACAAGGTCTCACTCTTACTATATAGCCCTGGTTATCCTGGAACTCACGATGTAGACTAGGTGGGCCTCCCTGCCTCAGCCTCCTGAGATTAAAAGCCTGTACCACCACACCCAATCTTTCCCTGTCCTCTTTTTCCCCCCAATTACATTACTGTATGCATGCATGCACCTGTGCCATGTCATACATGTGGCAATCAGAGGACAATTTGCTGGAGCTAGTCCTCTCCTGTCATCTCTCCTAGATACCAAAGATGGAAGTCGAGTTATCAGATTTGGTAGCAAATGCCTTTACCCACTGGGCCATCTCAAAGGCCCAGGGGCAGTTTTTCATAGATTTACTACTTGCGTGTGGATGTTTTGCCCATGTGTGTGTCTGTACACCATGTGCATGTCATGTCCTCAGAGGCCAGAAGAAGGTGTTATTCCCTGGGAACTGGAGTTACAGGCTGTCAGCTGCCAGGTCAGTGCTGGAATCTAACTGGAGTCTTCTAGAAGAGCAGCCATTGCTCTTAACCACTGAGCCACCTCTCTAGACCCCGAGGGGACATTTTTAATGCTAGTCTATATATTATTCTCTATATATGCATGGATTCTGTGTGTACATGAATGTGTGTATGGGTGCTAGCATGTGTGTATGCATGTGGAGGCCAGAGGACAGCATTAGGTCCTCAGGAGCCATCCATTTTTTTAAAACATGTATATTGTGTGTGTGTG
This sequence comes from Neotoma lepida, assembly GCA_001675575.1. Lineage (NCBI taxonomy): Eukaryota > Metazoa > Chordata > Mammalia > Rodentia > Cricetidae > Neotoma > Neotoma lepida. The sequence goes on from LZPO01096977.1 coordinate 511,450, forward strand.
TGTGTGTGTATGTGTGTACATGACAGGTACACGTGCTGAGTGTATGAGTGTCTTTGTGCATTTGCCATGATGCACATCTGGAGGTCAAAAGATAACTTCTTAGANTTGGTTCTCTCCTGATGTTGGTTCTGAATTAACTCAGGTCAGGCTTGGTGGCAGGCTCCTTTACATGCTGAGCCATCTGGATGGCACCATCCATCTTTTTAACTTATTTATGTGTATGTGTGTGTACCCCCTTATCTATATGTACACCATGTGTCTGTAGGTGATTGCAGAGGTCAGAAGAGGGCATTAGATCCCCTGAAACTGTAATTACAGGCAGTTGTGAGCTGCCATGTGGGTGCTGATTACTGAACCCAGGTCCTCTGCAAGAACAGNGAGCGCTCTTAGCCGCTGAACCATCTTTTCAGGTCCCCAGCTTCTTTGGTGGGTTGGTTGNTTGAGACATGGTTTTCTCACTGCCCTGGAACTTGCCAAGAAGGTTAGGGCAGTTGGTCATAGAACAACAGAGACCCGCTTGTTTCTGCCTCCCCAGCACTGAGATGAAAGCAAACGGACACGTGTGCTGAGGATCTAACTTGGCAAGGCAAACACTTTACCAAATAAGCCATCTCCCTACCTACTTGATTTTCTTTTTTTTTTTTTGAGCCAGGGTCCCATTTATACCAGGCTAGCCTCAAACTCACTGTAGTTGAGGATGACCTTAAACTTACTGTTTTCCTGCCCTCACCTCCCCAGGCTTACAGCCCCCCAAGGCTTACAGCCATGTGCCACCCTACCTGGTGTTACTTGGTGCTGGCATTGAACCCAGGGCTCCAATTTGCTAGGCAACTATCTCTACCAACTGAGCTACATTCCCAGTTCCATGCATTGTTCCATTTGTGTTTTATTTTGTTTTGTTTTGAGACAAGGCTTTGCCTCACCGTGTAGCCCTAACTGGCCTGGAACTCACTATGTAAACCANACTGGCCTTGAACTCACAGAAATTTTCCTGCCTCAGCCTNTGGAGTACTGAATTTAAGGTGTGCACTGCCCATGCTCAGCCATGCATTTTGTTTTGTTGTTTGTTTGTTTGTTTTTGTGGTTGTTTGGGGTTTTTGTTTGTTTGTTTTTCAAGACAGGGTTTCTCTGCAACAATCCTGGCTGTCCTGGAATTCGCTCTGTAGACCAGGCTGGCCTCAAACTCACAGAGATCCACCTGCCTCTGCCTCCCCAGTGCTGGGATTAAAGGCGTGCGCCACCACTGCCCAGCTTAGTTCGGTTTTTTGAAGAAGAGTCTCACTTTGTAGCCCAGCCTGTAGGTCCTGTAGCTGTGTAGACCAGGTTGGCCTCAAACTTACAGAAATCCATCTGCCTCTGCCTCTGTCTCTTGAGTGCTGGGATTAAAGATACATGCCATCATGCCTGGTACGTTGTCTTTTAATAAGCAAAAACTATAAACATATAAATTTATAAATGGCTACTTAATAACTTGAGAAAAGGAGCAGAGTCAGCCCTGTGCACCTCAGATTGCACACATCCACATGCATTAAAATTAGGATTGCAAATATTGGGGAGGGGGCAAAGTGAGATGGCTTAGTGGGTAANAGCACTTGTCACTGAGGCAGACAATCTAAATGCAATCCCCAGGTCCCATGTGGTGGAAAGGAAAGTTGTCCTCTGACTACATGTACTGTGTCACATGTGTGCCTACGCACACAAATAATTAAATAATTAAAAAATACTGGGGAAGGCTGGGAAAATGGTTCAGTGGATAAAGGAGCCTGCTATACATAGGAGGAAAAAACTGACTTTTCCAAGTTGTCCTCTGACCTCCCGTGTACACCACAGAATGAGTTTACACACACACTAAATAAAAACGTAGTTTAAAAAGAAAGAGAAGGCTGGCAGTGGTGGCAAATGCCTTTAATCCCAGCACTTGGGAGGCAGAGGCAGGCAGATGGATCTCTGAGTTCTGAGGCCAGCCTGGTCTACAGAGTAAGTTCCAGGACAGCTGGGAACTGAACTTGGGTCCTCTACAAGAACAAGTGCTCTTAACCACTGAGCCATCTCTTTAGTGCCCTAACCCCCCACACACACACAAAAAAGAAACAAGAAAATATTGCTGGTGTGTATGTGTGTGTGTGTGTGTGTGTGTGCATGCTTTTAATCTCAGCACTCCAGAGGCAGAGGCAGGTGGATCTTTGAGTTCAAGGACAGCCTGGTCTACAAAGTGAGTTCCAGAACAGCCAGGGCTACACAGAGAAACCCTGTTTTGGGCGGGGGGAGAAAATATCAGGGAGGGAAGTTATGTTTAGGATGGGCATAATGGCTCACACCTGTAGTTACAGGCAAGGGGATCACTGAAGCTTCAAGGCTAGCCTTAGCTACAGACTGAGACCGTCTCAGAAAAAAATTATCAGTCAAGGTGGTGTACCCCTTTAATTCCAGCACTCAGGAGGGAGAGACGAGAGGATCTTTGGGAATTCTGAGCCATTCAGGAGTACATAGGACCATCTCAAAAATAAATAAATAAATAAATGGAGGCTAGAGAGAGCTCAGCAGTTTATCTTTTTTTGTTTTTTTTGACTGTCCTGGAACTCACAGTGTGGATGAGGCTGGCCTCAAACTCAGAGGTCCACTTGCCTCTGTCTCTTTAGTGCTGGAATTAAAGGTGTGCACCACCATGTAGCTACTCTTGCTGAGGACCCAGAGTTTGATTCCCAGCATCCATATGGTGGCTCACAACTATCCATAACTCTAATTCCAGGGGACTACCTCTTCTGACTTCCCTGATCACCAGACATGCATATGATGCATATACATACATGCAGGCAAAACATTCATATACATAATAAATTTTTTATAGCTAATAAAAATAAAATTGGCCAATGAGATGGCATAGTATGTATTGGCACTTGCCACCAAACCTGAAGACCTGAGTTTGATTCCTAGCCTCCACCTGGTAGAAAGAGAGAATCTACTCCTGCAAGTTGTCATCTGACCCCCACATATGCTCATATCATGCTCCCAAAAAATTTAATTTAAAAAATAAATATATGTACTAAAAAATGTACAGGTTTTTCTCATAGTTATCTAAAAACTGCAGTATAACAATTTATATAGCATTTACATAATATCAAGTATTATAAGCAATCTGGAGATGATTGACATATAAGGGAGGAAATTATACAACGGTTTTCTTTGAGATAGTCTTCCTTTGTAGCCCCAGCTTGCCTTGAACTCTTGGGTAGCCCAGTCCGGCCTTAAACTCATAGCAACCTCCCAAGTGCTAGGTTTATGGGTGTGTGCCCCCACACCCAACTGTGCATAGGCTATACACAAGCACCATACCATGTTATATGAGACTCGAGCATCTGGATGCGGGTGTGTACAGGGACCATCATCCAATCTTCAGTGGATACTGAAAGACAACTGTACTGCCAAGTAAGTATTGCCATTTTGTCTTCCAGCCTCATCCCAAAAGGAAGAGCAGTATCCATCTTCCCCTTCCACCCTGGTTCTTTACCTTCCCATAGAGTGTTGTGGCGCTTGCATCACTCCGCTGCTCGTGCATGGGGGCAATGAGTGTCCATTGATTGGTCTCTGGCTCGTATCGTTCAGCAGTGTTGAGACGCACATAGCCATCAAACCCTCCCATGGCATAGATGAAATTGCTGAGGACTGTCACGCTGACATAGCAACGTCTAGAGTGCATAGGGGCCACTTGGTGCCAAGTTTTCTTCACAGGGTCAAAACGCTTAACACTATTGAAGTAGTCTACGCTATCAAACCCCCCGATGATATAAACATAGCCTTTCAAGTAGGCTGCCCCATGGTAGGCTCGAGGACTTTCTTCCTCACAAGTGACATTCACCCATCGGTCTGCTCGAGCGTCGTATGCCTCAATGGCATTGGTGGGGCTTCCGCCACTCCAGCCACCAATAGCAAATAGAATGGCATAGGGCAGGCGGGGCCTGGTGAGTGGGTTGGTGAAGTCAGAATTGGAGGGTCCGTTCATGTTCAGGTCATACATGGCCTTTAGGGCATTAATGATGACTGGCTTACATTCCTCACTGTCTTTGACATAGTCATTCATCTTAACATTATTCATGAAGTACTCAGCATGCATTAGGGCCAGGCGAACCTAAGAAGGAAATACAGAAATTTATTCAGATGAAGCAAGGGTGTCTGCAAGTCTCGTCTCTTTAAGCCCTGCTTTCTGAAAGAGCAGCAAGTGCTCTTAACCTCTGAGCCAGTCCCTTCGTTTGCTCTGTAAAAACGTGTAACTCATAGATGTATTTGTCTTGAGGAGGTGGTATACATACTAAGGAGTGAGCTAGTCAGAAGGCACATGAGGGTAACAACTACACAATCCTTGGCCACTGGGTAGAGCTTTTAGACCAAAAGAAGCTGTGTAATTGTCCAGAAATTAAATATAAACTAGGATCAATAAATATAAACTAGGATCAAGTGACCACAATTGTGTGCCACTCTTGTGACTTAGTTCCTATAATAGCTTGTACCTTGGTGTGGGGAACCTTTTAGAATTCTATGGAGTCCCCTGCTGCTCTCCCCATACCAAGAGGGAATTTTGGCTAAAGAAAGAATTAGCAACATCAAGGGAAGAGAAAATTGCAAACTTCAGAGAGAAGCAGGAGACGCGCCTCTCATGAAGTGTTGACACAGCCCTGGGATCTGTGGCTCTTAGGGACAGAGTCCCTCCCGGTAAATGAATCAAACGTGAGCGATTAAGCATTTGCAAAGAATAACTAAACTTGACCTTAGGAAGCAAAACTGAAATATGTTGCTTCCTGTTTTGGGGGTCATGAGAAATCCACTTTAAAATGGCCTCAAATACAGCGTCCTCCTGCTTCACGTTGAGTTCATCTTTCTCGATGATATCCTTAAGCTCAGTGACTGAGAGCTCCAGAAACTCTGCTGAGACTTTCACCATCTCCTCGAAGTTGTGCAGGATGAACATGTAGGCCTTCTGCCTCAGCTCAGGGCAGTAGTAGTAGTCTGTGAACTTGCATATGCCAATACAGTTATCCAGACACAGCTCCGACTTGAGGAACTCACAGCAACCCCTAACAATCCCCATGATGTTAAATTGGTCGGCAGCAGCCAGAAGCTTCTCCACGTTGTCGGGGGTGATTGGCACGGTCCGAGTGTATGCATACTCAATAATTAACTTCATCATGTCGGGGGAAATGCCAGGAATGTTGTAAACCTTCTTCTCAGTGTTGTTCCAGCCACTTGTAAACAAAGCTCTGGGGGGAAAAAAAGACGAGAGAAATTAGTAGCACAGAAACATTCCCCTACTAGCGACCACCCTCACCCCCACCCTCACTGTCACCCCTGGCCCCTTTGCTTTCTGAGGGCTTGGACACACTCCAAGTGTTGCCACACTCCAAGTGTGGAAAGTGCCTTTCCAGGAATCTCCTGTGGTCACTCTGTCTTTACCCTCTTTTTTCAAGGTGTGTGTGTGTAGGTATACTAGCCTGTGTTTGCACATATCAAGGCTGTAGATCAATGTTGACTATCTTTGCTATGTATGTATGTATGTATGTATGTATGTATGTATGTATGTTTTTTTGTTTTTGTTTTGAGACATGGGTCTCTCACTAACACTGAAGCTCACTGTTTAAGACTAGACCGGCAAGCCCCCAGGATCAGCCTGTCTCCTCCTCCCAGCACTGGAATTACAAATATGTGCCACTCTGCTTGTCTTTTATATGGTTCCTGGGGATCCGAACCCAGGTCTCCCTGCTTGGGCNGCAAGCACTTTACCCACAGAGTCATTTCCCCAGCCCGCCTCCCTTTTTTCTTTTACAGTTTCTGGATGGAGAAATTAAGCTCTAGAGTGAAAATAAGATCAAGACCCGGCTATGGTGTGGAGAAATGCCTCAGTAGTAGCTCTTGCACAGGACCCAGGTTCAATTCCCAACACCCACATGGCAGCACACAACCATAATAACTCCAGTTCCAGGGAATTCAATGCCTTCTTCTGATTTCTGCAGACACTGGACGTGCACATGGTGCACATACATGCACATAGACAAAACATTCATATGCATAAAACAAAAAATAATTAAAAAAAAAAGACCCAGGTCCTGGAAAATAGAGATGACCCAGCAATGAGTACTTGTTGCTCTTGCAGAGGACCTGGTTTTGAGTCCCAGCACCTACGTGGTGGCTCCCACCCATCCTAACTTCAGTTCCAGGGACTCTGTAGCCTTCTTCTGGCCTCCAGACACCAGGCACACAAGTGGTACATAGGCCTACGTGCAGACAAAACATTCATACACACAAAATTAAATCTAAATCTGCCCTAACCCACTGCCCACCAAATCTCCCATGTGTCTGGACAACCCAGCTCAGTCCCAGAGCAATCCTTACAAAGACCTTATGTCGCCCTTGACTTCAAAACCTTCCCCTGACTTTGTTGTTCAGAGGGAAATGCCAGGTCTTCACTGAGAACTGCAAAAGCTGGTGAGCTCTGGGTGTCTCCCACCTTCTCCTCCCTCTGTCCTGAGGGCTTCTCAGCTATTCTCTGTGCACTGAAGGTAATTACGCCTCCTTACTTGTTCTCCCTCTCCCTGGAAGGATTCCCCAAGACTTCTGCATTCCATGTCCTAGTCTCCTTGATAATTCAAGTATCACCTTGTCAGCAAAGCCTTCTCTGATAATCTTTTTAAAATTAAGTTTATTTATTTGCTTGTTTGTGTGTGTGTGTTCCTGTGCATGAGTGTTTGGTGTGGGAGTTGGTGCTCTTTCCACCATGTAGATCCCAGGGATTGAACCTAGGTCATCATGCTTAGCAGCAAGTACCTTTACTAGGGAGTCATCTTGCTGGCCCATGACAGTCCTATATGTATATGTGTTTTGTTTTGTTTTGTTTTGTTTTGTTTTTTGTTTGTTGGTTTTTTGAGACAGGGTTTCTCTGTGTAGCTTTGGCGCCTTTCCTGGAACTCACTCAGTAGCCCAGGCTGGCCTCGAACTCACAGAGATCCGCCTGCCTCTGCCTCCCCAGTGCTGGGATTAAAGGCATGTGTCGCCGCCGCCGCCACCACCACCACCACCACCCAGCGTGTATATGTTTTTTAAGATTTAAGAAAAGTTTTTTTAATGTGTATTGACCTACTTGGTGGTGCACACCTTTAATCTCAGAACTCTGGAGACAGAGACAGGGAGATTTCTGAATTCAAGGCCATCCTGGACTACATAGTGAGTTCCAGGACAGCCAGGGCTACATAAAAACTCTGTCTCAAAAAAACAAAACAAAAAAAGAAAGAAAAGAAAAAGTAAGCCTCCCGAGGACAGGAATGTTCACCTGTTTATTTTCTTTCCAATACCCAGAATATCACCAGTCAGAAAATAAGCAACAAATGACCACAGCTGTGTTAGGTTCTCTGTGTGACTAGGTACATTTCTTAAGAGGCTTAAGGACCAGTGAGCGGGCTTAGGCATCAAGTTCTTCCTCAGGACCCTGTCTTGCCAACCTACAGCCTCTGCCAAATGCAACTCAAAGCCAGTCCATCTCTTGCTTTCATACTGCCCCCCATGTAACAAGGTTTTTCTTTACATTTCTCAATGATGGAGAGGGCAGAGTGTCAAAGGAACATTTTGTGGCATTTTAAAACTGTATTCAAGCAGGGCAGTGGTGGCCCACACCTTTAATCCCAGCACTCAGGAGGCAGAGGCAGGTGGATCCCTGTGAGTTCAAGGCCAGCCTGGTCTACAGAGTGAGTTCCAGAACAGCCAGGGCTACACAGAGAAACCCTGTCTCGAAAAAAAAAAAAAAAGTTAAAACTGTATTCAAATTTCAGTGTCCACAGATAATTTGTATTAGTCCTGTCTGTGGCTATTCATTTTTTATTTTAAGGCAAGGTCTCACCCATGTAGCCCTGGAACTTCCTATGTAGACCAGGCTGGCCTAGAACTCACAGAGATCTGCCTGCCCCTGCCTCCCAAGTGCCATGATTAACAAGCCTGGCCCTGTTTGGTTCTTCTTGACATAAAGGNGGGGTTGAGCAGTTGCAAGAGAGTATAGGGCCTGTAGAGCTTAAGATATTTTACTATCTTGGGGCTGGAGAGATGGCTCTCTTTTCCAGAGAACACGGGGTTCCAGTTGAAGCACCTACATGGTAGCTGACAACAGTCTAACTCCAGTCCCATGGGATCCAATGCTCCCTTATGGTCTCTTCAGTCACTTCATGCATGTGGCGCAGATAGACAGACATGCAGGCAAATATCCATAAATAAAATAAATGAACAAATGTGATTGTTTAAAAAAGATATTTACTATCTTATTTTTTGTTTGTTTTGTTTTGTTTTTAAAGGCCTGTGCCCAGGCTGGCCTTGAACTACTGATCCTCCTGCCTCAGCCTCTCCAGTGCTGGGATTACAGGCATGAGCCACTATGCCTGGNTTATGNTCTTTTTGTAGTTTCTGTTCTAGAGTGTAGACTCAGGCATGTCCAACTTTTAACATTGCAACACCACATTGTCACCTACAAAGCTTATACTTGAGAACAGCTCAAAGCAGTTACAAACAAACCAACCCAAAGTCCTAGGGCTGGAGAAATGGTTCTCGGTTAAGTACTCACACTGCCCTTGAAGAAGACTTGAGTTCAGTTCCCAGCACCCATGCCTCTAACTCCGTTCCAGCATCTGCATATACCCACAAAAGACATGTGAGGCATGCATATATATGTACAGTCTTTTGTTGTTGTTTTTGTTTGTTTGGTTTGGTTTTTCGAGACAGGGTTTCTCTGTGTAGCCCTGGCTGTCCTAGAGTTAGCTCTGTAGACCAGGCTGGTCTTGAACTCAGTGATCATGCCTGTCTCTGCCTCTGAAGTGCTGGGATCAAAGGCAGGCGCCACCACCACCCAGCTAAAACTTTTTTTTTTTCAAGTCTCNAAGTTTTAAGTTTTCAACTTGGAGGAATGAGACCTGCAGGCCATGAAGTGGCCCTTCAACCAAATAGAGCATTCTTTTAGGGTAAGGGTTGGGGTTTCGTTAATTGGGCAACTGAGACAGTTGTAACTGAGACAGGGTCTTGTATGTAGCTCAGGCTGGCCTAGAACTTATGTAGCCAGGTTGAACTTGAACTCATCTTGGCTGACATTACAGATGTGTGGCACAATGCCTAGTTCTCATCCCTTGTGCTTTTCCTTCAGCCCTTTGGTTGTCATTGTTATTTTGAGACAGAATCTCACTAAGTTTCCTAGGCAGGCTTTGAACTGTTCATTGTTGTTATTGGTGTTGATGGTCTGTTTGAATATTGGGGCTTGAACCCAGGCCTTGCTGCATGCTGGACAAGTCTTCTACTATTGAACTATATCCCCCCAGCCCCCAAGGCCTTGAACTTTTGATCTTCTTGCCTCAGCCTCTGAGTAAATGGGATAACAGACCTGTACCACTGAGCTGGGCTTGAATAGGAGTTTTTGGCAAAAGATGAGCATATTTCTCCTGTTTTCATTGGGACCGAGTACTCTGACTTTTTCAGCTTATAAACAAAAGAACCCATGCACTTCCNGAGTTAAGAATTTCAGCTAAAATGCCTTTTCTTTTGAAACTATATCCTGGGTACTCTCCCCTTACCCCCTCCCCATCCTCTCTATCCTTACTGATTCACCTCCCTGCTTTCAGTGATCTCTACTGGGACTGGGCCAGGAGGGGCACCAGAAGCAGTAATATCATCTAGGTTAAGTCCAAAATCCACAGGTGTCCAACTCAAAGAGAAAGCCCCTGACCTGCCAAATGTTGACTGAAGACCAGTTTAAAACACATCAGGAAAGAGAGAGAGAGGCTCTGGCCCTAGTCTGTGGTTGTCTAGACGGCAGCACAGCCAGGCTACAAGGAGCCCAGAGCTTCAATGTCCCTAAATTTAAGACGGTAACTGAAAAGCAGAAGAAAAAACCTTAAGAGAAGCCCTGTCTCCCCTGGGCCTTAGCTTGGGCCCCTGGTGTACCTAAAGTAGGAGCTGCAGCTACAGAGGATGTTCTTGTGGGCATTGAACTCGAAGCCATTGACTTTGATGACCACATCGCAGAGCTTGCCCTCAAGTCGCAGCTCATTGAAGATCTCACAGGTCATCGCACTCATCTTCCTCTCCATGTGAGGCTGGTGGAACCGGGTGGAGGCCGCCGTGTTCTCCATCTCCATGGCACCTTGGGACCAGGGGAGAGAGGCTGCTCTCCTGGGGTGTTGGGGAGGGTTCTGGGGGGCCCCTTTAGCCAGCTGTCGCTCCTTTTCCCTACTACATCTTTCATATAGGGACCATCAGGCAGCCCAAGTTCCAGAATCCTGAGCAGTGAGATCACTCAGGATTGTGCTCTCAGGTTCTGGAACCCCTCCTACCCCTTCTTCTTTCTCCCCCTCCCCCCAGGACATACAGCTAGACCACCCCACACCTCCTTCCTTGCCCTCAGACCTAGGGCAGAACTGTGGCCACCAACACAATTGAGCCTTTGTTGAGTCCTACTTTCCTGCTGCATTTTCAGGATGAATCCATGTTCCTGCAGCATCCTTCCACAGCTCCCACTGAGCTTCTCATGTGTGCAGAGACAGAAGCAAAGCTGATTAAATGGCAGGCTGGCCAGGGTCTTCTAGACCCTGAGATGCCTTACTGGCTTAATTGGCTTAGTGATGATGAGGGGCCCAGGTAGGAAAGTGTCTCCTGGGTGCATCCCCAGTCCAAAATGCATACAGATACCTGGTGGGTTGTTGTTGTTGTTGTTGTTTGCATTGCTGGGGATAAAACCCAGGGCCTCATACATGCAGGCAAGCACTCTTCTACTGAGCTATGACCCGAATCCTGGGAAAGACCGCTCTTGCCAAAGGGTTCCAGAAAGAGTGACAGGAGCCCACACACAGCAAAGCCTCATGACAGTCGGCCCCTACACAGGATCCCAGCGTCTTGGTCCTCCTCCACCCCACCCAACCCCCCACACAGTAGAACCCCCAACCTGTTTCTCCTGCCAGCATCCTGAGCCTGCCTGGAAACGGCCGGCCCGCCCCTCCCAGAGCAGCGCTCCAAGAGCGAAGACGACGCCTGCGCAGTGAGGCTGCGGGGGCGGGCGCTGTCTTCCGAGCCACCCACCAGGCCGGCGGCGCGATGGCGGAGGAGGTGAGGCCGCGGGTGGGGAGCGTCCCGCGTGGCGGGATCGCGGGCGCGGGGAGGCCCCGCTGCCCTGGGGCCCATCGCGGCGCTCGGGTCAGCCGGGATCTCGGGTCTCGCGACAGGTGGAAAGTCTGATGAAGGCCACGGTCCTGATGCGGCAGCCCGGGCGGGTGCAGGAAATCGTGGGCGCCCTTCGCAGGGGCGGAGGAGACCGCCTGCAGGTACCGGGGCGCAGGGGCACGGCCGGGCTGGGCGGCGGAAGGGTGCCTGTCCTGCGGCCTTCCCGCCAGAGCCGCTGCGCACGCTGCGAGCCTGCGCCCCAGAGTGGGCATAGGCAAACAGATCGGCTCGCCTCGGGACAGAGCCTACCTGTCCCAACAGCCAACTTTCAAAGTAGTCAGATGTGGTCGTCCTGCTTGGTTTCTGAAAGCAAATGGGGGGAGCCTGGCTGCCCCACTACCCTGGGCTAGCTGGCTCCACAAGAAGTTGAAGTTGGGGAAGATCCATAAAGGTCAGGAGGCACCTTAAGAAAGAACCGGTGCATTTGACCAAGATGCCACTGAGACTCACCCACACACTCGGGGGAATTTGTTTTCCTCAAGGTTAACTCGTGTNCTGCAGGAATCACTTCTTTCCTTCCCCTCTCTGTCTCTCCCCAGCCTTGCAGAAAAGGCTTTGCTGCTGACTGGGCAGTGGCTGGTTAGACTTGTGGTTAGCCCAGGCTGAGGCAAGGCCAGGTTAGAAGGTGCCTACTCCATAATCTCTCTTTGGTCTCTTAGGTGATTTCTGATTTTGACATGACCTTGAGCAGATTTGCTTACAATGGACAGCGATGCCCCTCTTCCCACAGTAAGTTACATTTCAGCCTTCCCTGCAGGGCTCAGGATAATAACTGCTAAGGAGCAAATAAAGGCAGTTTTGTGTTTTTTCAGATATTCTGGATAACAGCAAAATCATCAGTGAGGATTGTCGCAAAGAGGTGGGTCACTCCCTTCTTTGCTCAAAAATGACTCTGGTACACTTCTGGGGTTGAACCACAGACTCCGTGACAGAAATCTTAAAGTTTATTCTTTAAACCAGTGTGGAGGCCTATAATCCCAGTTATTTGGGAGATCAAAGCAGGAGAATTACAAGTTCAGGGGCTGCCTGGGCTCCAGAAAGAGTTCAAGGTCATCCTGGGCAACTTAGTGAGACTCTACCTCAAAATAGAAGNTTTGAAAAAGGAAGCAGGGCACAAAGGAAGCCAGCCGGTGATGCTGCACACCTTTAATCCCAGCACTCAGGAGACAGAGGCAGGTGGATCTCTGAGTTCGAGGACAGCCTAGTCTACATAATGAGCAAATACCAGGCCAGCCAGGGCTACACAGAGAAACCCTGTCTCACCCTCACCCCTCCCCNCAAAAAAAAGAAAGAAAAGAAAAAGGGTCATCTGAGCGGCACTCAGGAGAGAGGCAGGCGGATTTCCATGAGTTCGATAACAGCCTGGTCTACGTGGCAAGTCCCAGGCCAGCCAAAGCTACATAGTGACACCTTGTCTCAAAAAAAGGGAGTCTGGGACATAGCTCACAGGTAGCTCACCAGGCATGCCTGAGGCTCTGGATTTGCTCCTCAGTTGTGGTTTTGTTTGTTTGTTTTTGGTTGTTTGGTTGGTTTTGTTTCTTTTGTTGTTGTTTTTTTTAAAAAAATTATTCCTTTATAACTTGTTATAGTAAAGTAGGTCTAGTTTTCTTATTGGGTTTATCTTAATTGTTTTATTTATTTTGGGGGGGATGAGTTCAAGACAGGGTTTCTCTATGTAGCCCTGGCTGTTCTGGAGCTAACTCTGTAGCCCAGGCTGGCCTCGAACTCACAGAGATCCACCTGCCTCTGCCTCCAGAGCGCTGGGATCAAAGGTGTGCACCACCACCACCTGGATTATTTTAATTATTTTAAAGAGTATGTATATGTGTGTGTGTGTGTGTGTGTGTGTGTGTGTGTGTGTGTGTGTATGAGAGAGAGAGAGAGACAGGGAGAGAGATAGAGAGACAGAGATGTATTAAGATCAATCCATGTGAGTCTATTTAATGGGCAATAGGGATTTATTAAGATATAAATTGAGGAAATACACTCAGGAATACAGAACNAGTAGAGAGCTGAAGTCGTCCTCTCATCTGACCAGGAGTGAATCCACCTTACAGGAGCAGGGAGAAGGGGCATGTGTCCCTTCCCTTTTCCTTTTAAGAGGTCATGTACAATGGCAGGAAGCACTGCCTCCTTCGAGCCCCATAGCCCAAGGTCATGGGCGGAGCAAATACCACTACACAGGTGCCGTTAGAGGATCCCCTGAAACTGGAGTTAGAAGTGGTTGTGAATTGCCTGATGTAGAAGTTGGGAACTGAACTCTGGTCCTCTGGAAGAGCAGTATGGGCTCTTAACTGCTGAACCAGCCCCGGAGTCTATTCTTCATACACGAGAACAGCTTTTCCCTATTGGCTGAGACACAGTGATGTTCATGTGTGAACACTATGCTTACTGCTAGCTGTGGAGTTTGCGTGAGACTTGAATGCTTTATCTTACTAACAACCCTCTACTCCCAAAGGTAGCTAGAACTATCATATTACTGTCTCCGTTTAACATGTGAGAAAACAGGTGTTTGAAGAGGTTGAACAACTTGCCCTAGGGTCATTTGATTGAGTTGCATGCCTTGGTTTTGCAGAGACTTTGTCCTAAACTCTTCCCACTGTATTGTGCCATGTCCTTGATGATGTTACTTTCTGGTAAGGGAACAGATATAGAGAGTGTTCTGAATGAATGTTAATTCATTTCTGTATGATGCATACAAATGCTAAGAAGCCAGCTCCAGAGCCTTGGCCTCTGGTTTACTTGACTCCAGGCTTTTGCCCTGAGTGGCCGATCACTAGCACAGAGCCAGGCTAGGCTACATACATTGCTGNGTTCATTCTTGGAGATAACTCTGCCACTTACTTCTCTCTCTCCCTCTTCTTTTTTTTTTCAAGACAAGTTCTCTCAGTGAAGCCTTGGCCATCCTGGAACTCACCCTGTAGACCAGCCTTGCCTCAAATCAAACTCACAGAGATCCGCCTGCCTCTGCCTCCCAAGTGCTAGAATTAAAGGCGCTGCAACTGCCGCCCGGCTTTCTTATTTCTCTCTATTAACCCTGAAGTTGCATACTAACCTGGTGTATTGGTATCTTGTGTTGGTCGATACTTCCTGTGTTTTGTTTTGTTTAGGCTCCCATGAAATCTAAACTGACCTGGAACTTACTGTGTAGCTGAGGCTGGCCTTGAACTCCTGCTCCTGCCTTCAGTTCTTGACCACTGGCATTAGAGATATGTACCACCACATCTAGCCTAGAGCTTGGTTTTGTTCCTGTGATATTGTGGATTGAACCCGAGGCCTTCCCAGACACGTGATTACTTTATCATGAAGATGAGCAGTGACAAGAGCTGTGCCCCTAACCAACACTAAGGCTCCTAAGACATTTCAACAATATTCTACTTAATAGCATGTAATCCTTGCATTTAATTCTCTTTTGGACAGATGGACAGGGATGCCATTTGAGCTTCTAATAGTACCAAGACTACGTGTGTCTATTAACATTCTTCCCTCAGTCAACCCTCAGTCTTTTCCTGAGGAGTCTTGACTGGTTCTGCATGACACATGATCTAGGAAGTAAGTAGCTGCCAGAGCCTTAAAGATCCTGGCATTAGGAGGAAGCATTAGCTGAAAGAGGCCGTGCAGATACTGCGAATTTACCTAATGGTAACACTAGTGGGATTGTCACCAGCGTGCTGTGTCTCTAACTGCAAAGTGCAGATTCTGCTTGATGATTCTTGGTTATGTGTTGGAAATCCAGCCCAAGGCCTCACACATGCTGGGCAAGTGTTTGACCATTGAGCTGGACCTCAATCATAATTTCATGATTTTTCTTTTTCTGCCNTATCTGTGTATCACTTTTATCAAATATTTTTCTTTTTTAAATTTTAATTCTTTATATTTTTGAGATGGGAGTCTCACTATATAGACAAAGATGGCCTTAAATCTCAGAGATCCACCTGCCTCTGCCTCTCATGTGCTGGGATTAAAGATGTGCGCCATTTAATCACCACACCTGGTGGTTTATTTTATGTATATAAGTGTTTTACCTGCATGTATGTATTGTGTGCTGTGTGTGTAGCAGGTGCCCACAAAGTCAGAAAAAGACACCATATCCTCCGGAACTGGAGTTTCATGGTTGTGAACTACTATGTTGGTTCTGGGAATTGATTGAACTGTAGTCCTTTGCAAGAGTAACAAGTGTCATCTCTCTGCCCGTGTTTTGTTTTTTTGACACGGGTTCTCATGTAGCCCTGGCTAGCCTCACATTTGCTATGTACCTAAAGACAACTTTGAACTTCTAATTCTCCTGCCTCCCATNGCCCAAGGGCTAGGACTATAGGTATGTGCCATTACACCCTAAATGTGTTTATGTGTTCCTGGGGATGAAACCAGGTCCACATGCATGCTAGGCAAATAGTCAGCCAGGTGAGCTGTGTCTCCAGCCCTTATTTAAGACAGCTGTTATTTACGTGTCTGCCTCATTGACTAGCTTTTTGTTGTTGTTGTTTTTGGTTTTTCAAGACAGAGTTTCTCTGTGTAACAGCTCTGGCTGTCCTGAAATTCGCCTTGTAGACCAAGCNGGCCTCGAACTCACAGAGATCAGCTTGCCTCTGCCTCCCAAGTGCTGGGATTAAAGGTGTGTGCCACCACGTCCAGCTCTCACTGACCAGTTTTTATTACTATTATTTTATATGTATGGGTGTTTTGCCTGCATGTATGTCCATACGTGAGTACCTGGGCACATGAGTGTGCCCACTGAGGTCAGAAGAGGGTGTCAGATCCTCTAGGACTAGAGTTATAGACATTTGTGAGCCACTATGTGGATGCTGGGAGTTGAACCCTGGTCCTCTGTAAGAGCAGCAAGTGTTTTTAACTGCTGAGCTATCTCTCCAACCCTCCACAGATTCTTACCAAAACAATAAGACTTCAAATAAAGTATACTTATAGTAAAGCTGTCTCTTATACACATCTAGATGTGTATAAGAGACAGAGCTTAGGTCTACCTATGTAACCCAGGCTACACATCTATAATCCTCTGGTCTCCTCCTTCCAAGTGGACTCTCAGGCTTCATTCTCGGGGTGGGTGCCAACGAATAAACTCCGTGAAGGCAGCCACACTGGATACTGTGTATAACAGGTAAATGTGAGCAGTCNAAAAGCATGAGGAGAATATTGAGTTTCATAAATGGTGTATTCCCNCCTGAGAACTTGAAGAAAACTCTCTTACACGAAGCTCCATCCTTGGGGTGGTTTTCGTCTTGACTGGGGGCCAGTGTGATATGCACTAATGACCTTTCCCCTTGTTGGCTGTCCCAGCTCACAGCGCTCTTGAACCACTATTATCCCATTGAGATCGACCCACACCGGACCATCAAAGAGAAGTTGCCTCATATGGTACAGTGGTAAGTGGCACCGACAAGGAAGAGCTCCTGTGATTGAAGATGGAGTGGGCCAGCATGACCAAAACAACTTCTAGAAGAAAGAGTTTTGTTTTGGGGGGGAACTTACAGTTCAGAGGGTGAGTCCATGACCATCATGTCAGGGAGCATGGCCCCAGAAAGGCAGGCATGGCTTTTGAAACTTCAAAGCCCACCCCCACAGTGACACACCTCCAGCAAGGCCACACCTCCTAATCTTTCCCAAACAGTTAGTTCCACCAACTTTGGAGAGCATTCAAATATATGAGTCTACGGGGGTTATTCTCATTCAAACCACCACAGAGTTCCAGTTTATAACCTGGGGACGCAGTCAGACTACAAAATTCTGATAGAAACAAACACCACTAAGCGTGGCTGGTGGTGGNGCATGCACATCCTAGCACTTGGAAGATAGGCGTAAAGGATCAGGGTTGTTCTTGGCTACATAGGAAGTTGTAGGCTAGCCTGCGCTACACAAGACCCTGGAGAGAGCCCTAGGTCCCTATGGAGGAGGGGTTCAGAAGAGTTCTAATCTCCCCGGTCCACTGTCTAGCTCTTGTCTCCCTCTCCCTTCGTTTCCTTGACTTCCTTCTAAGGATCGCTTAAAGTCCTTCAGGAGATGCCTCTGTGGGACAGAATGTGCTCATTCCCCCAGCAAGTACTACCAGAGGGGATAAAAGACAGGGTACTCAACTTCCTGGGGTGACTGGGACTTGGGGTGTGTGGGTTGTCTGTTCGTAGGTGGTCCAAAGCCCACAATCTCCTGTGCCAGCAGAGGATACAGAAATTCCAGATAGCGCAGGTGGTTGGAGAGTCCACTGCGATGCTCAGGTAAGCTCCTTGCTGTAAAAGTATTTCCACCAGATCAGTGTAAGCAACTTGGTGGGCTGGGGTGTGGCTCCCTGGTTAATGACTTGCCTGGCATGCTGGAGGCCTGAGAAAGCCAGTCTAAAACTGTTTCACCCAGGTAGAAAAGGCTGGCAAGGGTTGAGTGGAGTCAGTGGCTGGGGGGAAGGAGAAGTGGCCCCAGAAGCCATTTGCTTCATTGGGCTGCTGTGCGAAATGGCCAGACCTTCATCTCCTAAGGGCCAACTCCTTTTAAATGATGGTTTAAAAGCAAACAAAAACCCCCACAACTCTGGGCTCTCTGGTTGACTGGCATTCTTTTTTTATTTTAATTCACTTTGGTTTTTTGAGACAGAGTTTTTCTGTGTAGCCCTGGCTGTCCTGGAACTCACTTTGTAGACCAGGCTGGCCTCAAACTCAGAGATCCACCTGCCTCTGCCTCCTGAGTGCTGGGCTTACAGCCATACATCATCACGAGGTTTATATATGGGGTTTTGTTTGTTGTGCTGGTATTGAACTCAGGGTCTTGAGCAAGCTATCAAGAGCTCCACCAGAGTTAAACGCACAGACCTTAGAACATTTTTTCACATTTTTTTATTTTATGCATATAATTGTTTTGCATCCACCTATGTATGTGCACCGTGTGTGCCTGGTGCCTGAGGAAGCCAGAAGAGGCCATTGGATCCCCTGGAACTGCAGTCATGGATGGTTGCCAGCCACCATGTGGGTTCTGAACCTAGGTCCTCTGGAAGAGCAGCAAGTGCTCCTAAAGTTGCTGAGCCGTTTCTCCAGCCAGTGCCTTCAGTTTTTTGTTTTTGTTTTTAAAGGAAAAAGCTGGTGGGGTGGCACGCACCTTTAATTCCCAGCACTGAGGAGGCAGGTGGATCTCTTGAGTTCAAGGCCAGCCTGGTCTATATAGCCAGTTCCAGTTCCAGGCTGCCAGTGTTATACTGGGAGACCTTGTCTCCAAAAATACG
>LZPO01096977.1:538375-551794 GCA_001675575.1 Neotoma lepida
GGCAGTTCCTGCGACTGGAGTCTAGAACTCTAGTCGCAGGAGATCCAATACCCTCTCTTGGCCTCTGAGGGCACCAGGCACACATGTGGTGCACAGACCTAGCTGCAGGTTAAACACTCACACATAAAATACAAACAAAAGAGAGAGAGGAGAGAGCACATATTGCCCTTCAAGAGAGAACACATTCAATTCCCAGCACACACAGGACAGATAACAATCGGTTGTAACTCCGGTCCCAGAGGATCTGACACCCTCTTTTCTGGCCTGTAGGTGTCAGGCACACATGTAGTACAAAAGACATACATGCAGGCAAAACATCCATCCATACATGCACACACACAAACATACACTAAAAGTAATAATAAGGCAGAGAGAGGTTGCCAAACACACCAGATGTCAACCTCTGGTCTCCACATACATGTGAACTTGCACATACACAATAAATAATAAATACCCGCTCTCCGCAGGGCCTGCTGAAAGACCACCTCTNGAGGCCTTCAGTTTAACCTTTTATTGACACAAAGGAAAAAGGATTGGATCAGTTTAGCCTTTAGAGTCCAGAACTCGGCCTCCCTCCCTCCCATCAAATTAGCACCAAGTGCGGGTATTCAGAGCCCTGAAGCCTGAGCAGACTTCCTCTCACACCTTTCCTTTCAGAGAAAGCTTTCTTTAAGATGAAAGACCTCACCCCAGTGGTCAGGGAGGAGGCTGGGGTGAGAAGGGTGGTTGGCAGGACTGTGTTCCTGGAGCCACCCACCCCTTCCTGAGGAGCAGGCAGAGCTGATGGAGGAGAATACAGGGTCTCCTCACTCATGCCCCTGGGGAGCTGCCATGATAGAGGGAATGGGGACAGACATGGACAGGNAGATGGGGCAGGACAGTACAAATAAAGGGCACATTTGGGAAAGTGAAGGACCAAGGAGCTCACCCTTGCTCAGTGGATGGGAGGTATGGGTGTGTGGGGTCAGCAATAGCTCTAACCAAACACCAGTGCCCCCTCCCCGAACTGCATTTATCATGCCAAGAACCTTAAGGAAGAGGCATAGGGTTGGAAGAGAAAAATGTCAAGAGTCTGTGCTGTGGACTGGAAGCCATGGCCAGGGGGAAGNTCACAACAGTCTCCGATGACATTCAGTGACTCCCAGAGTTATCCCTACTGAGGGAGGGCAGCTGTTGACAGGCCACTTCCANGGCCACTGTCCCCCAGTGGGGTGCCTTTGCATCTGAGGTCAGACCTGAGACTCTGGCCCTCAGAGCTCCTCATGGATCTGCTCCTGGTCCTCGTCTGACTTCAGCTTGAGTTCCTCGGCTGTGATCTTGCCATCCTGGTTTCGGTCCTGGTTCTGAAACATGTCTCTTATAGTTTTGTCAGGGTCTTGCCCAGGCATGAGGCGTCCTTTGCCTTCATTCACTTGAGCCTTGATGAAGGAGGAGAACTGGGGGGAGGGGAGGGGAGAGGACAAGGCAGTGAGGATCATGGTCAACATCTGTGGATTGCCTTGGGAAGGGACCCCAACATTGTTTCCCCAGGCCTGGTTCCCAGGGAATTCAGGCCCGAGATGGACGGTATAACTTAGGGGCCTGATGGGGTAAGTGACAGCCAGATGGGAGGACAGACTGCACAGTATGCAGGAGAGGCAAGCACGAAGCTCAGCAGAGGGGAGCAGGGTGGGTGGCCAGAGGGCAAGTGAGCACGCTGGCTTCCAGGTTGGGGTTGTGACTAAGTTCCTAGCCCACCTCTTCTGGGGGCACCTCTCCATCTTTATTGAGATCCATATCTTCAAACAGGCTGGCAGGAGGGTCCTGGTGCCACACAAACAGGTAGCCCGTGGGCAGGCCATCCTCTCGGGATACCAGCTCCACCTCAAATAGCAGGACAGCACTGCCAGGGACACCCCGGGCTAGAGGGAGGGAGAGAGAAGAGGAGAACAGGGTTCCAGTGAGGCCTGAAGCTAAGCCTTAACACAAGCCTTAGTTTTCTCCNATGGAAGAGGCATGGGATGTTTCAGAACCATCCTGAAAGTTTCCCTGACCCCACCCCCCAGCCACCAAGGCCCGAGATGCTTAGGGCAAACTGGGAATAGACATGGGATCCAGGTCGCTGTCCCTCACCTCCACTCTCCCCATGGGCCAGGTGTGGGGGCACAATGAGCTGCCTCCTCTCTCCCACACACATGCCCTGCAGGCCCCTGTCCAGACCTTCGATCACTTTGTTGGCGCCAAGGGTGGCCTCTTGAGGGGCCTCATAGTCATGACTGTGGG
Organism: Neotoma lepida; assembly: GCA_001675575.1. Lineage (NCBI taxonomy): Eukaryota > Metazoa > Chordata > Mammalia > Rodentia > Cricetidae > Neotoma > Neotoma lepida. The sequence goes on from LZPO01096977.1 coordinate 540,638, forward strand.
GAGAGTGGATTCCCAGGTCAGCAACAGCGGTGTCTGAGGGCTCATCTCGTTCAATTTCTCCATCATACTAGAATGGCAATTCTCTCTTTCTCTAGCTTCACCCCCCGCCCCCTATCCCCATATTTCATACCCATGGCTCTCTAAGGCTCGCTCAGATGGGGATTTATGGAGGAATCAAGAGACTGTGAGACCCAGAGAAGGAGAAAAAGCCTGCAAACTATTAGAAGCCTACCCATACNTGAGCCCACCACCCGCCCAGCCCTGGCCCTGCCCAAGAACCCACGAAGAGAAGAGCCTGGTGCCATCCAGCAGAGAACAGTTGTAATGGTAGCGNATGAAGTCCCCAATCTTGGATGTCTCATTGCAGTTCTCAGATGGCCGGAACAGCGTCTTGATTTCCACAGGGTCCGCAGGGTTGTGGAAGTCGATGACATGCACGTCAAAGATGAGCACGGCTGAGCCAGGGATCTTGTCTCCTGAGGCCAGATAGGGCAATGGTAAACTCAGGGCTCTGGGGGAGGGATGCTCACTATCTCCATGGGGCCCAGGCTGGACACCCCTTCCCAATCTCAGGGAGTCATACGAGGTCAGATGACATGTTCCAGAGTGAAGGCTTCCTATATCTTGCTGTTGGAGTGATGGGACAGAGAGGCAGGGAAACTCTTTCCCACCCAACACTTGCAAGCAAACTCCTGGTAACATCCTGCTGAGTGGTACCCAGCGCATCAGTAAAGAGCCTCAGGCTCCCAGAATCTCTAGTATAGGCCCTTTGCTCAGTGGTGCTGTTTATTCTTAACCATCCTCTGTCCCCAAACTTGGGTGTTGGCTGCCTTTCTCCACTACAGGATGGGGAGTGAGGCGTGCCTTGGAGGAACAGGATAGATTCCTCCTCACAGAGATCCAATGGGTGACCAAGTATAAGCTATACATGCTTGGGCAATGGGAGAGACAGCAATCCTAGGGGCACACTTCAGAGGAGCTGAGGGGTGGCCTGGGGAACCAAACCCTACCTGTCCCATTCTCCCCGTAGGCAAGGTGAGGGGGCACAGTAATCCGCCTTCGCTCCCCTACGCATGCGCCCTGCAGCCCCTGGTCCATCCCAGGGATGATGTAACCCTGCCCAACATAGGTATTGTAGGTGTGGTTGCGGGAGTAGCTGCAATACAGGGGAAGGGGTGGGGAGGGTGTCAAAGGGGCCCCTCCCCTTCCAGGCCCCACCCTTCCAGGCCCCACCCCTTCAGAGTGCCCCTAAGCCTCCACCCTCCCACCTCAGGACACCTCTGACCTGGAATCAAAGAGGGTACCATCCATTAAAGAGCCATTGTAGTGGTAACGCATGAAGTCCCCTGCCACTGCTCGCCGGACACAGTCCTGGGGCAGCTCCAGCGTCTCCAGCTGGACTGTGTCCTTCGGGTTGTGGACATCAATCAGCAGGACATAGAAGACCAGAGAGGCCTGCGGGGGTATCACAGTCCCTGGGGAGGGCACAGGGCTTGAACCATNCAAGTGGAGTGCAAGCCCAAGCTCAACAAGAGGCCTCATGCCAAAAGACCTACTCTGCCCTCCTATGTCCTTCTCCTTAGGTTGTCCGCAGAGCCATCACCAACCAAACTGAGCCTTTGTGTGAATCAGAACAAAGCAGTTCTGTCTAGGGAGGGAGATTTCATCTCCACTTGCCTCCTTGGCTGGATGCCCTTGGACAGTATACAATCTGAACAACTATGTAGAGCCCTAGATTTCCCTCTTCTGGAGACTTCCCCTGTGCCCTTGCCTTACCATAGCCTTTCTCCCCATAAGCCAGGAAGGGAGGAATGATGATCTTCCTCTTCTCTCCAGGACACATGCCCAGCAGCCCTTGGTCCATGCCTTTAATCAGCCAACCAGAGCCGATGTAGGTGTCGTACGTGCCTCCCCTACTGTAGCTGTAGAGAACAAGGCAGAGAGACCGTGTGATTGGAGGTGAGAGAGGCAGAGCAGACCAGGGCTCTCTTCTCTTGGTCCCAGGTCCCAGCCTTTAGGACTCCCCCCTCCCCCGCCAACCTCTACCTGTTGTCAAAGGTGGTGCCATCCAGCAGAGTGCCGTTGTAGTGATAGCGCACAAAGTCGCTGTTCTGCACCATGCGGGGGCAGTAAGGAGGGCGCAGGAGGATGGTCGTCTGTACTGTGTCCGCCTTGTTCCACACATCCAGCAGGACCACGTCAAAATAGAGGGTGGCGTCAGGGGGAATGAGGCCCGCTGTGGGGAAGCAGCGCAGCAGCGAAGGCCAAGTTTACAGAAGTCCCCAACCCAGAAGGAGGTGTGAGAGACCCACTGTTCAGTTTTACACTGNCTACACCACCTGCTGTACCTCTGACCCCAGCCACCCTCCTTCCTAGCCAAGCTGTGACTCCACACAGGGCTCTGTAGCCAACCCCTCTCATTCCAGAGTGAAACGATGGTCACATCCCCTACCAATCAGAGCGTGTGCAGTGTGACCTTGGCCAAGTCACTCAGCACCTTTGAGCTTCAGCAATCTGTCTGTCCCTGCCTCCCGCCCCCTATGTCCATACCCTGGCCTCCTTACCCACACCAATGCTGCCATAGCCCAGATGGGGAGGCACAATGAGACGACGGCGCTCGTTGACACACATGCCCATGAGACCTCTGTCCATGCCAGTGATGAGGCGGCCTACACCCACGACGATGGCCACCAGGGTGCTGCGGTCATAGCTGGGGGAGTAAAGGGACAAAGGAGCATGCATATGCATACAGCCACACAATACCCTCTGCCCACAGTCTCATATACACAGGACATGGTGCAGGCACACACACTCCTCACTTCCTCTCCTGGGCTAGCCCTTCTACCCCTTAGGATAACAGGTTGGATGGGTGTAGTGGCGCACACCTTTAGGCCCAGCACCCTGGAAGCAGAGGCAGGCGGATCTCTGTGAGTTCAAGGCCAACCTGGTCTAAATAAGGAGTTCCAGGACAGCCAGAAATAATAATAATAATAATAATAATAATAATAATAATAATAATAATAAAGAACAGGCTGTTATAAGAGAGAAGTCCTAGAGGAGGCCAGAAACTTTTACTCCCCTGAAAGGAGGGCGGGTGGAGCAGATNAGCCTGTCTGCTTCTTATTGCTACTTCTGATAGCATAGCTCAGAGGGCAAATGAGTATTTATTGAGCACTTACTATATGTCAGATTAAGTGCTTGGCACTTTACATTTGTTATTTCACTGAATTTTCTCCCCATGAGGGCATTATCGTTTTCAGTTTTTTTTTTCTTTTTTCTTTTTCTTTTTTCTGATACTGGGAACAAAATCTAGAGCCTCACAAATGCTAGGCAAGCACTCTGCTGCTGAGCTACACCCCAACGTTCTCACTTTTTGTTTGTTTTTTGAGACAGGGTTTCTCTGTGTAGCTCTGGCTGTCCTGGAGCTCACTCTGTAGACCAGGCTGGCCTTGAACTCACAGAGATCTGCCTGCCTCTGCCTCCCGAGTGCTGGGATTAAAGGCCTGCACCACCATGTCCAGTTTTTGTTTTGTTTTGTTTTGTTTTTTAAGAGAGAAACTGAGGCCTGACAGACTCGTTACCCCACCTAAGGTCACAGCTTCTAGTTCTGCTACTAAGCATCCACTCTCCAAGGAACAGGAAGCAGAAGTGGCCAGAGGTGAGATAGAAAGCAGCCTTCCTCAGAAGAAAGCCCACTCTAAATTTACCCTGGCTTATATTTGTTTTCACAAGTAAAAAGAGAGTTCTTTTCTTTAAAGGAAGAGAGAGAGAGAGATTTGTATACGTATGTGTATCTGTGAGTGTGTGCACACCTATGTGTGCACCTGTGCATGCAGAGGCCCCCAAAAGGCATTGGGTGCCCTCATCTATTACTCTATGGTTCATCTTTTGAGGTTCTCTTCCTGACCCTAGGTATGCACAAGATGCCCAGTTTCTCATATGGGTGCTAATCCTTGTAGTGACTGAACAGCAAGTGCCCTTAACTATTGAGCCATCTCTCCAGTCACCCTTGCTCTTTGAGACAGGTGTCATTTGTAGGCCTGGCTGGCCTGGAACTCTCTACATAGTCAAGGATGACCTTGAACTTATGTTCTTCCTGCCTTTGCCTCCTAAATACCCAGTTTATATCGTTCTGGAGATCAAACTCAGGACTTCATGCATGCTGGGCAAGCACTCTACTAACTGAACTACACTCCCAGCCCCAAGAATGGGATATTAAACTTTTTAAAGATTCATTCATTCATTCATTGATTCATTCATTTATTATGTATACAGTGTTCTGCCTGCATGNATGCCTGCACGCCAGAAGAGGGCACCAGATCTCATTATAGATGGTTGTGANCCACCACGTGGTTGCTGGGAATTGAACTCAGGACCTCTGGAAAAGCAGTCAGTGCTCTTAACTCCAGCCATCTTTCCAGCCCCCGATATTAATTTTTTTTAGATTTATTTTATGTATTTGAGTGGTCTGTCTGTGTGTCTATGCACCATGTGCATGCCATGTCTGGTGTCTATGGAGGTCAGAAATCCCACTGGAGTTACAAATGGTTGTGAGCCACCATAAGAGTTCTGGGAACCAAAGTCAGGTCCTATGTAAGAACAAGTGCTCTTAACCACTGAGCCATCTCTCCAGCCCTAAGAGATCAGTTGAAGGTAGCCAAGGGTTAAAAAAAAATTTGCTAATTTCAACATTTAAAAACTGGGCCCAGCCAATCAATGGTGGTGCACATCTTTAATCCCAGCACTCCAGAGGTAGAGGCAGGTGGATCTGTGAGTTTGAGGCCAGCCTGGTCTACAGAGTGAGTTCCAGGACTGCCAGGGGTACACAGAGAAACCCTGTCTTGAAAAACAACAACAAAAAACTGGGCCCAAGCCAGGCTTAAGAAGTCCCCACCATGGGCTGGAGAGATGGCTCAGAGGTTAAGAGCACTGNCTGTTCTTCTAGAGGTCCTGAGTTCAATTCCCAGCAACCACATGGTGGCTCACAAGCATCTGTAGTGAGATCTGGCGCCCTCTTCTGCCTTGCATGCATACATGCAGACAGGACATTGTATACGTAATAAATAAATAAATCTTTAAAAAATAAATAAATAAATACCATCAGGGGGTCTCCTCAGAGTCCAGGCCAATATGTCCTGAACCCACTGGAGGTCTGCAGGCACTGTGGAAGCCACTGTCATTCATCTTCCTCATTTGTACCCTTAGGAAGTAGGTGCTGGTCCCATCCCATGTTTCAGACAAGGAAAGTGAAGATTCAAGAGACAAAACTCCTCCTCCTGTCACAGCCTGGATTTGAACCCATGGTCTTGCACTATGGAGATAGTATTTTCATCCAATATACAATCTTCCTCCAGAGTCATGACCACTAATTGCCTGTGGGCTGAGTTGTGTATTTCAGAGAAGAGACTGAAGGGGGACTCTTCTTTGTGGTGTCGAGTTTCAAGTGTGATAGGCCTTGAAGTTTACCTTACAGCCTGGAAAGAGGCTGCCACACAGCCCTGCTCTGTCTGCAACAACCAAAGGGGATCTGCCTGGCTGACCAAGGGCTTGGGTCAGAACAGAAGTCTGTCCATCAGGCCAAGACTGGCAATGCAGCCTGGTGTTGGCTGCTAAGGCTAAGATGGAGGAACTGAGTTCCCAGAGGCTTGGAGAAGGTGGCAGGGAGGTCCCCAGGGTGGCATGTCAGACCTTGTGACACGTGGACAGTTGGTCACCACACCAGCTAAGGCCTACCCCAAAATTATAATGCCCACTCTGCTTAAGGCCCTCCCTGGCTGCTCTAGGGTCCTATACCCTAAAGGAAATGTTGCTTCTCTAGTCTCCAAACATAAAGGCATAGAAAGCTGGAGGTAGAAGTAGNNAGGGAGCCAGGGTGTGTGGAAAGACGGTGACCCCATCCATCCACTCACCCCAGCGTTCACATATAGTATGCACAGTCTCTTTTCACCCAAGACTGTGTACCAGGGTACTGCTCGTGTGTTTAAATAAGGAAATGGTAAATAAACACGTCACTTCACCACTGGAGCATCAGTATTCTGGGGGATTGGGAGTGTGTGGGGGTGTGTGGAGTTTCTTTCAGCAGTTGAAGGTTTGGTATTGAGGATAGGGAACATCCTTTGAGGAGCCCTCCCCAGGGTGCTGTTTGGGGCTAGGGGTTATGGGAGGGAGGAATATACGGGAATTGCAAANCTTGCAAGGGGCTACATTCCCTGGAAGCTCAGGAACGCAGTGGTGAGTCTGGGATGCCCAACGTCTTACCTGGAGTCAAATTTCTTTCCATCTTCGAATGTGCCATTGTAGTGGTAACGCACAAAATCTCCCATCTGCACTTCTCGGGGACAGGCCCTGGGGATATGGTACCTCTCGATGACCACATCTTCCAAGGGGGCTCCGGCTGGGCTGGCACGGCCCAGCCCCCTCTCNAAGGTCTGTAGAAGTAGCAGTAACTGCAGCAGGGGGAGCCGGCGGAGGGTGTGGCTGGGGGACCCTGCAAGGAACATGGTGCCCAGATCGAGGACGCGGGCAATGAGGGCGGACGCCAGCCGCCAGCCTCCTTCCCAGACCTCAGAGCTGACTCCCCCCTCTTCCTGTCCTCTCTCCCCACCCCGCCCTGGCGGGTCCACGTGGAATGGGGGCTGGGGAGACTGAGCTGGCCGGGTGGGGAGGTGTTTGTGGTGGACTAGGAGGAGGGGGTCAGGTTGAGAGTCTCTGGAGTCCCAGGAATTTGCCACAAAGATCTCTGAGTCTCCCTCCCCCAAACCTTCAGGCCTGGCCCAGAGGGAGGTTCGGGAAAGATGAGAAGTCAGAATGGACTTCCAAAGAAAAAGTTTTTTTCCTGAGCTTCTGGGTCCTAAAGCTGGTTGGAGGCATCTCTAGTTTTTCCCGGCTCCCCAAATCCAGGCCCCTTCTGGTAGCAGGTGAGGCCGTAATCTGAAGGATATTTTAGTCCTTCCCCCGCCCCAACTCTCTTCCCAAGAGGGGAGGGGGGAAGAGGGAGTAGGGAGAGTGCAGTCTAGGTGAAAGGCAGCTTTGTCCTGCGAAAGCCAGGCTGCTAGAAGGACACAGGGATCGAGCTCAGTCGGGAGGCTGGTAGTGTCAGTGCCAGGTGTGCGGGGTAACCCGAGTGGTGTTGCCCCTCGACGCCAGCGCGAGTGTTTGCAGGGCCACCTAGAAGGTGCAAAGGGGGCCCTGGAGAAAAGACCAGACTCTGGGGCTTCACCCGGAGCGTAGGCAAAGTGAAGAGAGGGGGCACTTAAGGTAGGGGACACTGCCGGTGGGGGTGGGGAGGGGCTTTCTGGCTGTAAAATATAGCCCCACCCACCCGGGTTGGGGGAGCGGGGTAAGCATTGCAAGTGTGGGAAGGCCATCCCACGTAGCGGACTAGAGCTACAACTGACCCTCGGAAAGAGACGGGTGTCCCAACGTCCCTGCTCCAGACCGGGGCCCGGCGCTAAGACCCAGCAGGAGCTCCGGGGGTGGAGGTGGGGGGCTGGAGCCCTCGGTCCTCCGGGTGCTCCGGGAGCCTCCGGGCGCGGCGCGGGCATGGCTCGCCCGGCGTGGGGGTTGCTGTGGCTGCTGCTGGGCAGCGCCGGCGCACAGTACGAGAAGTATAGCTTCCGAGGCTTCCCGCCGGAGGACCTGATGCCTCTGGCCACCGCCTACGGCCACGCTCTGGAGCAGTACGAGGGCGAGAGCTGGCGCGAGAGCGCGCGCTACCTGGAGGCGGCGCTGCGGCTGCACCGGCTGCTGCGCGACAGCGAGGCCTTCTGCCACGCCAACTGCAGTGGCCCCGCCGTCTCGCAGCCCCGACCCACGCCCGGCCCGGATGATGACAGCCACGGCGACGGCGAGGACTGGGCGCGCGAGCTGCGGCTCTTCGGTCACGTCCTGGAGCGCGCCGCCTGTCTGCGGCGCTGCAAGCGGACGCTGCCCGCCTTCCAGGTCCCCTACCCGCCGCGGCAGCTGCTGCGCGACTTCCAGAGCCGCCTGCCTTATCAGTACCTGCACTACGCGCACTTCAAGGTGGGCGCGGCCGGGACCGCCGTCGAGTTTCCCTAGAACGTGAGGCCCGCGGCGCGTCCGACGCCCCACTGACCCACTCCCCACGCCCCTCACCAGGCGAACCGACTGGAGAAGGCGGTGGCTGCGGCCTACACCTTCCTCCAGAGGAACCCCAAGCACGAGCTGACCGCCAAGTATCTCAACTACTACAGGGGGATGCTGGATATCGGAGATGAGTCCCTTACAGACCTAGAGGCCCAGCCCTATGAGGTGTGGAGAGAGTGGGAGGGTTGGCTGGCCTTGGCGCGCCTTCCTACACAACCCCCCGCCCTACACACACACCTTACTAGCTAGCCGTCGGGGTTCCCTTGACTCCCCCTTGCCATGCTCTCCTCCAGGCTGTGTTCCTCCGGGCTGTGAAGCTATACAACAGCGGGGACTTCCGCAGCAGCACAGAAGACATGGAGCGGGCCCTGGCTGAGTACATGATGGTCTTCTCTCGGTGTCTAGCTGGCTGTGAGGGGGCCCATGAGCAGGTAGACTTCAAGGACTTCTACCCAGCCATAGCAGGTATCTCCCATTCAGACCACCGTGCGTGCCTATCCCTCACCCACAGGGCCCCTGCTCCCAGGCCTCCTAAGGCCCCTGAACACACGGCTATGACCTACAACAGCATTCAGCAGACATAGAAAAGTGCTTTGAAGCCGTAGCTTTTCTGTCTCCAGTCTGATGAGAGAAATAACTGGTATCCATAGCAGATTACCGGACAGTTAGGGCTATATAGAGAAATCTTGTTTCAGAAAAGCGGGTAGGGGTGGTGTTCGCGACTTTACTCCCTGCACTTGGGAGGCAGAGGCAGGTGGATCTCTGTAAGTTCAAAGACAGCCTGGTCTTTGGNCCACCAACCTGCTCCCAAATCATAACACAGAGACTTATTAGTTATGAATGCTCCGCCTTATCTTATGCTTGTCCCACTAGCTCTTATAGCTTAAACGAACCTGTTTCTTTTCATCTGCGTTTTGCCTCAGGGCTTTCATTCTGTCCTATTCCCGTCTGCCTGGCCGGTGGCTGACTGGTCCCAGATGTCTCCCCCTCCTCTCCTCTCTTGTTTTTTCCTCCTACTTATTCTCTCTGCCCACCAGCCCCGCCTAACCCTCTACTGCCTAGCTATTGGCCTTCCAGCTTTTATTAGACCAATCAGGTGCCTTAGGCAGGCAAGGTGAAACAGCAACGTATCTTTACATAATTAAACAAATGCAGTATAAACAAATGTAACACACCTTTACAAAATTAAAGTAATATTCCACAACACTGGTCTACACAGTGAGTTCTGGAACAGCTAGAGTTACATAGTGAGACTCCGTCTCAAAGCAAACAAACAAACAAACAAAAAAACACAATAAAAAAGATTTGGAATTGACACTAGACAGGTGTGTGCAGAAAGCAGTTGTAGGTGAAATGAAATTACAACTAGTCTTTGGATCCCTAACCACAAGGCCCCCTCAAAGAGGGTAAAGGTGGGGGCTGGAGAGATGGCTCAGCAGTTAAGAGCACTGGCTGCTCTTCTAGAGGACTCCGGTTCAATTCCCAGCCCCCACATGACAACTGTCTGTAACTCTGGTTCCAGGGCTTCTGACACTCTTACACAGACATACATGCAGGCAAAACACCAATGCCCTCAAAATAAAAATAGATTATTTTAAAAGATAATAAAATAATAGTTTAAAAAGAGGGTAAAGGTGAAGCAGAAAGGACTATCTTAGGTCCTGTATGGTCACAGTCCCACCTAAAGCTCACCTGCTGTTCTCCCAGAATGCCCTCTGGTGTTAGATGGGGGTTGAGCAACAGGTGTGGGGGGCAGCAAGTACTTCTCAGCCCACATCATGTACTGTGTGCCAAGCATTTCATACATGTTAACCCATAAAATCCTGACAAGGACACATTTCTTGCTCAGGGAAGCAGGCTCCGTAGGCAGGTCTTGGTCCTCACACAGTGGTTCCTAACAGCTGCGTCCTCCCTAGATCTTTTTGCAGAGTCCTTACAGTGCAAGGTGGACTGCGAAACCAATCTCACCCCCAATGTCGGTGGCTACTTTGTGGACAAGTTTGTGGCCACCATGTATCACTACCTGCAGTTTGCCTACTACAAATGTGAGCTTCCTGAATGGGCTGGGTAAAGTGGGGTACAGGGTGTGGGAAAGGGCAATATATGGTGTCTCCCAGAAATGTGGGGAGGTGTCTCTCAGATTGAAGACTCTGGAGAGGGGGATGAAAGNCTAGGGGTCATGGAGACATGGGCGGGAACCCAGGCAGGGGACATGGGGAAGGTGAGAGGCCCTCTCGGGGGTAGACTAGGCCAGCAACACTGCTCAGCACTGAAGAGTTTCTGTAGCCCTCATATCTCTCCTCCCACCAGCACCATACCACTGGCATCCCTGGACCCATTCTCCAGATTAAATTGAGGTTTCTAAAGGACTATTAGCCCCATGACTAGGGAGTCACAGAGAGGTTGTGCCATCAGCTGGAGCTGGAGTGGGACAGTCCAGGGTTCCTACAACTCAGGGATGCCCACTTCAGGGGCTAGAGCTCTGAGGTCAGGGGCCAGGCCACCTCCTGAGGGCTGTGGAAGAGAGCCCCGAGGATCTCTAATCCCCCAGTTGCTGTCACTCTTCAGCAATATCCGTACAAGCAATTTATCTAATCTCTCTGGGCCTCCAATCCTTTGTCTATAAAATGCAATGACAATGANTGAGGTGTCAGTGAGTGACTCACACTGTCTGGTAAGTGGGCAACACNCAGGGCCTGTTGGGCGGGGTGAGGAGCCAGCAGATAGTCTGGGAGGAGTCTGGGGATGGAGGCAGCGGGCTAGGTTGGAAGGTGGGTGTGAGATGGGATGAGTGGATTGCCTGTAAAGGAAAACATGAGGGTTACCCCCTTACNCNATCCTGCCTGCAGTGAACGACGTGCGCCAGGCTGCCCGCAGTGCTGCTAGCTACATGCTCTTTGACCCCAAGGACAGTGTCATGCAGCAGAACCTGGTGTATTACCGCTTCCATCGGGCTCGCTGGGGCCTTGAAGAAGAGGATTTCCAGCCCCGGGAGGTGGGAACTGCATTTAGTGAGGCACTGGCCTAATGTGCAGTTTTGTGGCTTGGTTT
>LZPO01096977.1:558604-569015 GCA_001675575.1 Neotoma lepida
AGCTCTAGCAGAAACTGAAATTCCAGGCCCAGCCTGTGGGCCCTCATCTCATAATCACTACCTCCCTGGGTCTCAGCTGGCGCCAAGGCTCCTGGATAGCATCTCTTTTGTCCCCTGAAACAGCCCTTGGTATAGGAGCGCCTATTCTGCCCATGACTCAGGTGGGGAAACTGAGGCAGGGGGAGGGTGTGCTTGCTTGCCCCCCCACATACATATGCTTGACCTCTAGACGACCCTGGAAGAGTTCTCTAAGGTCAACGAGGAAAGCAGAGGCCAAGAGAACTTGCCGTTTTCCATTTGAGGTCAACTTCCCCAGCTTCTCTTTAAAAANAAAGAAACTGGTGAGTCTGGGGGTGTAGCTCAGAGAGTTTGCCTAGCGCACACGGAGCTCTNGAGTTCCATTCTCAATATTAGTAAACTGAGTATGATGATACAGAACTGTAATCCTGGCACTCTGAGGATGGAGGCAGGGGATCAAAAGTTCAAGATCATCCTCAACTACATAGCAACTCTGAAGCCAGCCTAGGTTTTGTGAAACTCTATCCAGAAAAAAAGGAGGAAGAAGAGGGTGTAATGGCATGTTCCTTGGATGAAGTCAGAGATGACCATACCTGATTCCCTCCTTTGCCCTTNACTACTTGGCTAAATTTCGTAGGTCTTCCTGGAGGACGAGGCTGGCAAGGGATGGTTCAACCAGTCCAAGTGGGAAGTCCAGCTTTTCTCCCTGGCCTGTCAAGTGTGGAGTAGGTTATTTGAGGGCCTCACACTCACACAGAACCATTACATATTTTTGTTATCTCGGGATGAGATTAAACACTCCGTCACAGACATAGGGTCCAACCTGGGAGTCAGAAAATGCTTGTCCTCTGACTTTAACCTTTAGCAGTTATTTCCAGCATCTCGGTGTTGTTTATTTATTTTTAATATATTGGTATCCTCAAACTTGGAAAAGTCTCTGGTATTGGGAGCCCCTGCCCCAGACCTTTCACACACACTCCCATCCCCACGGCTTCTCTCCATCACTCTTATCCCTCAATGCCCCTCCCCCTTGCTCCTGCCAGGTTCTCTGTTGGGATCATAAATTATCCATGAGCTGTGAGTTGGCTGCTGCTTCGATTGGAGCTGAAGTGCTGATGAAATATTCAAGATCTCAACTCTCACATTCCCCAGGGCCCTGGCCCTAGATTTCCAGTCCCTGTCCCAATTCCTACTGAGTCACTGAGACCTGGGAGGTGTGTCTGGTGGTCCCTTTGCTTCATCTATCACTGTGGCTCGGCTTGCTGGGTACCATAGGCGGTGACTTAGAGGAAGTAAGGTCTAGGTTGCTGGTTTAGAGCCTGGGAGGGTGGCCTCAGCCTCTGTGGCCATCCACCAGCCTTCTACCCTGGCTCTCTAACTCCAAAGTGTTCCTAAGCCCTTACCTCAGATGACAGAAATCAAGCCTGAAGAATCAGTTCTTGCTTCCTNCTCCCCCAGAACCCCACTTTTCCTNGGTTGGAAACANAAGTTGTTTGGGAGATGACCCAGTGGGCAGGAGAGAAAGGTTCTGGTTCCAGCCCTGCTATGCATTTACTGTTCATGGGCCCTAGACAAGGTCCTCTCCTGGTTCCAGCCTTAATTTTCTCATGTGTGCATGGGAGTGGGGATCCATTTCTTCCCACGAACTCCAAGGTAGGAGAGGTGTGTGTGTGTCTGTTTTTTATTTTATTTTTTAATTTTTTTTTGGTTTTTCTGAGACAGGGTTTCTCCGTGTAGTTTTGGTGCCTCTCCTGGATCTCGCTCTGTAGTCCAGGCTGGCCTCGAACTCACAGAGATTCGCCTGGCTCTGCTTCCCGAGTGCTGGGATTAAAGGTGTGCGCCACCACCGCCCGGCGTGTGTGTGTGTGTGTGTGTGTGTGTGTGTGTGTGTGTGTGTGTGTGTGTGTGTCCCAGAGCAGGGATGACCACATGCACAGGTGCAAGCTTGCTCATGAGCAATGGCTTCTCTGTGGGAAGGGTTCCTGGTTAGTGCAGGCATTTCCCAGGGCTTGTAGAGGGAAGGGGAGAGGGAGGGAGGGGCAGGCAGGCAGGCTGGCAGGGCGGGTGGAGCCTCACCTGTGTCAGTCTGCTCATGGAGTCGCCCAAGCCAGGAGCAGGAAGCTGGGTGACTCAGGTGGCCATGTCTCACTGATCCCTCCTTTCCCCAAAAAACTACTCAGGACTGGGACCTGCTGGCAGTTGCTCAGGAACTCTCTCACCAGAGCACACCCATGTCACAAGCCTGTCCTGAGACTCCACTGGTGGGGGTTGGGGCTAAAGGGGAGCAGCTGTCCTAGGACTTCATTCTGGAAGGGTTGTAGTGGTTAAGGGGGACGGCCCAGGGTAGACATTCTCTAAAGAGGTCCAGAGCTCCTCTGGGCTCCCCTTCCCCCCACCTCTGGTATCTGGCCCTGACCGGTACTATTTCTGTTTCCCCTATCTCTGTTTTCTTGTCTCCCTGTTTTCTTTCTGGCATTCCATCCCGCCCACATGCCTTGCTGTGAAGTGTCATGCCTGTCGCTGGAGCTACCTCTGTAATTAGGAGCCTTCCTTGGCTGGGAGCACACCCACAGGACTAGCTGTGGGCAGCATCTGGCCTCAAGGCTGCTCCCCAGAATGAAGCGCCACAAAGATGGCGGGAATGCTCCCACCCCACCTCCAGACTGCACCAGCTCCAGCTGAAGTGGGGATCCCTCCAGCAGGGAGTTCAGAGACTTCCAAAGTCTTATGCAGTCAACATCCCTATCTAGCCCTGAAGGGGTCATGCTGAACAAGCCCCACCCCCAACTTCCGTGGGCATGGGCCAGAGGACCTGCGGAGGATCGGAGGATCGCAGATCGATAATGAGCTTCCGAGCAAGCAAGCCATCTGTGAAATAAGCAACCCAGCACAAGAGAACCCCACAGTGGCCCACAATAGCCACCGAAGGCCAGGAAGGACTTTAGAATTCTCCCTCTGTCAGAACATGATAGCCCCAGGGAGAATTGTCCCCAGCCCCTGGGACATCTTCCTTCCCTCCTCCTGCCTTTGGCCACAACACAAAGCTGCCTCAGCCCTACACATGCATGAGGTCACACTAATGTGTGTATCCCTGGCTGCATCCTTCTTTCCATCTTGCCACAACTGAACTTGTAATTTCTTTGGCTTCCCACCCACAAGTGCCGGGACCTTTGGGACAAAAGACATCGTGAAAGATTCATAGGCTTAGAAGCAGAGTCCATGCTGGACAAGGAACACCAGGGTTTCTGGTACCTGGTTTGGAAGAGGTGTGAGTTCTGTGCAGCCTTCTCCCCTCCTTGGCCCTGGGTGGAGACTCATAACCCCAGGAAGGCCAGTGAAAAAATTGGGGTTTTTAAACGGTAGGACCCAGGGCAGAAGGCCTCTCCCCTAGGCCTAAGGATGGCTCTGCACCCAGAGTGATAGATTATCAGCATGCCCATGATGTGTTTAGATTTTAACACTACCTTTGATTCAGATCTGCCCAGAAAAGCTTTAGCTGTTGGTAGCTGTTAATGACTCTTTGTCCCTGTTAGAAAGTCAGGGTGGAGGTCCCTGCATGATTCAAAGGTAAGCCTGCCTTATCCTTTCTACAAGTGGCCATCTGTTAGGCCACCTGAGGCTGAAGAAAAGGTCTCTGTGTATATATGTGAGTGTGTGTACATACCTTTGTGTGTGTGTGTGTATTCTATAGGTCCAAATGACAGCCACCCATCAGGAGGGCTCTCCACAGCATAAAGATTAAGTACAAATGCAGAACAGAAACCCAGGCTGCTGAGATGGCTCAGTGGGTAAAGGTGTTCTCTGTGTAGCCTGACAACCTGAGTTGAGTCTCCAAAACCCACATAAAAAGCATAGGAATTGTCGAACCAATTCCACAAAGTTGCTGTCTGACCTTCAAGGGCATGCTGCGACACACCCAGCCATCATGTATACTACAATAATGATTAGAAAAGAAGAAGAAAACAGACACTCTTCTGCCTCCTTATATGGCCCAGAGGCCTATGGAACATGAGGGAGAAATGACATAAGCAAGGGAGGTGGCCTGGCTGCTCTGGACACTGTCTGATTAATATTCACCTTTGCCTTGAAGAGGTTCCCCGGTGCACAGTCTCTCCTGTTTATCATTGGCTTCTGTCTCCAGGAGAGCTTGGGATGGGCCAGTCGGTGCCCTATTACTCCTGACTCTNTGGCTCCAAAACGCTGCAAGGTTGAGTTAATCAGTTACGTCTTGGTGGTCCCAGGATTTTGCTCCTACTGAGCTCCAGGCAAGAGAAACGAGGTTAAACTGCAGGGGTATGGGTTGGAGCTAGACATCAGAAGAAACACACCACTATCAGAAAAAAGAGCATTTGCTATAAGGGAGACTGGAAAAGTTCCCTTTTTTGGAGATCTGTCAAATACTAAAATTCTTGCCTTTAAAGGCTGGGAAGCAGAAGATTGGGTAAGATGGCCTTGTGGCCTCTCCTTCAAGTTCAAGCTGCAAAGGAGGCCATGGTCACAGAAGTGCTTAGCTCTGCTCCTAAGTACCTCCTTCCCCACCAGGAGACCAAATCCCTTATGCAGATGGCTGATTCCAGGAAAGACTGTTTTCTGATTCCCCTCTGTATCCTCAGATGCAGACGAAGCCCTGGTGCTTGGCAGGCACATAGTAGGAGATTAGGAAANACACAGTAAATCCATCCATCTGGGAGGAGCTCC
This sequence comes from Neotoma lepida, assembly GCA_001675575.1. Taxonomy (NCBI): domain Eukaryota; kingdom Metazoa; phylum Chordata; class Mammalia; order Rodentia; family Cricetidae; genus Neotoma; species Neotoma lepida. The sequence continues at coordinate 563,321 of LZPO01096977.1, forward strand.
ACCCGGGGGTTCAGCTTTGGCCTCAAAGACCTGCTGTGGCTTGTTACATACTAAGACAAGCAGGGGTGCCTTTTGGGGATACACAGAGCTTATTCAGAAGCCCCAATCCCTCCCCCCAATTCCACCTAGGCTGCTACAGCCCTCCCCTGCTGCCGGTTGGCTGAAGTGTGGAGAAAGGCGGCAGAGAAACTTGCGAGGGGNTTAGAAGTGGTGTGTGACTGGTGGGCGGACTGGGTGGAGGGTGGAACCTTGGCAGAGGCAGCAGCTTGAGATGGTGAGCTCTTCCTGAGTCCTGGGCTGATCACTGCTTTACGTGGAGGGTGGCAAGTAGGCAGGTGGGGGCAGGGATTAGGTGGAGATAAAGATCCCCAGGTAAGCCCTAGTGGGTGGGAGTCAGGGAAACAGAGAAGGGGAGTGGTCCTGGCAACCTGGCATGTGTAGCTGCAACTAGATGTTGCTATCTTTCCGCCCCTTCCAGGAAGACTTATTGGTTGGAAGAGAACAAGTTAAGCCTCATTCCTTTCCCTGTTGGGGAACTGTAGTCAAAGATATTGTTAGGATACCTTCATCTGGAGTTATTTTAGCCCATAAGCTCACGTGTGTGTGTGTGTGTGTGTGTGTGTGTGTGTGTTTTCAGGAAATCCTTTTCTAAACAGTCACTCACCCGACTCCCACCCACACAGGCTGTTTACTCTCGTCACTCTGTAAGCTTTCTGAGAGTTAGGATACTTTTAATTTTTCTGTGCAGGGTCTAAATTGGCCCCTAGCACACAGTTGGTGCTCAATACTTGTGCTGAATGAATGAACGCCTATAGGGCCCTGGGTTCCTGGTAAGGCCACAACAGCACTCATCTCATCAACCACAGGAGGGAATACTCATGTCTTCTTAAGTTGTCTATGTGGAGTTCTTTCGGGTAGCTAACCAGCCTTGTCCACTATGGAGGGGCTTGCTGGCCCCTTTCGTTCAGGCCTATGCTCACTTTCCATCCAATGTCCACCTTTCCCCCCAACCCCCCAAAGCTTCCTCACACCATCATTTAATCATTGATGGAATCTCTGCTCTTTTGTCTGTTTCTCCCTGGGGTCGTACCTACCCCCACACACATTGACCCTTCTCCTGCTCTGCTACTTGGGAACCAAACTATTTCTCTGGGATTTGGTGGGACTTGAAATAAGAACGTGTTCTAGTTTGGAGTGCACTATATTTCCTAGTCTTGTGACCTCTTTGATGCTTAGTTTTCAAATTCATTACATCTTATTTATTTTTATTTGTGTGGCATCTGTGCCAAGGTGGGAAAATGGAGGCCAGAGGACAACCTGTGGGACTTGTCTCCCCTCCTCCAGGTATCAAACAGGTTGTCAGGCTTGTACAGCTGAACTGTCACTCAAGCCCACTAAAAATATTCTTTTAATGCAGATCATTTTGTTGCTCCAACAATTTTTTGTTTGGTTGTTTGGTTTTGGGTTTTTGTTTGTTGTTTTTCAAGACAGAGTTTCTCTGTGTAACAGCCTTGGCTGTCCTGGAACTCGCTCTGTAGACCAGGCTGGCCTCGAACTCAGAGATCCTTCTGCCTCTGCTTCCCAAGTGCTGGGATTAAAGGCATGCGCTACTACTGCCCTCTAAATTTTCTTTTCTTTTCTNACATCACTCCTGGACCTCCTGTTAGTGGCTCTTGGCAGCCAGCAGGCAAGTGTGGTAGTCATTTGCACCATTTTTTTCCAGAGCTGAGGACTGAACCCAGGGCCTTGCACTTGCTGGGCAAGCGCTCTACCACTGAGCTTAATCCCCAACCCCCCTCCAAGAGTTTTTAAGAACTGTCTCAAACTGACCATATCATTGGTTTAAATTCTGACATTGCTCAGCTGTTTAAGTACTACCACAAAGTTTACTTCATTTAATCTCTCCAGCCTAAGATAGATAAAGCTAATGGGCCCACTTCACAGATGAGGAGAAACAGGGTGAAAGGTGAACTAATTGGCCTGAGGTCATACAAAGATTAGGGGGAGAACCCAAACCCAGGCGTTCTAACTCTAAATAGAAGGAACACTATCTTTTGTAAAGGGGAGGAATCCCAACCTAGCACAAAGCCTATGAAATGCTTTACAAACAGCTTATTACTACGTTGGGGCAAGAATGAATAAGCCTGACGCTGAGTTGGCTGGCCAGTGAAGGCGTCAGTCCTTTCCCATGCCGCCCCCTGACTCACCTGTTGGACAGGTAGGGGGAAGGGGAGAGTAATGAGTCTTACCTGCTCAGGGCTAGGGTGGGGCAAGACACGCCCCACCTGTTCCATTGGCTTTCTCCTTAGTCTTACTGACAGCCCCCCGTCCAATCATAAGGAAGAAACTTTCTATTTGCCAATAGATGCAGAGTGAGGATGAGACCTCAAGTTGGCGTCCACCCCGGAGCCGACTGGCAGTCCCTGGGGCCAATGGTGAGCGCATAAACACAGGCGGCCGTGGTAAAGGTCCGGGCGCGAGGCTCCGCCCCTCGGTGGGATAGTCAGGCGGGGCAGCCAGTGAGCTAGCCTCAGCGGGTGGGAGTCTCCCTAGGGGGCGGAGCTTCGAAGGGGCGAGAGGTGTGGCTTGGCTGTCAGGTCCCTTTGCCTTTTGTTCGGTTACTGAGTTGCTGCCTTGGCCAGAGTCCGGAGCAGCCGCCGCCCGAGCGCGCCGAGCTCAGTTCGCTACCCGCGCCGGCTCCCTCCCGGCCCAACCCCGACCTGACCCGGCCCGGCCCGGCTCCACGCTCAGGTACATCCGATCGGGGTACATATCGCTGCGGGCAGAGAAGGGACAGTAAGCGGCAGAGGCGGGTTCCAGCAGTCTCAGGGCAGGTGAGGGCGGGTGCTAGGGAGCGCACCCTGCACCGGCGACAGGGGGCGCGCTGGGGTCCTGGGCGCGTTACCCTTGGGACAAGCGATCCAGGTTGGAGCGCCCCTCCACGCTCCATGAACCGCAGGTCTGAGAAGGGCGGGGAGGAACTAGGGCAGGTGCTTCGGAGTTCGCGCCTCCCCCAGGGCCCGAGGAGCTTGCCCAACGCGGCGTCCCTGACTCTCGCCCCGAGCTGACGGGGCAGACTTTGACCCGCTCCGCCTGGTCCTGAGCTCAGGGTGACNGGATTTTACCGCTCGGGAAACTTGCTGCCTAGTCTCTTTGGGGCCACCCTCACCCCACCCCACGCGTCATCCTCGCTTTCCCTCCCTCCCTACTTCCCCAGGCCTGGGTGGGGCCCTATTGTCTGCGCCCAGCTTACCCAACTGTGGGGGCCGAGTGCACATTTTCCCAGAGACGCGGTCCCCACCTGCTGAACAGAGCAGGTGAGCTCTTGGAGGACTGAGGCCCTGGCTGGCCTTCAGCTCTGAGCTGTACCTGTGGCGCCTCCCTCTGCTTTAGTATATGTGGGGCTATGCCTTCTCCTTCCGAGGTGGGATGGGGTGACAGGGGGAACTGGTAAAGGTCTGGGCTCAGTGCTCTACCGGTGTCAGACACTGGTGGCTTGGCCTGGAGTCTGGGCCAGTCGAGAGAATTAAGAAGCGTTCGCCCAGTTTTCAGTAGCTGTGTTTTCCTGAGTGTTGATAGGGAAACAGCGATACCTTTTTATTTCTGCAACCCATTATGCTTGAGAAATCACTCCAAACAAACTTTCCAGGAGAAAGTAGCCATGGTAGCCGTCTCTGGGGTTTTCTTGTCCTCTTGCTCAGACCTGATTCCAGGCTTGGGGATGCTTCTTGGAGGAAAGCCCCTTCCCCCAGCCAGGCTGAACATGGGCCAGTGCCTGCGCTTTGACCCTGTTCTCCCTGCCCCCACTTCCATCCTGTCTGCTAGGCCCCTAAGGCCCGAGTAAAGACCAATGTGGGGGGGGGGGGATACAGAAAGGGGAAGTGTCTTCTTCCTTCCTTTTCACTCCTCTGGGGACCACCACACCCCCTTATATGAGGCCTGCTAAGTGCCTCACCCTCCCAAGCTCTGCCCCTTCCCCAGGAATGGGGGTGGGGCAGGGCAGGGCTGGGCCCAACTGAGACGACGGTGGGAGAGTGATTGTCTTTCCTCAACCTCCCCTAGTCCATTCCTATTTTATTTAGCTGGCTGACAACTGAGGCAGGAGTGCACAGGGCAGGGATGTTGCTTGCCGTTCGCTGGTTATGAAGGTGCAGAGGATTTGCCAAAAGTCCCTTCTCCACCCACCCTTTTCCTGCGTGTTTGGCGGGGAAAGTGGGACAGGAGGAAGTCTTTACCGTGGAAGGCTTCTTCCCTGCCAGGCACCCTCAGGCGGAACAGTGTGAGCGGCCTCCCTCCCCTTGTCCCCCGTGTGCTGAGAGCTCGTCTCTGGCTGGAATTGCAAACTTCTACCAGGCTTGCTGCACTGGTTTATATATAAATCTGGTGTGGTCTTTTCATAGGTATTTGGAGCCCAGCCTGCTTGGGGGACAGAGCAGGGATGCCAGGGCTAGTCTGGGGCAGGGGGAAGATGGGACAAGGGTCATTAGTGCCGCTTGCTCTGACTCACCTAGGAAGCCTTGATACTTGGTTGTGGATGGGAGAGTGGGGTTGGAGATCAGACCCTCCCTCCCCTGGAGAAAGCCCTTAAGTGGGGATCAGACTCAGTCCTGTGGGTGGTCAAGTATGTGTGACCACCTGTAGGAAGCACCAGGGGCATGAAGTTTAGGCCCAGGCAACCTGTCTTTCCTCCTCTCTGCGCCAAGGTGGAGGAGGGGAAGGTATTGTAATTACGTGAGCTAAATGATTAGTTTAGCTAATCTGGTTTGTGGCTGGGATGAAAAGACAATACGGAGGAAGTATGGCTAGGAGGTGCCTGGCCCAAGCTGGCTTCTGACTGGACAGCAGGGAGGGGAAGCAAAGGTAGGATCCGATTAGTCATTTCTTGCCAGATCAAGTCTGGGCTTGGGTGACAGGAGCCTCCCCCGCACCCGGGCTCCACCCCGTTCCCTCGGGAGCCGCCGCCGTCTGGCCTGCTAGGGTTGAGCTTGGAGAATGCAGCCTGTGGGAACGGAAGGTCACTCGGAGCCTGGTTGGCTGTTTCCCTTCCTGGGGGCCCACGGGCCATTGCTCATGAGAGGAAGGCCTGTCCTCATGCAGAGCTACTATAGAACAAGGTGACACATTTGGCTGGTCCACAGAAGAACAGTGATCGAGAGAGATAGTCTAATGGGACAGTCTGAGCACTGGGACATGGACTTGGACTGAGCTAGCTTGTGTCTCTGAGCAGTGTCTCATTACCTGTGTAGCTTGGGTCAAGGTACCTTGCCTTTTTAAGGCTCAGCGACCTCGTTGGCAAACAGGAATAATAAATCTATCTACCCAGTAAGTGCTTGATTGATGGTAACTCAAAGCCAGAAGACTATACGGTACCAAGCCCTTTCTCTATGGTTCTCACTAATCATGCTTATCTTATGGGCAGGTGCAGTTAATTCCATCCTCAGAAACTCAGAGAAGGGTAGGAAGTTGCCCAGTGTTGTACAGCTAGACTCAAAGGAGCCTAAGCTCAGACCTCATTCTGCTGTTTGGCTCCACTACAACTTGGGAAGGATTTCCTTTTTCTTTTTCATTTTTCTTTTAGGTGCTAAGGATCAAATCCAAATGAAGCAAACTCTTTCCCATGGAGCCCCATCCTTAGGCCCTGGATGAGACTAACCTTCCTCCCCTTTCCTTTCTTAACAGAGTCTCATGTAGCCCA
>LZPO01096977.1:680252-698796 GCA_001675575.1 Neotoma lepida
TGATTCCTTACTCTCCTCGTTTTGCAGTGAGTGGTGACTCCTGCTTTATAGGTCCCACAGGCTGACTGTGAAGCGTCAGGTGGTAAACAATTCAGGCTTCTGAAGCTCTGCCCTCCAGGTGTGAAAGATTCCCAGGACGAGCTGTGAGGTTGTGGTCCAATTAAGGCTTTGCTTATGGACACCTACGTTTGAATTCCATAAGATTTTCACAANTCACAAAAATGTCTTGAGCTGGAGATGTAGCTCNGTGGAGGANCACTTGNCCAGCATGCTAAAGGCCCCAGCATCACAAAAGAAGAAACAAATGTCCCTAAATTGGCAAATATTGTTCCTTTGATGTTTTAAGAGAACTACCTTGCCTGGTCTTGGAGTGTTCATGATGACACTGTAATCACTGCACTCANGGGTTCAAGGCTAGCCTGGGCTACACAATACCCTGTTCTCAACAAACAAAAGCAAAAGAAAGAAAGAAAGAAANAAACAAAAAACCAAAAGAACTACTTAAAGCTGAACTTGTTGGTAATTTCCTGTAGTTGGTAAGACTTGGGAGGCTAAGCTGAAGCAGGAGGATTGCCTGAAATTTGAAGTCAGTCTGGGCAATATAGCAACCCCCCTCCTTTAGAAAAGATAAACTATCTAAAATGTAAAAAATATTTTTATATTATTCATTTATTTGAAGTGTATGGATGTTTTACCTGCATGTATGTCTATACATCTCTTGTGTGTCTGGTGCCTTTGGAGGCCAGAAGAGGGCATCAGATCCCCTGGAACTGGAGTTACAGAGAGTTATGAGCTACCATGTGGGAACTGAACCTGGGTCCTCCAGAAGAGCAGACAGTGCTCTTATCTGCTGAGCCATCTCTCCAGCCCTGTAAAAATCATTTTTACCTATACAAAAATAGTCAGGGTGACCTTGGCCAGGGGAAGACTGAAATCAGGGCTGGGCACATAGCAGGTATTCAATTAGGTACTGGTGGTGTTGATTGTCCAAGAGCCCAGTAGGGCTCTCTGAGCCCATAGTGGTCAGGATGCTGTCTTCAAAGTCAAGAGACTTTGTGCNCTGCTCCCCTCAGTCTGTGGGACACGTGCTATGAGTGTGAGAGGCCATGGCTGCTGGCGGCATCTCTCTTCATACCTTGTGCTTTGCCTTTGCCGTTCACTCCTCATGGGGAAGCCCTGTTTTTGTCATTGTGCAGGGCCTAGTCTTATCTCTTTCTAAAAATGCATAAAACAAAAGGCACTTACTTTAAGTATAGTGTTCATGAAGTATTTTATTTTTATTTAGANTTCTTTTTTCAGATGGGATCTCATATAGCCCAGGTTGGCCTTGCACTTACTATGTAGCTGAGGATGGCCTTGAACTTCTGATTCTCTTGCCTCCACCTCCCAAGTGCTGGAATGACAGATGTGTCAGCGTGCATNGTTTTATGTGGTACTGGGGATCCATCCCAGGGCTTTGGGTATGGCTAGCAGGTACGTTACCAACTGAGCTACATCCCTAGTCAGAGTTCACGAGTTTTGATGTATGTTCACACCCAGGGAATCATCACTGCAGCCCGACAGAGAACATGGGAATCACCTCCTTCCTCTCAGTCAATCTTGATTAAAAATATAAATGAGTCGGACACTGGTGGTGCATGCCTTTAATCCTAGCACCTGGGAGGCAGGGGCAGGCAGATCTCTGTGAGTTTGAGGCCAGCCTGGTCTACAGAGTGAGTTCCAGGACAGCTAGAGCTGTTACACAGAGAAACTCTGTCTCAATATATATATGTATATATGTATATATATATTGAAATGAAACCAAATCTTTCAGAGGTGAAATGCATGCAGTGTGCCAGGCCCATGAGGGTCCCAACAAATCTGTGTCACTATTGCTCAGGGACTTTGGAGAGATGGGGCAGGTGGCACTTGGTGAGGCTGTAGGCTATGGGATGGAAAGTGACAGCTACAGTAAGAGTAAGGCTGTGGCTGGAATCCTGGCCCCTGGTTCCCAGGACATTCCTTCAGCCCCATCCTGCTCTGCCCATCTCCATCCTCTTGTGTCTCTTCATCCAGCTACTCTGCTCCCAGTCGCTCCAGATGTGGATTGAGACCGCAGCCTCAGCATCTCCTGCTTTGCCGGCCAGAAATGCAGTCTTGGTTTAACCCACATGGAGAGGCCNAGCAGCTTGGATTGTCTCTTCCCTCAGAGTGGTGGCTGCACTTCTTCCTTCCCTGACTGACTGAGAGCTCCTGGCAGGCAGAGATCTAGTCTCAGGTGCCCTCTTTGGTATGGTACCTCCATCCTTCTGCCCCAGGATAGCCAAAGTTGTATTCATAGATGAAGGAAGGACAATGGGAGGCTGGAGTTTTAGAGGGAAGAGAAAAGGGGGCTTATGGGAAGAAGGGGCCAGAGGCAGGGTGGTTTAAACTTGGGGAGTCTAGTCCTGCACTCACTATGATGGCTTCTACCCAAGTTGACTCAAGGAGCCTGGGCTCATTTGCATATCATTTGCATGTGCCTGCTATTATCTTCGGACTCCCTTCCTCTTCTCCAGGCACCCAGAGAAGTAGGTTGGATCTGGGGGGGAGACTGGACAGGGCCAAGGACTGGGGCACTGGGAAGGCATCAGGAGCCCAGCTCTCCATCCTGGGAGCTAAGCTGGCATTCGGCACTTCCCTGTCTGGGTGACTCTCCCAGCCCAGAGCTGCCTGGGCAGCCTGGCTGGCTCTGGGCTGGTCCTCTCAGGGTGTGTTCCTCAGGGATCCCCCTGCACCCCATCACTATGCCACACGCAGCTGTTCTTGTGGCAGGATTTCTGTAACAATGAGACAGAATGTTGATCNAGAANNTATGAGCGCCTGTATGTATCTGGTTCTATAAAGCACAAAGGAGGACCCATGAGCCTAGGCTGTTGGAAGTCAGGGTCACCTTTGGGGACTAGGGCCTGAAAAGAGGCATAGGGGGCTCTTGGTACCATTTACATTCATTTGTCCTCTGCATGTTAGTGACATAGGCGGGTTAATTCTGAAGGTTCATTGAGTTGGACAGTGGTTACGTAAGCATTTTTTTCTGCATGAAAATAATAGAGGCTGGAGAGCTGGCTCAGCAGTTAGGAACTGCTTTTCCAGAGGACCTGAGTTCAGTTCCCAGCACTCACATCAGATGGCTCCCAGCAGTCTGTAACTTGAACTCCAGGAGACTCGATGTCCATATCTGGCCTCTGTGGGTGCTCACACATAGGTGGCACACACATACACATCATACACATTATTAGAAATAAAATAAGAGTGGGCTGGAGAGATGGCTCAGTGGTTAAGAGCACTTGTTGCTCTTGCAGAGATCCAGNTTCAGTTCCCAGCACCCACATGGTGGCTCACAACCATCTGTAACTCCAGTTCCAGGGGATCTGATACCCTCTNACCTGTACAGGTTCCAGGCATGTGGGTGGTGTACATACATTCTTGCAGGCAAAACACTCAAACATATAAAATAAAATAAAATAAATCTGGTTTTTGTTTGTTTGTTTGGGCTTTTTTGAGGCAGGGTCTCACTATGTAGCTCTTGCTGTCCTGGAACTCCCTCTGTAGACCAGGCTGGCCTCGAACTCACAGAGATCCCCCTGCCTCTGCCTCCCAAGTGCTGGGATTACAGAAGTGTCACTATGCCACTGGGATAAAATTAGTCTTTAAAAAATAAAAGATAAAACAAACAAAAAGCCAAGAAGTTGTCGAGTCTGCCTCTAACCGTCAACAGGCACTCCACGTGTGTGAAGGCCTTTCCCTAGGCCCAGTCTCCCACCCGCCCTTCACCCTGGCTACCCCACTCCTGACAGTTCCTATGAGTCTCATCTTACTCACTCTCTTCTCCAGTTGGATTGTGAGGTGACCAAGGGCCTGTGTGTACCCCTATGTCCCCTGGCATGGGATCTGAACACAGTGATTTCTCAGCATCTTTGGGACACTTCAGCAACCTAGAGGAGACACCCCCCCACCCCAGCCCCAGGCCTCAGAAGGCCAGCACCAAAACCCGGCTTTGGTGAAGGTCAGGAGTAGGCTAAGGGATAAGGCAGCAGAGAATGTTAGAGGAGGGAGGGCCAACTTGGGGTTGCCTGGATGGGGGATCCCCGTATCTGGGTCTTCAGAAGTCTGCTCTTTCCTGTAGTGATGCCCTGGCCTCTTTTCCTGCCTTGTCTACTGTGGATGGCACTTCCTGTGGCCTGCGGGTCCACTGGAGGCCCGACTCCTGGCAGAGCCTTCTCTTCATACCTGGGGAGGAGNAGGCATGGGCCTGGCTGTTCTGGACCTGTTTGCCTGGGCCCAGTTTGGCACAATTTGGCCTTGCCACTACTTTCCCTGCAAGTCAGGGCCTCCTTGCTTCCCTAGTCAACAGGTCCAGAGCCCCTCTCTGCCACCAAGTCTCATGACAGGAACACTGGTCTCTGGCTTCTGTGTCACTTTTTTTTTGTGAGTAGGAGAACAATCCAGGCAGTTGTAAGTCCAGACAAGCTGGTGGATCCTCATGGGGGACCTCAGGGCCTGAGAGGTGTGGTTTGTGAGGGGCCAACAGGCTGTCACTTTCAACTGACAGGTATGTGGTGGCAATGTCCTCCAAAGTTCTGTCCTCAAGTTCCCCTGGGAGGCAGCTGGAGTGTTGGAGAGAGCCAGAGGGAGCCCAGAGCTTGAGTTTTGACCAACTTGATCCTAACCTGATGCAGGCCTGTCGCTCTCCTTGCCTCAGTTTACCCTTTTGTCAATGCACTCTCAACTTGATCATTGGTTGCAGGATCCCACCCTGCCCCCACAGGGATGGAACTCCAGGACCTCATGAATGCTCTCAGGCCAGAAGGAATTCACACTTNTGTAAAAGGACCTCTTGGGTTAGAAGATTCCCCCGTGACTCATAAACAGAAGCCAGAGTCTATACTTGATGTTGTTCGGCAAGCATGAGTGCTGCTTTGGGATAAGTTACTAAATATTAGAGGGAGGTTTCTGCACATCTACAGCTCTAGCTCTCAGGTGCAGACGGGACCATCACACAACCGGAGTCCCAGCTAGCTGCCAGGGGCTGGGCTTCATTTTCTATGCCTATCTCTCCTGCAGGCCCATCCCCGTGGGCACTGGAGTGGGTACCTACTGGCCTCTCTCCAGCCTGGGGCTTGTTCCTGTCCAGGACTCTTGCTCCTNGCTGTCTGAGCTAGGGCCCAGGATTAGCCCCATGCAAGGCCCTCTGAGCCCACTTGCTGGGNATGCCCAGTCTCTCTTCTTTCTCTTTTGTTTTGCCAACATGAGGCTTTGTAAGGGCAGGTCTGGATCAGACCGGAATGAGCTCATGTGTTTACTCAAAGCAGAGAACTGGGTCTTGGCATTTCCTGGGGGAGATGGGGGAGGGGGTACATGCTTGAGTTGGAGGAGGGATTCCTNTTGCCCTTCCTGCTGTGGTGACCACCATCCACAGTGTCTTAGGCTGCCCGCAGGGCCCAGGAGACTAGACTCCATCTTATCTCTAGAACGCCCACACTGATGCCACTGCTTGGCCACAACCTGAATTCCTTGCTTTCCTTCTTGACCCCTTTGATGTAAGCTACAGCTTCTTCTCAGCCCCGAAACCATCCCTGCCCCATCAGTGCGGGGGGGTGCCTCTGTGCTGTCTGTTGGCCACTGACCTGCACTAGGTCGTGTGCTCTCAGATGCTGGATAGGGCCTCTCNCTGTCTTGATACTCCTGCCTCTAGCCTGCCTGTGGCTCAGTACCAGCATGGATGTAGGTTGGTTTTTGCCTAGAAGGTAGGGGCTCAGGCTGTGACAGTGACTTGGTGGGCTATTCTGGGTTGTAGCTGGGTTGGGAAGAAAGGGTAGGTCCTGCCCTCAGGGTCAGTGGGTTAGGAGGCCCTACCCCTCTAACACCCTGTTAGTCTTTCTGACCCTCTGTCTTTTATCACATCCCAGTTGGGCTCAGAGATACAGAACCAGCCTTTGTTCCTAGGAGCCCCAAGGCTGATCACAATTCCCTGTCTGGAAACCGACCTTACCACCCCTCAGCACAAGCTTGTCCAGCTCACCATAGGAGAATGGAGCAAGGGAGCTCTCTCACGAACTACCTAGCCCGGCTTCTGATACTTCACAAATGGGGAAACTGAGACCCAGGTGGGGACAGTGATCTGCCCAAAGTCATGGGTCCAGATCTGGTGTCTGAGGTACTCCTGTATCCAGGAACTGGGCCCTAGGTAGTCTGAACAGCCTGAGGTGTGGGCAGTCCTAGAGTGAGGACATGCATCTCAGAGGCCCAGTCCCTCCAGATCTCCCCAGACCTGCAGCAGAGAGCTGCCCCTCCCCTAGGACTCGACCCAGCTCAGCTCTCTCTTCCTGGAGCCAGCCGAGGCTAGGAGCAAGTCTGAATCGGCCCTGGGAGCTTCGAGTCCCAGCTGGCCCTCCCCGCCCTGGGGCTCAGGGAGCGGCATATGAGCACCACACCTCAAATCCTTTTGCCTTCCCTTCCCACCCACACTTCTGCCTGGGGCCCAAACATGGCAGAGAGCCAGGGAGCCAGGGAGCCAGGGAGCCAGGCCCTCACCCTCTGGCCTTGGTAACCGAGAAGCACAACACCCAATACTGGGGACTGTTTGTCCTGCCAACGCCACACCCAACCAACCTGGGCCTGCAGTTCAGTCAGCTGCGGGAGAGGCCTAGCTAAGGGTGGGATAGGGAGGCATAGGAGGAAGGGCTCAAGGTCCATGGCCTGGAGACCCTCACCCTCCTTCCACATTCTCTGGGAGTGTCCTAGCTTAGGATGNCTGGCTGTGGCCTCAGCAACTTGGCCCCTACTTCAGCCCCANGGTCCAGCCCTATAGTCCTGCTCGAGCTGAAAAAGGACCAGAGTGGAGTGTCCAAGCATGATCCATAGCAGGGGAGCAGAGGCCAGAGAGAAGTCCCTTGGCTAGTGAGCCACGGCAGGGTCTCAGGGAGGGAAGCCATGGTCTCTTTCTCTCCACAGTTGGGAGACAGAAGGGAGCTTGGCTCCTTCAGCCCTGGAGGGCTCTACTTTCTGCTGCCCAGGGTTGAAGGGGCTTCTCTAGCCTGGAGCCATGGGTAGGCTGGGTGGGCAAGGTGGTGGTCTGTGGTACCCAGGAAGGCTGGGATGGCATAGGGAAGAGGGTGGTGTTNCTGGCCTTTNCTGGCCTGTGGTTTTCNCATGCCAGAGCTTGGGATCGTGTGGAGAGANAAAGGCTGATGGGGGCCCCATCCTGATGATCTCTCTCCTGGAAAGAACCAGGTCCCTGGCTTTCAGGGTGTACTTGGGCTGAGGGAGTGAGGCTGAGCTGGTTCAAGTGCTCCTGTCCTAGGTGATAGCAACAGAGGATTTTATGAGGCTCTGTCTGCAGCACTGGTGAAGGAGGCCTGCAGGATACGGCCTATACTTCTGTTTCTTAGGGAAAGACAGAGAGACAGAGCCTTTCTTTTGTGATTTTTAGGTGTTTTATTTTTAAGTCCTGGTTGTCCTAGAACTCACTATGTAGCTCCTGCTAGCCTCAGACTTGGGGTGATTCTCCTGCCTCAGTCTCCTAAGTCTGGGAATACAGATAAGAGGGATCGTACTAGGCTTGGAATCAGTCTTTCTGATCTCCCAATGGGCAGGGTTCCAGGCTTGGTAGGCTCCCCTCTGAGTTACCAGGCCCACTTAAAGTCATCAGCAGTTGGTAGCTGCCTGTTAAATGATCCTGCGTTCCGTCTTGGCATGCCTCAGTCCCACATGGTGGCACATGGGCTCTCCAGCTCCCTGTTCACAAAGCAGGGGACCCAGGCTNAGAGAAGGCTCAGGGTGGGGAGTCAGGGCTCGGTGGCTATCTCTCAGGGCCTTTAGCTCTGCTGACACTGGTGTGTGTGTGTGTGCTTACTTGCATGAAGGCCAGTACAGTGCAGAAGGGACAGTGTCCCTGCATCTCCCCAGGGTCATGGGCCAGGTGGGTGCTGAGGGGGCCTCGGTCCNGATCTCAGGCTCTGGCCAGGGAGGAACTTCAGGCAGGGGTGTGGTGGGAGAGACTTGTCTTGCTGAGGTTGCAGCTTCACAGACCCACCCAGGCTGAGTCAGCGAGCCGGAGCTGGCGAGAGCCAGGCGGGTGGCAGCTTTCCCAGGGCCGGCCTGGGCGAGTCTGCATTCCTCCCCAGCAGAGCGTCTGGGCTTGGCAGAGCCAGGTGTGTTGTGCCCCTCCCAGCCTCGCCTGCCGCCCGCCCGCACCTGAGCCAGCTCAGCGCTCAGGCCTTGTTAGGGACTCACCTGGCAGCTGCCTGGAACGGGGTGTGGGAACTGCTTGCCTTGCANGTCCTTGCTGGGTGAGGTACAGGCTTAGGGAGGGCAGACCTGCTGGAGCCCCAGTTCCCACAGTAACCAGGACAATGGTTGGGGGTGGGGGCCGGGGTCGAGGGGCAGTCTCCAGCCCCTGCTCACCCCCTCTGCCTCTGCAGTTGGAGGGATGGAGTTCGAGGATCAACACAGCGTGCTTGGGGCCTTTGCTCTTGCTGGTGGTTGAGGCAATGGTGGCCAAAGGTGGGGTGAGCTGTGGGGGGCCCTGCAGAGGCTGTGACGCACCAGGGAGGCACATTGAGTTTGCTGCCCAGCTCTATAGGAAGCCTTCATACTAATCAGCTGGCAGCTCTGGGTGCCAGGTAGGGTCCTGGGGCAGANGGCTGGAGTGGGACCCTTTTCCCTTGTAGATTTTCAGCTCTGGGGACTGCCACCAACATCTACTACCCTGGCCCTGCTCCTCCAGGTCCCAGCTGGGCTGTCTGCACTGGCACCTGGGACTCTGAAGGGATCTACATGGGACATAGGTCAAGGCTGGCTCTNGCCAGTCATTTGTACTAGTCTTCCCACAATCCACTTCTTCCTGACTCTCATTTCCTCTCCTATAGACTGAGTATAGGAACCCTTTACTTTGCTGATGCCATTGGGTGAAATGTGTTTCGCCCCTTACCTCCTTTCCCGTAATGCTGTGAACAGAACCTAGGGCCTATCTATTCTAGGCAAGTGTCTACTACTGAGTGACATTCCCAGCTCAGAACGTGGCCTTTAACTGAAGGTGTGCTTGGGTTCTGATGGTGTGTACTGAAACCACCTCCCCCCACCATGGGATCCTGGGGCGCTCTCGCTGTCCCCTGTGGTCAGGGTAGGAAACCTCAAGTCTGGGACTTAGGGACCTTACCTTGTGCTCAAGCTTTTCCTCGATGTCTTTACTGGAACACACATTTCAATCTATCTGCTTCTGGCTGTAGGATGCCCCCTCACTCTGCTGACATCTCTTTCCTAGGCCTCAGCAGTTTTGGTCACAACCTGTGGGGTCTGTGCTGGATCCCACCATTAGACTTTCATGTGAGCTGTTTCCTGGGAACCCTGTAGTTCCTGGCCAGGCCCAGGGCAGCTTAGGCTACAGAAAACACAGGTCTGGTCCTGGGCCCAGGGTGGGCGTGGGAATTCTGTCTGCATAGGAGATCAGGAAAGGTGATAGTAGGGTATGGGGTGGGGAGAGGGGATGGCTAGCACAGCCTCTGTTGTGAGGACTGCAGGTTGTCTGGCTGAGCCTGGGGAGGGGAGGGGAAGCAGAGTAGGTACAGTTCCTGGGCCCACCCAGCCCATTGCTGGGCATGGGAACAGGGCTAGCCTGAGATGCCCAAGTTGGGCAGGGAGCCCTCAGCAACTTTGGAGGGCAGCATTCCTTCCCCAACTTTTCTTTGGCCGAGCTTCAGGTGGCATTCTGGAGTGACCTTGTTCCTGGGACATGTCTAGAGACTCTGGCTTCCTCCCCTCTCTCTTGTCCTGTGCCTAGTTGGGGTGGACGGAGGAGAACAACCTGTCCAGGGGTGCTGCAGCTCTGACAGCCTCATTCTGTGTCCTGTCCTAGTGTCTGGAAGCTGAGGATGGTTGGGCGTGTGTGTGTGTGTGTGTGTGTGTGTGTGTGTGTGTGTGTGTGTGTGTGTAGGGGAGGTCCTTGTTTCAGGGCACAAAGGCTATGGTGCCTTCAGACTGTGATCTCTGTAGTTGGGGTCTGGACTGCAAAGGATTCTGGGAACTGCTGGGTGCAGGGCAGTCTGGGAAATTGTGGGAACAGGTGAGAACAGGCTTGAAGGGAGTGGTAGCTGCTGGAATGTGTGGTCCTGGTGCACCACACCCTCCCTCATTGAGTGTTGAGCCCTCTTGGGAGAGCCAGCACTCAGCCCTTCCTCTAGCTGTCCCCAGCTCTGCCACCAAGCACTCCCTTTGTGTTCCCTCTTAGGGGACACTCCATACCCTCTTGCTTTTTGCTGGGCTACAGTCAATTGACCTATCTGGGGAAGGCTTTGGGGGAGACCTTTCTGGAACCCCCAGAAGCTTCTCAGAGTTTTGATGCTGTGACCCCAGCCCTTTGCACAGACAAAGCCTCTGCCACTCACAGGGGCCTCATTCTGAGGAGTTAGGGAAGGACCCTGCTTGTAGGAGGAGGACTGGGCAGATTTCTAGGTCAGCCCAGCTCCCCAGGTGGTGGCTGAGGGAAACTTGTCAGTCCTGTAGATTCTGGCCCCTGTTGCCACCTCCNCAGGAGAAGCATGTCCTTCCCTGTCCTGTACCTATGGCCTTTAGCATCCAGGCCACTCTCCTTAGAGTGGTATGCAGGGTCTCTCACAGGCTGGCTCCCTGCCCACTTAGGCTCAGCTTCCATCTCTGTCTCCCCTCCTCTGGGTTGTCTCACTCTTCCCTGAGGTCCTTGTGTACCACCGGCCTTCACATGTGACAGTCATACTTGTCTGGACANCCAGTGTCTACCAGTGACTCTTGTTTGTGCGGTGCCTTCTCAGATCCCCTCCCCAGCTGTTCTGCCTCCTGGGCTGGCCCAGGGTGCTTAGGTTAGCCTGCTCAGGCCTTCATGTTACCTCACGAGGTCCAGTGTCCCCCTCCCCCATAGTTATAGCCCCCAAGTGTCCCTGTTAGGTTTCCTGGCCAGGCAGGCCCTGCTGCATACAGTTCAAAGTTGAGCNAGCTAAAAGGGAACTGAAGTTGGGAGTTTCCTCTGAGGCCTGGGGACTGGTATGTGCCATCAGCACTACTGGTCCTGATTCTGCCAGCTCTAGACCGGTGTGTGTGTGTGGGGACACGATATCATTCTAACTTGGGACTGGGGTCTCCTGGGAAGATTCTAGAAGTCTCTCCTGGGATCATGGATGGTTCAGACTTGTCCAGGGATAGTTGGCAATGATCGCTTTGTGTGAGTATGAATGAATGTGTGTGCAATGTAGANCAAGTGAAAGGCTATGGGACTGCAAGCATGGACAAGTGTCCAGTGCAAAAGTATGCACGTGTGAGTGAATGTGTGTTAGTGTGAGGCTGTGCATGCGTGTATGATTGTGTGTGAGTGTATGAGTACATATCTTTAAGCTGTGAGTGTGACTGTGTGTAGACCTGAGAATGTGTGACTATGTGAGGTGTGTATCTGTGTGTTGTGTGTGAAGGTGTGCTTATAAATTTATGAATACATGCTAGTGTAAGGGCACGTGGTTATATTTGAATGAAGCTGAATGCATGAATACCCAAATGTAAGTGAGCTGTGTGCAAATGTACGTGTGAGCTATGCAAGTGTGCGAATGTATGTAAACTGTGTGCATGAGTTGTGTGTGCATGTATGAGTGTGTGTGAGCTGAGTGTGGGAACAGGAGCTGTGTGTGAACCAGCCACTAGCCTTGCAGAAGTGCTGAGCTTGGACCCAGGTCCTCCTCTCCTCCTGGGTCACAGTCAACTTGAGTGAAACCCAGAGCCTTTCTGTGAATTCTGGGGAGTTCCAGGGAACAGCAGGTTCAGTTCTGCTCCAGGGGAGTTTCCACATTCTAGAGAGAACTTGGAGGCCTTTCTTTCTTTCTCTCTCTCTCTCTTTCTTTCTTTCTTTAAAAAAGAAATATGGAATAGAACCAAAATAATACTGACAAAATAAATGTAGGATTTAGGAATAATGACACAGAGTCTACTGTGTGACATTAGACATTCAACTTAAAAAATATGTAATTTGGAATCACATGAATATGTGTGTGTGTGTCTTTGTATGAGAATGTGCAAATGAGTGCAAGTGTCCACAGAGGCTAGAGGTGTTGAATTCCCTGGAGCTGGACTTCCAAGTGATTGTGAGCTGCTTAACATGGATGCTGGGAATCGAACTTGGGTCCTCTGGAAAGAAAATACATACTCTTAACTGCTGAGCCATCTCTCCAGGACCTCAGGCACTCATCTTTTGACGTGAGCGCTTCCCATGCCCCTCTTAGCCCTGGAGTCACCACAGCTCAGAGAGCAGAAGCCATTTCCCAGGCCCATGTGAAACAACTGGAGTGTCTGCCCAGGTCTCCCTGAGCAGCTCAGTGCTGCCCTCTGCAGGCGCAGGGTCAGGGCTTTGTGCCGTTCAGTCCCAGCCTGGGTGAGAAAGAGCCTACCTGGTTCACTCGGTGAGACCCTCAGAGAAGTGGGTACCCTTGCTCTTCACAAACACATGCAGGNCATGCTTGGATTTGCACGTAGGATACCCATACAGCGTGCACATAGCTGCTTCCGTCACTGGTTTGTATTGGGTCCTGAGTCGGGGGTCACACCCTGTGTGGGATGCACACCAATAGCAGCTGCTGTTACTAAAGGGTTCTCAGCAGGAAGGGGGTGCTCCTCAGGAGGAATGGTGACAGACTCAGGGACCCCCACACTCAGGGCAGGGGAAGAAGCTGGTTTTGAAGTCAGTAGCTTCATAGAGGGACCTAAGGGGTAGAAAGGCAGGAGGGAAACGTGTGGGAGGCAGGGAAAGGCTTTTTGGAGATGGTCAACTGGAAACAGAGGGGCAGGTGAAATGTCTAAAAGCACAGACCAGTTTGAGAGAAAATGTCTCCACCATGGCCTGGAGGCAGGACACTGGACACAGTGGCCCAACTGGGCTTGGTGCAGTGGGAGAGTGGGGGACACAGACTAGGGAGGAATGTACTGAGGGAGGTGAGCTGATCCAGGCTCCAGGAGGAGAAGGGGTCTGAAGGNGCAGTTGGCAGATAGGGTTCCAGCACCCCCCTGAATTCCTCCTTTGCCATGTATGTACAGAGGTGCAGGGACCCAAAGTGACCAGCAGAGGGTGCTCTAGCCACAGGATTGAAGCTGAGGTTGGTCCTTTCCAATCTTGGAAAGAAGCTGTAGCCTAGAACCCTTACAGGGATGCCAAGTGGCTTCCCTTTGGGACAAGAGAACCTTGGGAGGAGAGGACCTCATTGTGGTGAGGTGGGACCCCACAAGATACCCTTTGCTTCCTGTCCAGTTTCCATTCTCTTGTGTCTCCTGGTATCTTTGGAACAATTCCCAGGAATGTGAAGACCCCGCNGGCTACACTGGAGGCTTTCCTCTAGGCTCTGGGGTCTGTGGAGAGTCAGCCAGCCTTTTTAGGAGGCTCCTGGGTGTTATGTCTGGGGCTCTGCCTGCATCTTTTGCTTCCCTGAATGGCCTGTAGNAGGAGGACTGCCTTGTTTGTGTGTGTTCAGCCTAAAGCTTGAGTTCTCGGCACCAGACACAGCTCTTGCCTCTGTCACAAAGGGTTAGACTTCCACAGGGCTGGCTGGTGGGCACAGCCCTCTTGCTAGCTGAGCTTGGAGCTCAGGAGTCCATCACCTGCTGGGGGGAGGATGGTGGTTAGGGAGGAGGGCCCTTCAGTTGGGAATGCTTCCTTCCTCTCCTGTGGGAAGTGGTTCCTCAAACTCTGGTGACTCTTTTATTCATCTGGCATTTATTTGACAGAACATTGTTTGGTGTGACCATTTCTGGGGACAGAGAAGGAGGTGGAAGGGTGCCCTTGTCAGGTTGGAGAAGGCAGTGAACAAGTGACGATACACAGGTAGTACGTGCTGTGAGAGGTGTAGTGTCCCTCTGCTCCCAACTTTTCTTCTCTTGGATTATGCTTAGAACCACCATCATTGCTGCCCATCTGCTCGATCCGGAAAGCCATCCCACTGCTTCCGACCTGCCCTGCCCTGTGCCTCTGCTGGCCACCCAGCCCTTTTTCCATCTTCATGTCTGTCTCCTAGGCTGTCACTTTAGCTCTGGGTGGGTTCTGGCCTCTCCCTGGAGTCACATTCCCTCTAAGGGAATTTGCCTCTTTATCAAACTACTGGGGGTGGCAGAAAAGAAATAAGGAACGAATGTGACCCAAAGGGGCTGTCCATATGGAAGAGATCCATGGACCAACTGGGGAAACCATTCCCATGGCATCTGTGCCACGGCTGAGTGGAGTCTATGAAACGCTTCACTAGTTGACAAGGAGAACACAGGCAAAGGGCAGGGAAGGTCAGCTCACAAGGGGTAAATAGGAACCCAAAAAGAGATCCTGAAGGGCATGCATGCTGGCTATTTGACATGTCAACTTGACACAAGCTAGAGTTATCTAAAAGGAGGAAACCTCAGTTGAGAAAATGCCTCCCTAAGATCTGGCTGTAGGCAAGCCTATAAGGCATTTTCTTAATTAGTGATTGATGGTGGGGGGGACCCAGCCCATTGTGGGTGGTGCCATCTCAGTGGTCCTGGGTTCCATAAGACAGCAGGCCTGGCAAGCCATGATGGGCAAAGCCAGTACGCTGCACCCCTCCATGGCCTCTGCATCAGCTCCTGCCTCCAGGTTCCTGCCCTTCTTAAGTTCCTGTCCTGACTTTCTTGGATGATGAACAGTGATGTGGAACTGTAAGCCAAACAAACCCTTTTCTCGCAAGCTGCTTTGGTCATGGTGTTCATCACAGCAATAGAAACCCTGACAAGCACAGGAAAGATGCTCTGTGTCACCCATAATTTAGGAGTAAAAACTGAGGTAACCATGGGCCTTTTTAACCATTGGGAAAGGTAATCATAGAACCTGCAGCAGNGGCAACAGCTAGGTCTCACTGGTTTCCAGGGATGACAGAAGTTAGGGGGGTGCTCATTCTCATTCATGGTTGGGGGAGTCAAAGTTCAAAGTCATCTTCCAGTACACAGCAGGTTTGAGGCCAGCCTGGGCTACAGAAGACTCTCTCTCTCTCTCTCTCTCTCTCTCTCAAGACAGGGTTTCTCTGTGTAGACTTTGCTGTCCTGGAGCTTGCTCTGTAGACCAGGTTGGCCTNAAATTTGTAGANATTCACTTGCCTCTGCCTCTGGAATGCTGGGATTAAAGGTGTGGCCACCACTGCCTGCATGTCTATCTTAAAAAAGAAAAAAGTCACTGGATGTGGTGGCATGTGCCTTTAATTCTAGCACTCCAGGCAGAGACAGGAGGATCTCTGTGGATTCCAGGACATCCTGGTCTACATATTGAGTTCCAGGATAGCACAGTGAAACCCTGTCTTAAAAAAAGAAAGTAATCTAGAGGGCTAGAGAGATGGCTCAATAGTTAAGAGCACTTGTTGCTCTTCTAGAGGACCCGAGTTTGCTTCCATCACTCACACTGAGTGACTTACAGCGTGTGTAACTCTCCTTTGAGAGAATCTGACACCCTCTGGCATCTGTTGGCATGTGCACACACACGTACGCACGCACACATATGTATGCATATACTCACATAAATACAATAAAAATAAATAAAAAATGAAAAAAAAAAGACAAATGAATTTGCCAGCCATGTGAATGCCTATATTCGTTGGAGGTAGATGGATCATGTGAGCCCAGGAGTTCAAGGCTAGCCTTGGCAGGACACTGTCTCCACCAAAAATAAAACATTATCCTTTAATCCAGTAATCCCACTGCTAAAATCCCCCCTAAGATGGTATTTGCAAAAGTTCACAATACCGTATGTTCAGGGATGTATACTACATCATTCTCTGCACACAAAAAACATTGGAGTCCAGGGAAGGAGTCGGTGGAAAGAACCCACTCCTTCAGAGAGCCTGTTCCATGGGAGACAGGCCTTGAGAGATGGATAGTGTTTCCTTTGGAATTAAATTAATTAATTCCTGTGGAATTAAAACCTGTAAGGCTTGGGGATATAGTAGACTGCTTGTCAGCATGGATGAAGCTCTGGGTTTGGTTCCCAGCACCATATAAACCAGTACCTGTAATCCCAGCCCTAGGAAGGCAGGAGGATCAGAAGTTCAAGGCTGTCCTTCTATGCATAGGAAGGTTGAAGCCAGCCTGGGCTCTATGAGAATCTGCCTTTAATAAAATGTCGATACACATAGGCATATCAAGGACAAGAAAAGGCCGGGAACACGGCTAAGTAGGGGAATGCATGCTTAGTATGTACCAGGCCCTGGGTTTGGTTCCCAACCTTGCAAGTAAGNAGGCAAGCAAGTGTGCAAACAAATGAACNTACAAGTCCAAACACGGCAATGCCCGGATAAAATCTAAGCATCCCTTCCTTGTGGGCTCCTTCCCAGCCTTTGTTCCAGTCACTTCTTACATGCTATGTGGGCCCAGAGATTCCCCAAAGGGATTCCAGNAAGCTCTTCCTGGAAGTAGCCCGTGTCCAAGCGATGAAGCCTGNGAACACTTCTCAACGTAGGGTCTCCTATACCGTCACGACTGTGGAAAAAGCGAATTGGAGCTGTCAGCAGATTCTGCCTTGCCTGGCCTAGCAGACTGTGGATCCTGGTTCTCAGGCTTGACCCCTCCCCCCATAGGCACCACCCTGCAAGCTCTAGGGCAGTGGTTCTCAACCTGTGGGTCTCGACCTCTTTGGGGGTTGCATATCATATGTCTTGCATATCAGATATTTACATGATGATTCATAACAGTAGCAAAATTACAATTATGAAGTAGCAATGAAATAATTTTATGGTTGGGGGGTCACCACAACATAAGGAACTGTATTAGAGGGACACAGCATTAGGAAGGTTGAGAACCACTGTTCTAGGGCACCAGGGACTCTGGCTTCCATTTGGTGACTTTTCCCTACTTGGGCCATCTTTCTGCTTTCTGAAGAGGAGTCCAGCCTAAGGGCCTTTGCATCTGGAATGTTCTTCCCTGTGCATAGCTGGCTCCTTCTTCAGCTCNCCTTAGCTGTGGAAGAGGGCTTCCTTAGTCTTGGAGAACACATCATTCTCTGGTCTGCTGATCACCCAACCTTTCTACCAGACTGATTGCTCTATTAGGATAGAGAAGCCGTCTTCTACGTCATGACCGTATTCCCAGCATCAGGGACAGCACCCAGCTCAGAGCATGAGCTCAGCCAATAGAAGACAAGCTGCATCTCCTCATAAGCTCTGTTCCCCAGCACTCTGGTTGCATCATTCTGAGATGCTGATCCAGCTTCCGGCCTTCAGGTATTCCCCAAAGACACCGGGCATGTCCCCACCTCTCCCCGGCTCATTGC
The DNA here is from genome assembly GCA_001675575.1 of Neotoma lepida. Classification (NCBI taxonomy): domain Eukaryota; kingdom Metazoa; phylum Chordata; class Mammalia; order Rodentia; family Cricetidae; genus Neotoma; species Neotoma lepida. Next base: position 697,534 of record LZPO01096977.1, read on the forward strand.
TTCGGCCCTGGCTTTGAAACCCAGCCTCTCAGTCCCTCCCTCAGAAACTGCTCAGTACCTCAGAATGAGTGACTGACTCCTTCCTCATCCTGCCAAGGTGCTTGTCCACACATACCTTTGTTAGGGCACAGGGCTATTGTGCTCAGATGAAACGAGTGTCTGTCTCTTCTTGCTTACTGCTGGCTCTCGTGAAGGGCAGGGCTGGGCTGACTCAGGATTGCGTTCTGAGCACCCAGCCCAGTGTCTGCCACACAATGAGTGCAGTGAATGGGTGCTGACTGAAGTCTAACTTGGGGCTCTNATGGCCTGTATCCATTCAGCTCCCAGGTCAGCACCAGCAGGCTACTTGCCATGTGCAGAGTGCCGAGGTAGATGGTGGGACCGGAAGCCATGTTTTGGCTGTAAAGGATTACCAATGTTGAAGAGGGACAGGTCTCCTTAACAAACCTAAAACAAGTGAGAATGGTTAGAAGGACTAGACTGGCCTTGAGGAGTGTATTAGTTTCTTTTTGTTGCTAACACAAGTGATCACCTCAGGAGCTTAAAGACACACAATTACTCCCTTTCGGGACTGGAAGATAGAAGCCCAAATCGAGGTGTCACGATGGCTGTCTTTCTCTGGGGACCCTGGAAGAATCTGGTCCTTGCCTTTTCCAGCTTCAGTGGGCTGCTAGGATCCTTCACCCAAGTCCCTGAATCACTGACATCTGCTTCTGGATCTGCGCTGCCTGACTCTGACTCTCAGGACCTCCAGGACCCTAGCGATGACACTAGAGTCCCATCTGCAGGGACCCTTTTGCTTTATAAGGTATAGGTCCTCAGGTTCTACTTGAGGTTCACAGACAAGGAGGCTTACCTTCTATGGCTCTTGAGCCATGGGAGCCTCATCAATGTAGTGTGCCTGNCCCTTACACGTTCATCGTATGGGTAATGGGTCAGACAAGCCTAGCCTTCTTGTTCTGCACAGGATGGGGACTGAGGCAGAAAGACTGATTTACCTGAGGCCACACCGAGTCCAGATTGGACATCAGGTTCTCGAACTTGGGGGTTCAGAGCCTATTTCATGCATCACCCAGTCAGGATAATAGATCAGGCGATGTCTGGTCTTGGGGGTATGAGGATGAGGGAACTGCTGTTCCTCAGAGCCTTGCTAGAGAAAGCACATGCCTGTGGCATACTGATGACGAGACCCAGAGCTTTGAGCTGAAGAACTGGGGAAGGCAGCTGGGCTTCAGGGCTTGAGGGGTAGGAGTTGGGGGAGAG
>LZPO01096977.1:699111-715357 GCA_001675575.1 Neotoma lepida
CCAGCCAAGGTCAAACAGGATGGCTTTCTCCCTTTCTCATCTCTATACCCCCCATCCCAGTGCTGCCAAGATTCACAACTTGCCTGCCCTGTGGTCTTCCTGCTCCATCTCCCCTTGTCCTCATCCCCTGTCTCCTGTCCCCAGGTCTTCCTCAGAGTCCTTCCTAGGTCCTTTGGGTCATTCCAGCCTTCCCTTCCTGCTTTCCCTGTGAGTAAGGCTGGTGAGTCATAGTGAGGTGGGCTGGGGTGTCAGCAGAGGGTCAATGGCTGCCATCCTGAGCTAGCGTCCACCTGGGGGTAGAAGCACCTGACACACCAGCCCTGGATGAAACCAGATCATGAGGTTCAAGGAGCTAGCAAGAGCAAATAAGTTCATCCATCACCAAGGAAACATCTCTCTGCACCAGATGAAGGTCATTACAGAAACCACAACCAATTAAAATGCAGCGCTGCAGAGTCTCGTCCCAGTGAATACATCTATAACATACCTCTTGCACCTACAGCTCAGGGAACGCTGTGGAATAGGGGGCAGAAAAACTGTAGGAGCCGGAGGAACAGGGAGTTCGCTGTGAGATTGTGTCTCCTAGGAATGTCAGAAGCTCCACCCAGAAAGTCTTCCTAATATCTATGCCTAAACATGAGTTGAAAGAGGATATCAATAAGATAATGCTAATGTTGATGGGGGCCTGGGGGGTACAGGGAGGAGGGCCATGAAACCTCAGTCCTACGTGAAGAACTAGTTACATTCAACTAATGAATGCTGAGAGTGGGAGAAATAGTCTTCCCCAGGGCAGAGCACACCAATCAATTGGCTATCCAATACCAAATGCTCAGCCCTGAAAACACACATACAAGTAACATCATGCAGACCAAGCAGGTTGTATTTATATATTTAGGAATATACATAAATACACATATACATATATACATGTAACAACAATTAATGAAAAGTAGAGGTCATGAATTTGAAAGAGACCAATGAAGGATAAAGGGGAGGATTTGGAAGGGGGAAGGGGAAATGATGTAATTACATTATAACCTCAAAAAATAAAAGGACATATGGGTGTTCCTGGTCATCTGTGTCATTTTGGACCACCCAACATAATTCCTGGAAACTGGTTAGAGGGAGATGCTGGTGGGGTGGGGCAGTGGGGAAGAGTCAGAGTTGGCTCCCCCCTGGAGGAATCCCCCAGTAACTTTGGAGTGTTCAGAGGCATCAGGGGACCCTGTTTCTCCAAACTGGGAGGAGACACATGGCACATGGCATGTCGTGGGCCCTAAGGAGGTGGAGGGTGTGGTTGCCTCTGGAGCAGGAGACAAATCATTAGTGGGTGGCTCTGGGTGGGGCTGGGCCTCCGTACGGAGCCTGGAAACAGAACGGAGGAAGAAGAGGATTCCACTTGAGGGCAGGGCTGGCAGGTGCGGCTGGCTGGCTGGAAGGATGTATTCTGAGGGATGCCTGGCCAGGGGTGGGTGAGGGTGAGGAACTTGTGAGTGCTTGGCTGGACCAGCCCATCTAACACCTGGCAAGGTGTCTCTAGGTGAGAGGGTCTCAGTGTCTGGGTTGTGTTGGAAGGAGCAGGTGGACCCTAGTGGCAAGGGCCTGGGAGTGAAGTGATAGCTTCTAGGGTCTTTTTCTCATCTTCCAAGCCAAGGTTCCAGGAGGAAACAAACTACTTTTCTCTCTCCCAAACACCTGATTCTAACCTTTATCCTTGGTCAGGGGAAGATTCCTGCACCCCAGTCATGTTAACAATTCTACAAGCACTTATTACATACAAGTCTTGATCTAATATAAGATGGATTATAGTATATATAATCCCTCATCCTAGGGACTGACCTTGGGGGCCTACAGGAGCCAAGGTCAGCTGGGCAGATGTGGCTTGACCTCTGCCAACATTGATATGCATTTGTTAAATGTCAAGTATATCCAGAGCTTGCCGTTAAGAGAGTGAAGGTGAGCGGGTCCAATGTAAGGAGTGAGCCTTCTCCTGACTCCTGCGCTCAAGTCTGAGGCAAGCCTGCCACAGTTCACTCTGGAGCCTGCTAGCTTTTCAGCAATCTTTGGAATGAGCCTGGGAGTCTTGGGTGGTAGTCCAGCTTGGAGTTGGCTCACAGTGTTCTGGGGAACATCCAGAGGTCTCCCATTTCCCCCTGGGACTTCCTCACCTCTGGACTTGGCTCCAGCAATCTCAGTCTGGTATGAAGGAACCCCTTGGATCTCATCCTCCTCTGCGCTCAGCTTCAGTGTGGGCCCAGCTGTTGACAGCTGCGGGGGCAGCAAGGGCCTCTCCCTGCTGGGGTGGAAGGCAGGCCCAGGCAGGAGATTCACTTGGCCAGAGGACGTTTATGGCCTTTAGATGCCTGGACGGGCCTCCTCCCCTAGCAGAGAGAGTGGGAGCTGCTAATGCTCTCACTAGGTTGCCCCAACCACTGCCTCACTCTGCTGCCTCAGTCCCTCAGAGCGTTGTTGTGAGGAGCTGAGGAAGAAGGTCCAGGTCTTCTCACCTCTGGCCAGGGATGGCCATGTATCGCAGAGGGTTGTGGAGAACTTCCTGGACCCAGAGCCATCTTGTGCTGTCTTCATTTTTTCTTACATGGATAGGACCTAGGGCCTTTTATGTGCTAGACAAATGTTCTTCCTCTGAGCCACATCCCAAACCCCTTTGGTATTTAGTTTTTCTTTTAAGTTTTAGATTCTTTTTTTTTTCAATTTTATGTGCATGAATGTTTTCCCTGAATTGTCTGTGTACTATGTATGCGGCTGATCCTTCAGAGGTCAGAAGAGGGATCAGATCCCCTGGAACTAGAGTTACAGGCAGCTGTGAGCCACTATGTAGGTGCTGGGAATTGAACTTAGGTCCTCCGCAAAAGCAACAAGCTCTCTAAACTTCTGAGCCATCTCTCCAGCCCCTTATTTTATCTCTTAAAACTTACATTTATATCACACATTCTTCTAAATCCCAGAACATGAGAGGCAGAGGCAGGGAGAATCTCTGTGAGTTTGAGGCCAGCCTGGCCTACATACTGAGTTNCAGGACAGTCAAGACTACACAGAGAGACCTTGTCTCAAGAACAAAACAAAACAAAACAAAACAAAACAAAACAAACAAACAATTCAAAATAAAAAACTAAAAACAAAACCAAATAAACACCACCAAATATTCAAAATAAAACAAACAAAATCCATATACTTTGTGTGTGTGTAAGCATGTGTGAGAGTGTGTATGAGAGTGTGTGTGTGTGTGTGTGTGTGTGTGTGTGTGTGAGGGGTCCAAGCCTACCACAGTGCCTGGAGGTCAGAGAACGGCCTGCAGGAGTTGACTCTCCTTTTATCAGAATGATCCAGAGAGTGGCAGGTACAGGGGAGACAGTCAGCTCCTAGAGGAGAGGGGGCTTTTGGGAGCGTCGCTCTGGCTGGGATGAAGAAGGGCCTCTTCTGTAGGCCATTTCCCGGGAGGGTGGCTGGAGTAGAACCTGCTTCTGGCCTACTTAGGTGAATGCAGGTTCTGTAGGGTTCCTTTCCAGTACCAAGACAGTCTAGATTGCCGGGAAGTCCTTCTTGATGTCTAACCCTGTGGCCACCTGACATTCCTCTGTAGTCTTGGCTCTGTGCTTCTCCTACCAATAGCTTCACAGGCCAGGCAGAAACAGGATGAAGTCAGTGCCCTACCCTTATCTCCCAGATGGTTCTTACAGCTCCTCCCCTGGTGCCCTAGGTGAGGAGCATCTTCCCGTGAGAGCCCACCCCTTCTAAAGCAAGAAGTCCTTACAGCAGTCTTGCCTCTTTCCAGGAGTTCTGGGACATATGGGAAACCCATCTCCCTCCCTGTCCCTGAGTGTGGGCAAGGAGCCCAGGCCACCCGTGTGCCTCACGTCTCTGCCTGAGCCTGGGGCCTTGGCCACCCCTGGAGGCTCCACTTTCAGACAGGCTCTGCTCAGACGCCAGTGTCCTGGCAGCGCCTAAATCATTAGCGCCGCAGAGATTAGGCCTGTAATCTCCCTGTTGGGTGGAGTGGCTGCCAGGCTGTGGGACCGTACCGCTCCCCTGCAGGGGTGGCTGCTGACTCCCAGGACTGGGATGTGGCTCATGACTCCCACTCAGAGTCACCCTGGCAACAGTCCTGCTGTTCTATGGCTTACCCTCCCCTGGTGCTATCTCTGGGGACCCTCTGGGTTGGCTTTCTTCAGTTGTGGGGCAAATGAGTGGGGGTGACATCCTCACTCTCTGGTCTCAGGCCCTGTCTCCATCCCATCACATCTCATACCCAATTTCCATTTTGTTGCAGCCTATGTCAAAAGACCTTGGGAGGTAGCAGTGATGATGATGATGATGATGATGATGATGATGATGATGATGATGATGATTGTGTGTGTGTGCACATGCCATGGTGGGTATGTGGAGGCCAGAGGACAACTTTGTGGAGTTGGTTCTTCCTGCCTTAATGTGGGTCCTGGGGACTGAACTCAGGTCATCAAGCTTGTACAGCAAGTGCCTTTACCCACTGAGCCATCTTGTCGACCTGATTTCCTTTTATAGATGAAGAAACAGAGATACCTTTATTGGCTTCCTGAAAATCTAGGGTCTAAAGCTCCCTTTGGTCAGTGGCTGTGTCTCTTCTTTCTTAGTCAGGGATCCCCAAATCTGAGGCTGTATCTTACCTTGAAGGCTTGGAATAGTTTCAAGAGAGCTGGGGGCTCCCCCAACTTAGACTGAGGGGCCTTACCAGGACTATCATGTACCAGGAGTGACTATCCACGTCTTTCTCCATGAGATCCTGGAATGCCAGGTGGGGGGCCAGATCAGCTCCCTGGTTCTTGGGCCTGTGGAGCCTTGTTTGAGGCCCTTCCCTGCTCCTAGGCTAGATTCTTTGGACTCCCCCAGCACCTCCCTCCCCCCAAGGAATGAGCTCAGCTGCCTAATTGAGGTTGAGGATGGAGAATCACCCTGCCCTGAGGCTGCAGCTCTAATACCACCTTTGTTCTGAAATAGAACAATGGACCACTAAGAGGTCACTGATGCNCAGGCTGGACAGACACAGGAGAGGGGGCCTCAGGATATGGGATGTGTTACACAGGTCAAGCCCAAGCCTCAGGCCCTGGGTGGCTGGCTGGAACAGAAGCAAATTACAAGGCTGGGGTTTTGGCTTGGACTTCAAGGACCAGGGGCACAGTCTTCGTTCAGCTTGGCTATAAAAGGTAGCCCACGGTCTCCATCCTCTCCAGACCCTGTTACCTGACCTGCAGATACCATGGCTACCACTACCAGCATCCGCCAATTTTCATCCTCTGGCTCCGTTAAGGGCCTTTGTGCTCCTGGCGGCGGGTTCTCCCGGATGTCCTCTGTCCGTGTTGGGGGTGCCTGCCGGGCTCCCAGCCTCTTGGGAGGTGGCAGCTATGGCAATATGTCGGTCACATCCTCCCGCTTCTCGGCAGGCTTAGGAAGTGGCTATGGTGGCGGCTACACCTGCAGCCTGGGTGGGGGCTTTGGCTCTAGTTTTGGTGTGTCGGATGCCCTTCTAGGGGGCAATGAGAAGGAGACCATGCAGAACCTCAATGACCGGTTGGCCACCTACTTGGACCGGGTGCATGCCCTGGAGGAGGCNAACACTGACCTGGAGGTGAAGATCCGTGATTGGTACAAGAAGCAGGGTCCTGGACCGGCTCGTGACTACAGCCCCTACTTCAAGACCATAGAGGACCTGCGGAATAAGGTGGGATCCCCTACCTACCTTCTGCTGTCTGCGCAAGGCCATCACTCCATCCCCATAGCAGAAGACATCCTCTCCATCATAGACCTTCATCATTTGGCCACTCATTTTTCCCTTTCTCACATCTCTGGGAATAACCCTGAGCCTGTAGGGTATCCTGGGCTGTGTATTCTTTGGGAACTCTCCAAGGGGATGGAGGAGAACTGTACTCTTCCCAGGGAGTTTATCTGGGGTGGGTGATGGCGGAAGGATGAGGCAGCTTCAGCACATTGAAAGCAGCTGCAGNCATTGCAGCTATAGAGAATAGCCTGAGAAAGGGTCTGGGAGGTGGGTGATGTCTGGTATGGATGCTGAGACATGAGGCTAGGTACCATCTTTCCTCAGGAGCTACTCTTCTGAAGCCTCACCCGTCTCCAGGTAGCCCTCCTTGATGGATGGCTTGTTTTCTACTCCAGAATCTTGGTGTTCCTTCAACACTTCGATGTTCAGTCTATGCCCCGTTTCTTGTGCTGACTTCAGGGTCTGTGTGTTCTTAAGCTGCATTAGTTGTGGGTCTCTCTTCCTCTCTGATGGCTATTTTGGGGTCTGTTTTTCAACTCAGACTGGAAGCTAGCTAGACTGAAGAGGATCTCAATCTTCCCCTCACATACTTTCTTGTTGGCTAAGAAAATGACTTTGGCATCTGTAAATGTAGCTGCTCAGGTCTTAATACAAAATGCTCTGGGAGGGCCCTAGTGAAAGGCAGGGATTGAGGGTCTCTGAGAAACAGACTGGCCCCAGTCTGATCCCAACCCAGGCTCTGGGGTAAAAGGCCAGCCCTATAGCAGCCCAGTGAGGGGCTTTGTCTGCTCCTGCCTGGGTCCTCTACCTGGCAGGGGATTCCTGTAATCTCCCTTGGAAACAGAGCTCCTGGCTGTGCCAGATCAGATACCAGACTTTGTTGGGGCAGCGGGGAACCCAGAGGAGTCCTGGTGAGTCAGTGTTCTGTGCTTTGGGGTTAGCCAGCACCTCCTCCTCAGAGCGGAGCCCCCCCCCCCAGATTTCCATACCCTACTCTCAATGTTCTGATGAGGCTTCCTGGGTACACAGGTGGTGGGGCCAGGTCTCCGCAGGCTACACACAGATGGTGAGGCAGAAAAAGGGAAGCGATCTGACCCTTAGACTCAGCCTGGCCAGGTCACTGCCTGGAACTTAGAGCCTGGAGTGGGGTATTGGAGGGGCCTGAGGTATCCTTAGACACAGGATGGTTCCGATAGGACATCTTCCTCCTGGGTCAGCCTTAAACTATGACAATTTCCACCTAGTTCCTGCCACCAGGTGAGTTTTTCTCTATACTCTTCTCTTCCCCAACCCCATGACTCTTACTTGGGACCAGCCTTGGGCATTTCCAACAATATAGACAACAGCAGTAAAAATAAATGAATTTCCTGTATCTTCTTGGGTTCTGTCCTGGCTTTGAGGAGGGGCCGGTCATAACCTCATCAATCAATTAATTAGTCACATAATTAGTTAGACAAATATACCCTGGGGCCTGACTCTGGGCCAGGCACTGTGCCCNGGCCTGGGGAGTCCAAAGAGAACCAGACAGGTATGGCCTTGTTCCCAGGCTGCTCTGAGTGTAGTGGGGAAAATCTAATAAAAAATGTATAAGGATAAGGGATAAGGTTGTCTCAGAGATGGAGAAATGCTGTGAGGAAGATGGGGAGGGGAGTTGACAGGGTTTTCTGAAGCAGGTAGGGCTGAGCCTGAAAGTGAATTAGTTGGGGATAAGGCCCAGGCATCTTAGACCCCATGATGACAGATGGATGCCTGNTTCTCTATGTCATGGTGTCATGTCAAGTGAAAACTTGGAGGGCTTGGTAGCTCCTGAAACCACAGCTGGGTGTTCAAAGACAGCTCATTGCCCGTTCTCTGCAAGGCTGCATGCAAGTAGGGTACAGCAGGGCCTTCAGAGGCTCTGTGGTGGGTGCTTGCTCACAGAGCTCGCTGTCACCTCCAGATCCTGGCAGCCACGATTGACAATGCCAGCATCGTGCTGCAGATCGACAATGCTCGCCTGGCAGCCGATGACTTCCGTACCAAGTGAGTCTGTACCTCCTGGCTGTCCCGGCGAGCTGGTGGTGGGTTCCTGCTCTGCACANAGCACAAATATGGTGAGTGGANCATGCCCCCTACCTCCAACCCTGCAGGTATGAGACAGAGCTGAACCTGCGTATGAGCGTAGAGGCCGACATCAATGGCTTGCGCAGGGTGCTGGATGAGCTGACTTTGTCCAGAGCCGACCTGGAGATGCAGATTGANAGCCTCAAGGAGGAGCTGGCCTACCTGAAGAAGAACCATGAGGAGGTGAGGCCAGCTTTGGAGACATTGGAGCAGCCGGCTGTGGAGCTGGGACCANAGAACTTCTGATGGCCCTTGTCTGTGTGTACTAGGTCCAGTCCTCNTNACCAGTGACATCACCAGTGGNTTTTCCTAGCCTGGTGNTGACCCTCAANGAGCCCTTCCTCCAAAGAGGCTTCCGCTCATGCCTGCAGGCTTGGCTGACTGTGCGGGGACAGTTAACTCACTAATGAGTGAATCAGGCTAACACACAGTGCTAATTATTATAATTAATTATAACAAGGCACGTTTACCCAGCATTAAAACTGGTTCACTGCAGTTGCTGACAACATGGCTAGGAGAAAGAGGCTCTTGCTCTCNTCCTTTGGNANCATAGAAATGGAGGNTCAGAGAGGGTTAGAGACGTATCCAGCACTGCACAGTGACTTGACCTTGTGCCTGTCTGATTTGTATCCATCCACCTGTAGGTCTGACCCCACATCTGACCTCCCCACTCCCTGACTCCTTTTTCTAGACTTCTGAGTTTTATGTCCCCAGAGTGCAGTGAGAGGCTGGAAGTCTAAGACCCCATTAGGACTCAAGCAGCCATCTAGTCCATTCTGCCTTGATGGCTTCCTTCCCAGCTCAACACTGCCTGTCCTGGGCTGGGAGAGCCTGATTCCCAAATGCAGGACACCTGGAAACGGCTTCACTTAACTTAGAGGCCAAGTGCAAAATTGTTTCTTTCCACCAGACCAGCATTGCTTTACAGGGTCTGACTTGGACCGATGCCACCATAGGGTGGCTAACCCCNTGCTTGTGCTATAGGGTTGATGGCTAAGGGACAAAGCCAGGGGTCAGGGAGTAGGGTGAGATTACCTTCNCTTCCCTTCCCCTTCACTGGAGAACTATCTTTCTCTTATTTCACACAAACTTGAAAGTAGGTTGTGGGTACCCTTGTGCCATCATGTGTCGGGGGAGACCGATGGAATCCACAGCCCTTTGAGTATGAAACAAGTCATCTGTCTGCAGCTTTACAGGGTAGTTGCTGGCCTGGCTGTCTGCTTGTTTCCCTGAGGACCNGGATCTCTTTCCAGAATGGCCTTGGGTGATCTCCTGCTGTCCTTTCTGCCCAGGAAATGAATGCCCTTCGTGGCCAGGTGGGCGGGGACGTCAGCGTGGAGATGGACGCAGCCCCGGGTGTGGACCTGAGCCGCATCCTGAATGAGATGCGAGACCAGTATGAGAAGATGGCNGAGAAGAACCGCAAGGATGCNGAGGACTGGTTCTTCACCAAGGTGGGTGGCCATGTGGGGCAGGTGTGCTCATGTGTGGCCGCACATGCTACCTGCTGGCATGGCCTGGGTCACTCTCAGACTCTTTGGAAACCACTCAGACCAGAGCTCAGGCTTTAAAGTAAATGTGAGGCCTGGAGAAGCTCAGACACACAAAGCTCTTCCCTGTGGCTATGGCTGAGGCCTGGGGAACTGATCCAGACCACCCAACCTGGCNCAGGCTCCACCCACCACAGGTGTTTGCTGCATGTGTGTGCTTGGATATGTAGGTCAAGCCTTGGATAAACACCTACTGAATGAACATCTGTGGGTTCTGGGGACAGTCACTAGCACACTGATAATCTCCAGTGCCTGCTTTGAGGTGTTGTAGTTCAGCAAGGGTCCTTTACAGGTGCTAGAGCCACTGCACTTGTTCCTTGTGGGCACAGAGGGGCTCTGGATGCAGGTGTCTAGGAGCTCCTCTGAGGCCAGGGAGGAGTAATTCTGGGAGGAAAGGGCTTGGAGATAGCCTCTATTCTCTGTCCCCTCTGAAAGCCTCCTTTAGCCCCTATGCTCACCCTGCCTTCCAGACAGAGGAGTTGAACCGTGAGGTGGCCACTAACACGGAGGCCCTGCAGAGCAGCCGGACTGAGATCACGGAGCTCCGCCGTTCTGTGCAGAACCTGGAGATTGAGCTGCAGTCCCAGCTCAGCATGGTGGGCCACCATCCCTGTCCTTCCTGGTTCTTGTCACTTCTGCTGAGCCTTGCCACATAGAACCCCCACTGGGAGAACCAGAAACAACCTGTTCAGCCCATCCCATGGGCTCCTCTGCCCTAGTCACTGACCAACTGTCTTGGGAACACATATAAGTCACCCAGGTGGGACCGCTCTCTGGGTGTCTGTGGGAAAGGGCCTAGCTCTTGTCTCACTGTCTATCTGTCCCTTGGGCCACAGAAAGCATCACTGGAGAACAGCCTGGCAGAGACAGAGGCACGCTATGGGGCACAGCTGGCACAGCTGCAGGGTCTCATTAGCAGTGTGGAACAGCAGCTGTGTGAGCTACGCTGTGACATGGAAAGGCAGAACCATGAGTACCAGGTGCTGCTGGATGTGAAGACCCGGCTGGAGCAGGAGATCGCCACTTACCGCCGCCTGCTGGAGGGAGAGGACGCCCAGTGAGTGGAGGTCTAGGCACCTACCAGGCTGGGCTGGACACTGCTGTGTCCAAGGAATGTCAACAGTTAGATGTGAATGTGGAGGTGTGCAGGGGTGGAACAGAAAGGGTGTGGTCCTGACCATGAGGATTGCCATCAAGTGCCAACAGACAGCGCGTAGGCTAGGTCTTGTGGGCCACGGGGAGCCACAGAGTGACATTGAGCAGAAGAATGGTCGCCTATATCTTAGGGAATATTTGCTTGGGCTATAGAGGGAGACATGGGCTGGAGTAGAAGAGGAGAGACATCAGGAGGCTAGGACAGGGTGTCTGGCCAGCTGACAAAAGTCTTGAGAGCTAGGGGTGGGAGTTGTGTAGACAGCAGGATGGGATTGCTCGAGTGTGTGTGTGAGCATGGCTCAGAGTTTTTTACTCAATAAATGTTGGGGGGGGTATGTGGAGGAGTCGGAAGCGATGATCCTGGGTTTCTGGTTTAGATGACTGGTCTGGTGTGGTTNGTGACATCATTAGCCAGGACAAGGTGAGGTGCAGGGCAGGTGACACTTGGTTTGGAGTTGATCAAAGTCTCCATGGGAAGCCAAGAGTGTCCCGGGATCTACATACTTAGTCATTCATGTTTCCCAATAATGGCAAATTTTGNCTACAGTCTAGTCAGTCTCTCTTGCTTTAAATGGAGTCTTATTGGGCCCTTCAGGATATGGAAAATCCACTTGTGGAGCGTCTCCTTGTAAACCCAGGTTTAGTAGCCACAATATAGCCACAACATGCCCTTGGCTACTTCTTTTCTCCCTCTTGTTTTGAGGATCCTACAGCATTTGATCCTTGGTTTGTGTTGTTCTCTGTGAANTCCTAGCCATGATTTCCCAATTTGTGGGATCCCTCTTACTCCTTTGGGGCCTCTCCAGCTGCCAATCTTTCCCAGTAGTGGTCTCAAGGCCCTGTTGGCTTGTGACACCTTTGGGCTGACGGGTCTCCTCTCCCTGCAGCCTGGCTACTCAATACTCCTCATCCTTGGCCTCACAGCCCTCCCGAGAAGGTAAGAGTCTATCCTGTCTCGTGTATGGGACACTGGGGGAGATTAAGGGTGCTACAGGCCAGTTTGCAGGTTTGGTAGGGGCTCCTGCCTGAAGCTCCCTATGCCCCCCCACCCCTGCCATCTATAGCCNTGGTGACCAGCCGCCAAGTGCGCACCATCGTGGAAGAAGTCCAGGATGGCAAGGTAGTCTCCTCCCGAGAGCAGATGCACCACTCCACCTACTGAGGACCCTTTCTGCATGTGACAGCCCAGCCTCAGGGGCTGAGGCTGCAGCTCCCTGCATCTTCTGCCATGCCTGAGCTCCCATGAGCTAGTTATTACCTTCTATGTCTGCCTTGTGCTGTTCCTTACAGAGGGGCCCCTTGGGTTTACCGCAGGAGCTGCTAATAAAGCTATGAAGAAGTCTGATCCTTGAACTCCTCATTTGTCTGGTCATCAGCTCAGGCAGCGTGGGCTGAGGGGCTGGGGATACTAAGCGTCTGGTATCGTTTGTCACCTGCCTACTTGCTCTGCCCACTTCAGGCCTGGGGTGCCTTGGAAGTCAAGAGGGGAGGAGGAGGAAAGATTGAGGGTGGAGGTACAGAGCATCCTGTTTCTAAGAATCTGCCTCTGGGGCTGTCTCCTGGCGCTGGTCCCTGGGAGGGCCTGCAGACTTTCTGGGTACCACACCTGTTAGAGGACACCTGCATTAAAACAAAGGGACAGGGGTCTGGCTGGGAAAGGTGACTTTCCCAGAGTGGTCGAGGGCCTTGACGGATGAGGGGGTGGCACCCTGGCAGTCTCAAAGCCAGCCCAAGAAGCCAGACCGGCTCTACCTGGCTCCCTGGGGGTGTGTGTGGGGTGGGGCAGCCTTGCTGTGTGAGTGTGGGGGGCATCCTGTTTGCTTTGGTGGCTTGGCAGCTCCTGGGCTATTGGGGAAATCTCTCCCAGCTGCTGATGGGGGCTGTCTAGACCTGTCTGGGAGGAGGAACCCATTGGCAGTCTGAAACAAGACCACATTCCGCCCAGCAGGCCTCCCAGGACCCTAGGACCTAGGGCTGGGCTTAGGATAGTAGGTGGGGCTCGATGGAGCCATGGTGTGGGTCTTGTGGCCCACCCTGGGGNACCATGTTGTGATCTTTGTCATGGGGAACCTGGCAGGGGTTGGGTGGGCTAAGAGTATTGCAAAGGAATATCTTNCAGTTTTTCTCCTGGCTGGGACCTGAGTTGTCCCATTCTCCTCTGAGATCTCTCAGGATACAGAAGAGGGTAAGGAATATGGAAGGAGACAGCCTCTTCATGGTTCCACAGATTTCCTTTAATAAANCATCCTTCCCACACATAGCTCTATTCTGAGCTCTATTCTGCCCACCTGGTCCTGGAAGCTGTACTGTAGGAAGGAAGACAGGAAAGGTCTAGAAGAGAAGTCTAGGCTTCCTAGGGGACCCAGGGATGGGGACCGATTCAGAAACTGGCCAGGGGGAGTCTCACCCCAAGATGTGTCCCTGGATGTTGGGGCTGCTTAGAGGAGTGGCTTGGGTTGGGGGTGCTGTAGCTGGGTGAAGAGCAGGAGGCCAGCCCACTCCTTGAGTGAGCTGGCCCTGTTTGGATACTGCATTCCTTGCTAAGCTCCGGTTTCCTGCCTGGGTTGGCAACTGGAGTCTTGAGGCAGTTTCTGTGTTGTGTGGTGGGCCNGATGGGTTTAAGCCCAGATCTCAAGTCAGGATGGGTAACCAGTCTTTCTGACCCCCCAGTTTCCAGATGTGTGGGGTGACATGTTGAGAAGGGAAGCCACCTTAGGTGTGTGTGNGGCTGCCTAACTCCCCACTTCATTTTTCCCATCAAGCTGGGGTGGCAGCTGCCTGGGAGGGCTGAGTGGAGGTGACGTCGCAGGCTCCTCTTGTCCGTATTAGGTCATGGGAAAGCGTAGCTGGAGGGCCTGCCTGAATCACAGGTGACAGGCCTGAGACCAGAGACANACACACACACACACTGGATCATGACACCTAGGACAGGGTTTGATGAAATGAGGCAGAGCCCCGGTGGTGGGAGGGGAGGGGGCCCGTAGCCACCTGGGAGCTGGCGGGTGGCCAGTGGTGATGAAAGCCCAGGGGAATGGAAACAGCAGAGAACCTGTCGTAATCGCTACGCCCACTGGCTGCCCTATAAAGGCAGNGGGCGAGCCCCAGCGCAGCACGCACCTTGGCGNCTCTCTTCCTCCCAAGCCNTCCAGCTCCANATCCGTTGCCCGCTGCCACCATGACCACCACCATCCGCCAGTTCACCTCCTCCAGCTCCATCAAGGGCTCCTCTGGCCTGGGTGGCGGCTCATCCCGCACCTCCTGCCGACTGTCTGGCAGCCTGGGTGCAGGCTCCTGCAGGCTGGGGTCAGCTAGTGGCCTGGGCAGTGCCCTTGGTGGCAATAGTTACTCCAGCTGTTACAGCTTTGGCACTGGCAGTGGCTATGGAGGCAGCTTTGGGGGTGTTGATGGGCTGCTGGCTGGAGGGGAGAAGGCCACGATGCAGAACCTCAACGACNGGCTGGCCTCCTACCTGGACAAGGTGCGCGCCCTGGAGGAGGCCAACACGGAGCTGGAGGTGAAGATCCGAGACTGGTACCAAAAGCAGGCCCCAGGGCCAGCCCGTGACTACAGCCCCTATTATCACACCATCGAGGATCTGAAGAACAAGGTAGGGTTGCTGGCAGGAGGGTCATAAACCACCCACCTTCTGCCCTCATCAAGGCCTGGGGTCCACTGGGGCTGCCANAAGGCAGCCAGGCTCTGGTTTGGCTTCTAGGAGCTTGTGTGACCCACATCCTCCCTTTGTAGGGGCAACTGGCTGGTCCAGGAACAAACTGGCATCAGGGGCTCCTTTGGAGTGTCTNTTTCNTCCTTGGGCAGTCTTGAGGCCTCGTGTCAATGATGTCTAGGCCACGAGGGTATAGGTGGAGGGCTGGTTCCATAGAGTGCAGCTGNATTTGTAAGTGTCCCAGTGAGGAGGGGTTTGGATGGTGGAATCTGAGAGCGTGCCCCATAGCAATCCCAAGAGAGGAAGCAGGAGGGGGTGGGGCACGAGACTCTCATGGGAAATGTTTTAGGGGATTTTTCTTTTCTGGCTGCCTTGGCTGTCTTTTATCCCTCAAGATGATGGTTCAGCAATCTCCAAGGAAGGGCTGAGGACCAGAGGGCAGATTTACCAGGGTTAGTGATTTCTGGTGTGGAGTTACTGCTGGCTAGGGCTCCTCTAGCCACCTTTTTAGAGAGACTCACAGTGATGCCTGCTGGGGTATAGGAAAATAGGGGGTTCCTCACAGCCTCTCCATGCTTTCTGGGGTTCAGGGACAGCTTTTGTCTTGAGACTATCCCGACATTCTCTCGATCTGTCCCCCTCCTAGACTGAGGCCCCTTAGGTCTCAGGCTGAGACTGGCATATGAGGAGGGTCTGCACAAGCAGGCAAGCATTAGGGTCAGGTTTCACGTTTCCGCTCATTGGACTCCCATTTGCCCACCTCTGCCAACAAGGGCAACACTGTGTAGGAGTGGCTGGCAGGAAGAGGGGTTTTCTCTGAAGGCAGTGAATCCGGGCCTCCAGTCAGGAAGCCTGGCTCAGAACATGGGCCTGGGTTGAGCTACCCTAAACTCAATGACCTAATGGTTCACCATCTCTCTAGATCCTTGTGGCCACTGTGGATAATGCCAGCATCCTGCTTCAGATTGACAACGCCCGTCTGGCAGCTGATGACTTCCGTACCAAGTGAGTCCCAACTAGAGGATTAGAAGCTGAGGGGAGAATCTGGGGTACCTTTCCTCATCCTGACTTCCCAGAAGACAGGGGTGAGAGGTCCTGGGAGCTGGAAGCTGACCCTTTAGTTGGATGAGCAAAGACAGCAACTTCTGAAGAGGGTTGGAAGAGAAGCAGGCAGGGGAGAGTCAAGAAGCCAGTGGGCATGGGGGTCTTGCCTTGTGGTGGTCCTGGGGCTCAGGGGTGCAACTTGCTTCCATTCCACCCTCTGATTCTCCCTCCTATGTCCTTCCAGCTCTGGGCACAGGGAAGGCAAGGATGAGACCAGGACAAGGACCTGTGTGTTAGAGTAGCCTGGCTTGAAGTCTCTGGTTCTCACTGCAGGTTTGAGACAGAACAGGCCCTGCGCATGAGTGTGGAGGCTGACATCAATGGCCTGCGCCGTGTGCTGGACGAGCTGACCCTGGCCAGGGCAGACCTGGAGATGCAGATTGAGAATCTCAAGGAAGAGTTGGCCTACCTGAAGAAGAACCACGAGGAGGTGAGGGGGCAGGGTCAGCAGGTCAGAGAAGATGAGGAGTGGGTGGGGGAGCCCTGGGGCTGAGTTGCGGTTGAGGGCGTGGGAGAGAGGTCTTGCTGGGCTTAGTCATCCTATAGGGCTGCTGCTTCTTTAGAGCCCTGGTTCCTGTGGTCCAGAGCCTCCATGCATCCCTGCACCCTAGGGACCTCCTAGGCCTCAGAGAGGCCTTCTCTCCTGTCCTTGCTTGGCTCATAATGACAGTAGAGGAGGGAGATGCTCAAATGCTTTAGTTCCAACTCTTAAACCTGGGCTCCACACAGGCATCTGGAGATTGGAAGGAAAGTTTTTGGGGACAAAGACCTAGAATCAGATGTCCCTGGAGAGCCCTTAGTCTAATGGGGGAGGCACAGTCTGATGGTAGGGGTAGAGTCCATGCAGAACACACACACACACACACACACACACACACACACACACACACACACACA
>LZPO01096977.1:730188-741234 GCA_001675575.1 Neotoma lepida
TGCCTCTGCCCTGTGCTGGGATTAAAGGCATGTGCCACCACCATCCACTGTTAGTAGACTTTAGTTCTTGATGTAAGATGTTTTGTTCCTTTGGGCCTGTTAGTTATGGCCTAGACAACTCTAGTTCTTTTATTTTCTAGCTTTCTTCGAAGTGCCTTGGTATTTTTTGTTTCGACTCCATCTTTCATACAGGAAACGCTACTCAAATTCCTTCTGGTCCTTGGTAACCAATCACATTTAAGAGAAAGATACAAAGGCGCTAATTGGAGTGTGTGAACGGCAGATGGTTTGTCTTCTAGACCGTCTTACCGTGGATTGATCTGACAGGGATAAGCCATTTCACTGAAGTGCCCNGATGTTGTATCTGGCGTCAATTTCTCTTGGGATGGAACTTCTTTGGAAAGGATGTCTCTAATTTCCTGTGTGGGTTGTAAAANCTACCTACCAGCTTTCTGGGAGACACACAGAGCAGGGGGATGGGAAGGTCCCAGTCTGTTAATCTGTAATGTTTTAACTCATCATTGCAGTGTGTTACTCCGGTTCTTGGCCCTGGTGGTTGTTTTCGGTTCCGATCCGATCCACTGGGGCGTGATTTTTTTAGAGTTAACTTCCAGATTCTTCTGGTTCAAAGCTCGAGTGGTTGGTAGCTATCAGGTGTGAGGACAGAAAGAGGATCTATGGAGACTTCCCTACTGCTTAAGACCACTAACCCAGGGCTGGAGAGATGGCTTAGCGGTTAAGAGCACTGGCTGATTTTCCAGAGAACCTGGGTTCAATTCCCAGCATCCACATGGCAGACCACAACTGTCTGTAATTCCAGTTCCAGGGGATCTGACACCTTCACACCAATGCACATAAAATAAATTTAAATAAATTAAAAAAAAGACCTCTCCCCCATCCTGCTGTTTTCTTGAGATAGGGCCTCACTATGTAGCCTAGGCTGGTTTGAACTTGGGATCCTCCTGCCTCAGCCTCCTGTATGCTAGGATTGCATGCCCGCACTACGGCAGCTGGCTACCAGTCTCCTGTTTGCAGCTCACCCTTACCTCATTTTCAGAGATGTCTCTGATCTTTGCTGGCAGTGGCCTTCTGGGGTTCTGACGTGTGATCTGCTTCATTCCTGCTCTCTGCCTGGGGGAACACTTCATTTTCTTTGTCCAGATTCTGACACTTCACTGCTGTAAACCCCTTTGTCCTTTGGATTTTACTCTTACTTTTTGTCCTCATGGATTTTATCCAATTACAGTCATCTTAGTGGCATTCATAAGGCGAAACTAAGCCTTATATTTAGCTTGTCATTTTAATCTGAAATCCCCTTTTGCATGGTGAAACCATATTCATCTTTCAAGGTTGCTGAGCCTGATTCATTATTTTACAATAAATAATTTTTTTAATTGTTCAGCAAACATATCTCTTTCTTTATGGTCACCAACCCTGTCTTTCAGATTATAGGGTGAACCTATGAGTCATACTGAACCCTAAACCCCAATATCCCAAAGCAACTACTGGTAACAAGTTTCTTATTTTTACATGCATATGAAAACACTTATGTATATTATAATTACAGCTACAATCCACTGAATCCATTTTGCATTCATTTTTTCCCATGGTGCTGTGTATCTACTTTGAGAGCCTAAGAATGCTAAGCAAGCAGTCTAAGACACAGCGACATCCCTTTTATAATATTTATTAATATTACAAATGAAACACGTTCCTGTATTACTAAAGGCTTTATCCATTTTTAGTGTTCTTGCCACCATTTGTGGCTGCTGTTGCCACAGGAAGAGCACAGCAGTGAACATCCTTCTACATAACACTTTCATAACTAAATATTTTTGGATTACTCCCTTAGGCTAGTTCTCGGAAATGTAATTACTAAATGAGCAGATAGAAATGTTTCGAGGTTCTTGATTTGTATTGCCAAATTGATTTCAGGAGGCGTTGTGCCAATCTGCCTATTTGCCAGCAGGGAATGGGAGTGTCATTTTCAAGACATGTCCGCGCCAACTTTGAGCATTGTCTTCCGAGCACTTCCTTAATCAAGCGATTCATCTGTCTCTTTTAGAGCTGGTGTCATTCAGGGACCCTTACACAGAGAGACAGATGTGGGCTGTTGAAGAGCTCCTGGCCCGGTGCATATGCTCAGGAATTGTTCAGAATGAGATGTCAGAATACAAGCTGTGGATCACACATTATCTGGATGCAAGAGCTGTTGTAAAGAGTGGCCAGACCACTGTCCTCAGATGGTGAGCTGTTGTAAAGAGTGGCCAGACCACTGTCCTCAGACGGTTTGCCTCTGATCACTGGACCCTTGGGAAGCTCGTGAGAAAGGCTGCTACTACATAGATAGGGAAACTGAGGTTTGTATTAGCTAGTTTTGCATTATTATAATGAACTATGTGATGCTCGGTAACTTCATAAAGCTCATTATTTTGACTTATGTTTTTAGAGTTCCATTGGTTCAGAGTCCTATTGGCTCAACCTCTGTTGATGACCTTCCTGCAGGTAGAATCCCCAATGGCACAGGACTTCACTTGGTAGAACACACGGAAGTGCCTGTATTTATGTCTGTGTATCTTGTCTCTCTTCCTTTTCTTCTATAGCCACCAAAATTCAATAATGACCTTTTTTAAACCTGGTCATTTTGCAAATGACCTACAAATACTGTAGTTGAGTTTAAGTGTCCACCTTCCTAATACCATAGCCATAGAACTGCAGGAGTTGAGCTCCTGCCTGAGTTCCTCGGGGAGAGAGGCGGCATGGACAGTGTTCAAATCACAACAAGGCCTAAAATAATCAAGAGGGGGTGGGGAAAGAAGTATTCTTGGGGCTTGGCAGTTAATAAAACTCCTTGAAGAGCTGGAATGGCATTTTCCCCGTCCATTGCTGCATTTTGCAGACATAAAACAGTTGGCTTTTAATGGACAGTAAAGGCTGGGGATATAGTCTACTTGGTAGAGTGCTTGTTTAACATGTACAGAACTCTGGGTTCAATCCCCTAGAAACACATAAATCAGGGCTCACCCCTGTAATCCCAGCACTCAAGAGGTAGAGGCAAGAGGATTAGAAATTCAAGGGTATGTTTGGCTATGTGATTTGAGGCTAGCCTGTCTCAAAGAACAAACCACATACACACACAAATGATACCCGGTAATTTTAAGCAGAAGTGGGGCCTTGATTCTAGAAGCTTCCTTTAGACAAGGGAACCTGCTTTTCTGCCTGGAAATGCCTGCTGATCCAAGTCCCAAATCAGCCCTAGCTGCTTCTTGAGCTCCTGGGCCTGGATGAGGAGACTGAATACTCATGATGTACGTTGTCTTTTTGAACACACCCTCAGATTCCTTACGCCTGAGTTAGTGTCAAAGTTTGTGAAACACTGTTTTAGATAATTGCTGAGACAAAGACTAGCGTAAGAGTTAATGATAGCCTGCAACTCTCCTCTGCTGGTGCGAATTAATGAGTGGTGAGTGTGTGAGGTTTACTTTCTTTGGGCCTTTTGTTTCCAAGAGCTATAAAAAGTTCAGTGTTTCTTCCCAGTGTCTGAGAGAAGCAATATCTTACGCTAGACCGCCTACTGCTGTGGCTTAAGACCTCTGACGCTCTCTAAAGACAAACAGAGGCGAAACTTGGTGTTTTGCTAGTCAACAGACACCTTAGACTGTATCTAGCAAGTAAGGATGGCTCAGTGACGATGGGCAGGGTGAAGCCGTGGGGCCGTGGTTTAAAAGTCTGTTCTCTCAGACTTTCCTGGAACCTTCTCAGAGGGGTTTCTGGAGGGCACACTCATCACATGGGCACAGGACAGCCTCCATGGGGAGATACTGATGTTGTAGAAGACAAGTACTCTTTTCTTTGAGTTCTGGGGGGATGGAGTTCTTGACCTGGCCCTTCCTCTAATGTGTTATCTGGGTTGCTGTGGAGACAGCTGTACCTCTGTGTCCCTTCCCCCAATAGTCAAAGGTTCCTTACGGGGATCTTGTGCAGATGAAGGGATGACAGGCAAAGATGGCAGCTGCTCTGGAGACTTCCCTTTTGCTTCTGCTTCTTGTTAACACGTCTGGCCTCATGGGTCNTTCTTCTTCCTCTAACTATAACATTGTTACACATAAAGTGAAATCACCTTTCCTCTCCTGCTTTTCTCTATGACAAAATAGAAATATGACAAAAAAGAAAGAAAATCACTTATCCATNACTTGATGCCCAGAGTTTTAAATTCCCCTAAACTATTTCCAGTCTCATTATCTATGAATATGTACAGAAGATGATTCAAGTTGCTCAGGGGCTTCATTTGATGTCACATTAGTAGAAAAAACAAATCAGTGCAGAAGGGCTTAGGAGCCTGGAGTCGTGGCACACCTGTCATCCCAGCTACTCAGGAGGCTGGAGGCAGGAGGATCACTTGAGCCCAAAGTTGCTTGGCTGGTTCGTTGGTTTGGTTTGATGTTTTTGTTTTATTTTTGTTTGGAGGTACTGGGCATTGAACTGAGAGCCTCATGCACACTAAGGAAGCATTGAAATTTTTTTGAACTGGCCATAAACTCAAGATTTTCCTACTTGTGCCTCTCAAATGCTGGGNTTATAGACATGAGCCATCACACCTATCCTCGCAGTCTTGTTTAAGTTAGGACGCTGATGTGGTCTTCAAGAAATTGATGCTTTTTTTTTTTCTGTTTCTGGTATTTTTAGAGACAGGATGTCATGTAGCCGAGGCTAGCCTCACACTCTGCTCAGTTGAGGATGACCTTGAACTGATCCTCCTGCCTCTACCTCTGAAGTTTTAAGATTATAGAATCATTCTGCTTCATTAGCTAATCCTTTACTTTTCAAATTTTTCTGTTTAATTTCTTGTTCTTTTTTATGGTGTGTGTGTGTGTGTGTGTGATGGAACCTAGCTAGAGCTTTGAACACATTGGATTCTACCCTGAGCTCCATTCCAGGCCCTGTTAAATTTCTGTATTCTATATTCACATGCAAATTTTATGCATATGTAGAAAAACGTGTTAACTTTACCCTCTTTCCTGTTTTACTTGGACTGCTTCTTCCTCTCTCCTGGCCCGCTCCACATCAGCGTCCTATCTCATCCCCATGTCAATCTGCACCAATAGCCTTGGGTGTGTCCTTTTGTTCTTCAATTGTTCTTATAATCACATACAATATGCAGCTACATAAATGAGGGGTCAGTTGTTGTTTATTTCACACAGGTAAAGTCAACGTACTACAGGGGCTTTTCACAGAGTGCATCCCTCTCCACAGCACTTAGAGGAATCTCTCCTTGCCATCTGATATCCGTCCAGGGCTATTGCTTAATACTCCATACTAAATCAGCCTCTCTGTCTCTCTCTTTCTCTCTCTTTCTCTCTCTCTTTCTCTCTCTCTCTCTCCCCCCCTCTCTCTTTGTGTGTGTGTGTGTGTGTGTGTGTGTGTGTGTGTGTGTGTATGTGTGTTTATTAGTGAGGCTTATTAGCCAGTTTGGGCTACACAATGAGACTTTGGTTCCAAAAACCAATCAAACACTGGTTGTAATGCTTGTAATTGTAATGGTTGCTTAGTACACAGAAGGCTCTTGGTTCAATCCCTAGCAGCTCAGAACAAAAATAAAACAAAAACACCAAACCAAACCAATTATCCAACCAAACAAAAACCCAACCAAAAACAGAACCAAAAAAAGTTTGCCTGAACTAATATTCTGGCTTGCCAATTAAAAAATATATTTTTAAAATGTATGCATATGCATGTATGTGCACCTGAGTACATGTATGTGCCAGCAGAAGACAGAAGAGGCTGTCAAATCCCTTGGAACTCTAGATACAGGCAGTTGTGAGCTGTCAGCGGGTGCTGGGAACTGAACTTGGGTCTTCACAAGAGCAACAAGGGCTCTTAACTGCTGAGCCATCTCTCCGGCTCAGTCTCTCCTGCCTTGTCAATAGAGTAGATTTTAATTTGTGTTGGGCTCAATATGACTGTACAACCTAAAAATGACAACCCAAGGAAGAAAATAAAGCTGAACCAATAATGCAGACCTCGCAGGAGCTAGTGTGGAACAGTGGGGGAAACTGAGGCAAGTGATGGACCCGGCACCCCTCTGAGTCTGTCTTCTCACCTGTACATGTCAGATATTATGACCTAAAGGGGCTCACATGAGGATTCAAGGCGGCAACAGATGGGCAAAGCACACCAGTTCATTCACCGCTTCCCGCTCCTTTCCGACAGTTTCTCAGATGGCCCAATCCGTTATTGCCTCATTTGACTCTTGCAGCAAGGCTGCAGATAGACATCTGTGTCCTGCCTTCTAACCACGAGCCAGAGCAAGTCCATCCTCCCTGTTGCCACTATCAAGCCTCCTTGCCAGCTCACCAGCCTGATTCATCCATTTTTACAGGTGGGGAAACTGAGGCTCAAAGAGGTTGAGCAACTTACCCTAGAGTTCGTGACTGGTAGGCGAACTGACCCCTGGCCTCGAGTGATTTGATTAGGCTTACTGAGAAGTTATGTTTGTAGAAGCAGACTGGTGAATTCAGCCTAAGTCCACTTCAGGTTGCTCCCAGCAGGTGGTGCTGGGCTAGGACAGGTGTAGAGTGGGGCTACAGTGATAAATCAGGCGCCACCCTGGCCTTAAGCATCCTTACAGCATCACACAGGTAAGGTGCTCTTTGTCCTCCTGCTTCAGGTGCCTCCGTGTGTGGGGTGGGCAGTGCCCGAGGTGGCTGAACTCTTTCTCAACTGTCTCTCGTTGGTCGACTGCCTCTTCCCCACGCCTCCTCCAGGCAAAGTGGTGGGGGCTGGGCACTGGAACCTACGAAGAGCTAAATGATGGCTACTGTTTGCCTTGTCTGCCCGGATGGTCACAAGAAGGCTTGCAGGCTTAGGTGGTTCGAGGTGGTGGGAATAAAAACCTCCTACAAGCTCATCTGCCTGGGCTGGGTTCCTCCTGCCTGCCTTCTGGTGTGACTCTAGGATGAGAAGGGGCGAGGAATGTGACGGAGTATGGTAAAACCTTATGAGTGCTAGCTTTTTGGAGAGAGACCCTAAGAGAGTAGTTTTAACTCTAAGCTAGCCCGAAGGAGAACTGTTCAAGTTGGGTTCACTTTGCCCATNAAAAAAATTGATGAATAGTTGTCAGTTTTATATTTCCCTTTCCCACCACCTCCACCTCTGCCACCACCTCCACCTCTGCCACCACCTCCACCTCTGCCACCACCACCATCTCTACCATCACCACCATCCCCATCAAGAGAACCTGTCTAACCCTAGTACCATACCACCATCACCACCACTACCACCATCACCACTACCACCACCATCATTACCGTCATCACCATTCCCACCCCCACTATTACCACCACCACCACCATCATTACCACCACCACCATCAACACCACCATCACCGCCACCACTACCCCCCTCACCACCCTCACCACCCTCACCATCACCTTTAGTACCATCAATATGATCAGTACCACTATCTCTAGCTCTTTCAAATGCATTTTCTTTGGGGGTTAAGTAAAGATGTAAATAAAGTCTTGGGACACCAAGANGTCACCCACACTAGGATAGCTGAAGAATAGATGTATCATGGGTGTGACAGCAGAGGGCTCATCAGTGCATAATGACAGAGAAGGCAACTAATAGAATACTGAGGTCAGAGTCCTTTGAAAGAGAGCAGCTAATAGCAAAGCATAAAGGAGGAAGGAATCCCACCGGTTCCCACGGGACTCCCTGGGGGCAGAGTGTTTGGTGTATCTGGTGAAGGCTGGGTGACTTCTACTTCCTTTCATCTTATCTTATCACTAAGGTCACCAACTCTTCTCCATCCCTTCACCTGTACCTTCCCATCCTTCCCTTTATTTAACTCAGGGGCAGAGTTGTTTTGCATGTGATTTGTTCCCCTCTAAGTCTGTTTATGGCCTGAGCTCAAGGCTCCTTGGCACACTGGAGCCTGCTCATATTGACTCTTCAGAGCNGGGGTTAAATCCTCAGGAATTTTGTGAATTGATTGTTAAATGTAGTCAGTACTAACAATTAAATTATGTAAATGTAATTTAAGTAAAGTATACTAAATCAAAGGGAGTACATTCTCGAAACTTACCACTTCTAATTTATTTTACTAATATCTATGCTCCCAAGGTTACTTACAACTCTTTTATCTGTATAGCAGACATGATATATAATGGCATGCTACTGTACCTCTCTTNTCAACTTTACCTTGACTACTTCAAATTATCCACGGTGGATGTATTTTACACAGTGAAAGCAACAATCAGTACACATTGGAGTTACTATTTTATTTTTTTTAGACTTAGGAGTTGGATGGAAAAGTGATAACAATGAAAATTACTCTTTTTGTTCTGTTTTATTGTTTTTAAGACAGGGTCTCATGTAGCCCAGGCTGGACTGGAATTCACTATGTAGCTTGAATTCTTAATCCCCTTGCCTCTACCTCCCAAGTGCAAGGGATGCAGTCACGAGCCATCAAATCAGGCTTATTGAAAACTGATCTTAGAAGTGTGTCATGTCTGTTGCCATTAAATTGGAAACAATAAAAATATCAGAACCATTTTTTTCAGCATTCAAACTTTTCTGATTACATATAGAAGTCATTTAGGGTCTTTTTAAAATTTTATATGTGTATGTGTGTTTTCCTGCATGTAGGTCTGTTCACCACATATGTGTATGCTGCCTGCAGAGGCCAGGGAGGGCATCAGATCCCCTGNGACCGCAGTTACAGATCACTGCTTGTGATCTGCCGAGTGAATGCTGGGAATCGAACCTGTGTCCTCTGGAAGAGCAGCCAGTGCCCTCAAGCTCTGAGCCATCTCTGCAGCCCCATCACTCAGGTTCTTGACAAATGATACATGTCCACTGGCATTCAGGTCAGAACTACATTTGGTAACCACAATGACAAGTTGCAGGAGTTTGGGAAGGTGTGACACATGAGCTGGTAGAAAAACAGCAGTATCATCCACCCACCTCTTCTATTAACACAATTTACCATAAATAGATGATTAAAGTATAGATTCCTTTCTTTCCTGGGTAACTGGTTGTTAGGCATTTTTCTGACATACAACTGACTTTATTAAAATTAAGGATTCAGGTACCTTGGTTTGGGCTTCCCCGAAACTGACCTTCAGTACCCAGCCTTGAACCCCAGCCTTTCTGACTGTGGAAACCCTACTCTTCCCATAGTCCTAAGCAGCCTCCCTCAGTCCTGGAGAGCAGATGAACTGCAAGACGTAGGATCTGCTCTCAAATCCCTGTCTGGTGGAAAAGACTCCTTTACTTTTTACCCTTGAGGTAAAACTGCTGAGCTTCTGTCCCTCTGTCCCCATCTCTCAGTCCTGGTGGCTCAGGACTCCTGACACAGCTATTCTGACCCTGGTGCTGACTCTCTAGCAACTCACTTTGTGGTGCTGGAGTTCCCACAGCCCCACCCCTGGCTGGAAATGCCCTCCCTGCTCCACCCACCAGAGCTTTTCCTGCTTTCTGACCCTGAGTCAATGTTCTCTTTTCCAGAAGCCTTCCGNGTNCCTCCTGCCCCACCTGGCAACCTNCCGACTCTGGCCTCCTTTCAGCCTGCAGAATAAAGCTTGTTCAGCCTCTACCATCAGTGGCCTCAANGGCAAAGAATGGGGCTCCCTCATCAGACCAGAGTAATCACAGTGAATTAATATGCTAAACACCTACCAGGTGAAGCACTTGCAGCTCTCTAAGAATTGAAGTGAGCTGTAGGAGGACTCAGGTCACAGAGACAGTAGCTAGGCTGAGACTGGGGAACAGTCAGGTGGCCTGAACTGATAGGGTGAGCCCTCTTGGGAGAGGAGGGGTCTGAGNCAACACCATTCCTTGTCTGGATAGTGAGTGGCAAGTCTTCTTTATGTTTTCCTTTCTGCCTGACCTCCAGGTATGTTCCATGAGGACACCATGGCGGTCTTGGTCAACAGCCCAATAACACCACTTCCTAGAGCCCTGAGGGAGTCCCAATGTTGTCAGAATGGAGCCTGAGAGCCTCACCACCTTCTTCCTCTCCAGTCTCTGCTCTCAGTTTCATCAGCACGTCCAGCTCTGAGCTGAGAGCTGCAGCCAGGNTTAGCTGCTTGTAGTTTCCATCAGACTGGTTTCTTGTCTCCTTTTCTTGGCTTAGGTGCTTCCCTGAGTAAATGAGATGTCATTCTTCATGTCCTTTGCTGGTTTGGTATCCCACAGACCCTCAAGCATCAGCAAAAGATCATCACTCCCCCTACCCTGGGCTGTTCAGACTGCCCTTCCTTCACTCATCTGTTCACCTACCATTCATGTTTCTTCTGCCTGTTCATCTGTCCATCTATCCATCCATCCANCCATCTATCCATCCTACCTTCATTTGTTTACTCATTCTTGTGTTCCCCGCCCCNACCTGATCAAACCCAGAGCCTTACACATACTACACAAGCATTCTAACACTGAGCTAATCACCTGGATCCCCATCTCATCCTTCCATTTTTGCTTCATTCTGGTTATGCATCCATCTGCCTGCCCTCTATCCATCTACCCATCTGACCATCCATCCATCCATCCATCCATCCATCCATCCATCCATCCATCCATCCATCCATCCATTTGACCACTTATTTGTCATCCATCTTATCTATCTACTTTTCTACACTCCCTTTTCTTCTCTTCCTCTTTGATACCTCACCCTCTGTTCTTCTGTCCATCTGTCCTTTATTGAGCATCTGCTCAATGCTAGTAGAAATCATATCTTAAAGCCACGTGGAGCAGAGGTTTGGTCCTAAGGGAGTTGGAAAGGGAGACAGGACACGTGTAGAAATTAAGGCAGAGGCTGGGCGGTGGGTGGGGATGTAGGTGTTTCACTTTTGAAGTGGGAAGTTCTGTGTGTCTTTGGACATGTCCCTCTTTCCCTCTGAGCCTTACATTCCCNTCTGTAAACTTAAGAGGTTGATCTAGAGCCTAGGCTGAGGTTGTGCCTCTTGGAGACCTTCTAGCAGAAGGGAAACTGTCCTTGACAAATGAGGTTTGAATCCAGGCTAAGCAAGGGTTGGACCTTATGAG
>LZPO01096977.1:743524-753647 GCA_001675575.1 Neotoma lepida
TGTTCCCTGCCTCCTCCACAGCTGGCTGCCGGCACCCAGTCTGCTAACACGGTGGCGAGGGTTTGCGTAGTCTCCTCCCAAAGTCAAGACTACTTGCAAGTAGGGTCTCTGCAGGGACAGATGAGGTGAGGACTGATGATGGATTGGGGGGCACTAGATCTACTAAGTGCAACTGTAAGAGAAAGAACAAGATGGACAGACACACAGTAAGACTGTGGGGAGAAAAAGGGAGAGTTTGGAGTTTTGTTGCCACGAACCCAGGGACTCCAGGAGATGCCTCTTGGAGGTCAGGAAGGAGCCTTCCAGAGGTCTTCAGAGGGAGTTTGGCCCCTCCATCTTCTCTGGGGGCATTTGGTTTCCAGAAGCGAGGAAATAGGCATGNGTTGTGGCAGCTGCTGAGCCTGTGATGACTTGAGACAGGCAGCCCTGAGAAATGGGCTGGCGGCACTCAGTTCTCTCAGGCTTTGCTCCTATATTAGGCAACTTTGAAGGCCTTTTCTCTTTCTTTCAGGCCAAAGACTTCCAAAGGCAGGGGCAGTCCCTTCCAGTATCTCTCTCTCTCTAGACTGTGGGCTTCTAGGTCAAGGCTCCTGCCTCTCTCCTTAGCCCTGGCTCCTCCTCCCTGAAGATGCAATCCATTAGCTCCACCCAGGCCTCAGCACACAATGCGGCAGTGTGGGGGCTGCCTGGCCCAGTCTCTTCACCTGTTTGGATTGGCATGGGTCTCCCCACCGCAGGGAGGTGTAGGAGNCTCACTAACCACAGAGTGCTGGCAGCCTAAGCCCCTCCTTTCTTCCCTGTTCCTGGGCAGGCTGGAGGGAGGGGCAGATATGGTGTTCCCACAGAACAGGAGGTAGGGGTACACCAGGTCCCAGCAGACAGAGGTGCCTATCTGATACCCATTCCAACTCATTAACCTTTGCTGCCTCGGAGATTGCATGTCCTGAAAATGTCATCATCATCACCATGGGGACAGGAGAGAATACTGTCTTGTGCCCATTCCCCAACTGGCTGGGCCTTTGGCAGCTCTTTGGCCATGGAGTCTGTGTCTGTTGACCTTGATGTATTCTACCGAGGGGGGGTGCGGACCAGAGTCTAGGGTGGGGAGGGCTGGCAAAGGTTTCCTCTTAGACTGTGTGTGTTTATCCGACATTCATTCCCTGCTATCTTTATGTTTGTGTTCCTTTTGGAGAAGATGGAGGAGCAGGGTGGGAGGAGAGGAAGAGCAGGGTAAAGATGAGGGTCAGAGGAGGAGGAGGAGCAGAGGGAGGAGAAACTGAGGAGTAGAGAAGTAGGGGAAGAAGAGGAGGTAAGGTGATGGAGGTGGAGCACTGGGAAGGAGGCTCCTTGGAGTCCCACCGACTGACGGGGGAAACAGAGCTTTTCTTGGTCAACGATGTCAGGTCACTGAAGAAGCTAGGGTTGGGCCCTGCACCCAGCTCTTCTCCGTGGACCTCCCTGGATTCTGTCTTTTTCTCCAGGAAGGAGACCCCTACCTCTTCCCGTACCCAACAGCAACACAGTTTCCGACAGAAGTGTCGGTCCTTCAGTCCATAGCCCCTCTGCCTCTTGCTGGGGAGATTGAAGGGCTGGGTCAGGGTTGTGGAGANTATTCTCTGGAGATTAGAAGTGTCTGTCAGGGGTGGGTGGAGCCGGGTGGGGCTCCAGGTTACTCATATCCTTGCTAGTCCTTAGAGAGGCANATTTGGGGGAGCCCTCAGCCTCAATAGTCTGCCTTCGCATTGTCTTCTGAGCTCTTAAGTCCTGTGGTGGGGAGGGTGTTGACTTCTGCTTTGGTGGCAGGCAGGGTCAGGTGGGGTTGGCTGTCTGAGGCNCTGCTTCCCTTTTGGGAGCAGATGATACTAAGAAGAGTGTAGGAGCCTCAGCGGGGGTTGTTGGGGCCTGTCTGGGAAGATAGGACATGCCAGGCAGTCCCAGACAGGACCACATTCCTCCCAACATGCCTGCTGGGGTCCATGGGGCTGAGGGGTTGGGAGGAGGGTGTAGAGGGCAGGAAGTGGGTGTTCTGGGAGTTTGTCAAGCATGTTAGATACGGGATAGCTGAAGCTGATATATAAACCTCTGAAGCAGAACTAACTGGGCTCTTGAAGATGTCCCCTGTCCCTCAGGGACTCAGGAGTCAGGGACCCCATGTCCACTTTGGCCATATACTTGGCTCAGTCCTGCCTCACTCCCAGGTGCCTGCATTCCTNCCTGAAACATGTCTTGCGTGAGTTCCACGGGAGATCAAGTGAGGGTGTCTGAGTCAGCTCTGTGTCTCTCTGCCTCAGCTCTCCTGGCATCTGAGGGGATATCTGAGGCTGGAAACAAAGAAGTTTGGCTTGTCCCAGGCATGTGGCCTCAATTGCTTTGAGACCAAAATAAGCTCTAACCTTCNGGCTAGACTCCATGCCACATAAAGTTGACAAAAACCTTCAACGTCATTGTCNCATTGGACCCCCAGAGCTGTCTGCCGTAGAAACAGTGGGTGGGTGCTCTTTGCTCCCACTTTTCAGAAGAGCAAACTGAGGCTCTGAGAAACGTCACGTCCTGGGTTGTACCTGACTCGAGGCTCTTTCTCAATGTCTCTGGCTGTGTCTGTGAGACCTTTGGTGACTTAATAGCTAATGTCACAGATCTGTGTG
This sequence comes from Neotoma lepida, assembly GCA_001675575.1. Classification (NCBI taxonomy): domain Eukaryota; kingdom Metazoa; phylum Chordata; class Mammalia; order Rodentia; family Cricetidae; genus Neotoma; species Neotoma lepida. The sequence goes on from LZPO01096977.1 coordinate 746,170, forward strand.
CAGGTGTGTGGTGGATATTAGGGTCTGTACCTAGGGCTGAGGGGAACTGCCTAGAGTCTGAGCCACCTGGATGGCTGAGGCTGTGACAGACCCTTTATCATGGCCAGTCCTTAGCAGGTAGCTGAGGGTGGCCATTCTGGTGTCCCTCCAGCTAGATGCCTGTTTCCTGCTATGGTGGGCTTCTTCTATGTATAATAAGAACCCCCCCTCATTTAATGGGAACTAACAAGTAAGCAGGTTTATGGTGTGGTAANGCCCTACCTATTCTGTCATTCTGGTTGAGCCCAGAGTGCGGGTTCCTAAGGGCTGTGGCTCCCAGGGCCTCATGGGAAAGTGTAGCCTGCAGGCCCACCCCTCCCCTGATGAATCATGCCTGGCGGGACGAGAAAGCCCCAAACACTTCAAACAATGAGTTTCCAGTAAAATATGACAGACATGATGAGGCAGAGGAGAGGAGGGATCTGATGGGGAGTTGGCACTGGCCTGTGAGTGATGAAAGCTGAGGGGAATGGAAAACGTCAGGCCCGCCCCCTACTCACGACTATAAAGCACTATCATCCTTTTCTGACTTACCTGAGCAGCATTCTCTTTTCTCTGCCGACTCACTTGCTCACTTNCTCACCTCACTCAAAACTATGGCCACCTGCAGCCGCCAGTTCACCTCCTCCAGCTCCATGAAGGGCTCCTGTGGCATCGGTGGTGGCTCTAGCCGCATCTCCTCCGTCTTGACTGGAGGATCCTGCCGGGCTCCCAGCAACTATGGGGGCCTGTCAGTCAGCTCCTCTCGCTTCTCCTCTGGGGGAGCCTGTGGGATTGGGGGTGGCTATGGTGGAGGCTTCAGCAGCAGCAGCAGCTTTGGGGGTGGCCTTGGTAGTGGTTTCGGTGGTGGCTTCGGTGGTGGCTTTGGTGGTGGCTTTGGTGGTGGCTTTGGTGGTAGTCTTGGTGGTGGCTTTGGTGGTGGTGATGGGCTCTTGGTGGGCAGTGAGAAAGTGACCATGCAGAACCTCAATGACCGGCTGGCCAGCTACCTGGACAAGGTGCGAGCCCTGGAGGAGGCCAACACTGACCTGGAGGTGAAGATCCGTGACTGGTACCAGAGGCAGCGGCCCGCTGAGATCAGAGACTACAGTTCCTACTTCAAGACCATTGAGGACCTGCAGAGCAAGGTGGGTCAACTGGGCAGCAGGACCTGCCATTCAGGCTTCCTCCAATGCTTTAGGTCATCTTTAGACTTTTAGATAGGACAGCCTCCAGTCCCAGATCCCGCTCTCTGCGGTCCTGAACAGCTAGAAGATGGTGCCCCTTCCTGGCTTTTCCTCATGGTTTTCTGAGCTCCAATTCTCAGCCCACATGAGACCAACTGTTCCCNCCCTTACCATTTTGCAGAGGAAGAAGTCAAAGCTTTGAGAGGTGCTGTGACTTGCTAACGATCACACAACAGAGGAGGGCAGAGCTGAGACCAGAGCACTGGTGGCCCACCTTCTTCTGTAGGAGGCAGTTATCTCTCCAGCAGAAGGGAGGAGTGAGGCTGTAACGGGACCCACCAAGTTAGACACCCAAACCGCTTATTAGCTTGTTAGTCTGGGCTGAGGCTGCCACCGCCCATGAGCTTTGGCACCNGCTAGCCTTTCCCTATAGCCAGACAGACATAGAAAACCCACAGCCACAACTAATCATGGCCCATATATTTATCCTGAACCAGGGAGTTCCTGGTAGGGTTAAGCTTTCAGAACTCTTCTTCCCACTCCTGTTAAACCTGCTTGGCTCTAGTGCCTCACAAAAATTATGGAAACTAGACAAGTCCCTGGCAGGAACTCCAGTCAGGCTCAGGGATCCATCTGTCTTCTTCAGTTTCCCTTTTTCTAATCCCCTGGGCAAGTTGGGTTTTGTCTCTTGGGAAAGTCCCACCTGAGGTCCATGCCCCATGGGCTTTGAAAGGAATGTGTGTGTGTGTGTGTGTGTGTGTGTGTGTGTGTGTGTGTGCAGAGGGCTGGTAGGGCTGTCCTGTATGGAGAGGAGGATCCGGAAGATGAAGGGTATGTGGGGAGCCTTAGAGGGATTTTGAAACACCAAGACCCGTCTTAGGTTTTACAGGTGAGTGAGAGTAATAAGACCTGAATTCTAGGGCTTTTGAGTCTGGGGCCTGACCTATGTGCAGCTCCTCTGTTGATCAGGAGTCAAAGTCCTGCTTTGAAACTGACTTTGTGAGGTTGTCTCTCAGGCTGCTGTGGTGAACATAGGATAAGAAGAACAGGACTCAAGCAAGAACAAGAGAGAAAGACCAGTGCAGGCTTCAGTGAAATCTGCCTACAGATATCTGTTTAACAAATGACCCACGGCTTTTCCATTCTCCAGATCTTTTCAGCCACTGTGGACAATGCCAATGTCCTCCTGCAGATCGACAATGCCCGGCTGGCCGCTGATGACTTCCGCACCAAGTGAGTTTTCAGTGTGGTGGCTCAGAGCTTCCAGCGTCTCTAGGGTGGGGCATTTTGGATCAGTGCTTTCTAACCAGAGTGAGATTGTGCCAGGAGAACCCCTTGGGGGTGCTTGTAAAAATACAAGACTGTTGGGCTCCACCCTGCGAGTTCAGTTCAGTTATTTGTAACCTAGGTGATTCTGATCCACAGCCAGGTGTGAGAGCCATCACTTTAGGGTGAGGTGCTCTGCACCGCCCCCACCTGTCCCTAAAATGCAGTAGGCTGTCATATTTGGAGNCCTTGAGCCTTATTGGCTGTAGCTGGAAGTACCTTTTTCAGGTGAATGCCTGGTGATGATCCTTATTCCCTGGACCCTAGGAATGTTCAGACCTAAGCAATCAATGGGCACTGTGTCTAATTCCGACTCTCCACAACACCCCTGGGTGCCAACGCTGGGAATAATATGCATAGGAAGAGAACAAAGCTTTCAGTATGGCTGGGATGGATAGCTCATCCCTTTTCTCTCGGCTCATTCCAGGTATGAGACAGAACTGGGCCTTCGCATGAGTGTGGAGGCCGATATCAACGGCCTGCGCCGTGTGCTGGATGAGCTGACCCTGGCCAGAGCTGACCTAGAGATGCAGATTGAGAGCCTGAAGGAAGAGCTGGCCTACCTGAAGAAGAACCATGAGGAGGTGAGAGCTAAATAGAAAAACCAGCTTAAGGGATGCATGAGGAGAAGCAATAGAATGGCAAATGGGGAGGCAGTGTTCAGGCCCGGGTCACCTCTTGCTAGAAAGCCCTGTCAGCCACGAGGCTTCTGACTATGGGACCTTTTCTGCCTCTGCAGGAGATGGCCTCCATGAAAGGCCAGGTGGGTGGAGATGTCAATGTGGAGATGGATGCAGCACCTGGTGTGGACCTGAGCCGCATCCTGAATGAGATGCGAGACCAATATGAGAAGATGGCGGAGAAGAACCGCAAGGATGCCGAGGAGTGGTTCTTCACCAAGGTGGGTGTCGTTTGGAGAGGAAGGGATGCAGATCACCTGCCTTCCAGGGTTTTCTGGTGTGAATGGTGTTCTCTTTTTCACAGACAGAGGAGCTGAACCGAGAGGTGGCCACCAACAGCGAACTGGTGCAGAGCGGCAAGAGTGAGATCTCTGAGCTCCGACGCACCATACAGAACNTGGAGATCGAGCTGCAGTCCCAGCTCAGCATGGTAGGGATGCTGCTGCACACAGGGGTTGGACTCATTGAAGGGGCATGGCCATTCCCAGTGATCCACCACCCCATTTCTCTCCTTCACAGAAAGCATCTCTGGAGAATAACCTGGAGGAGACCAAGGGCAGGTACTGCATGCAGCTGGCCCAGATCCAGGAGATGATCGGCAGCGTGGAGGAGCAGCTGGCTCAGCTGCGCTGTGAGATGGAGCAGCAGAACCAGGAGTACAAGATCCTGCTGGATGTGAAGACACGGCTGGAGCAGGAGATTGCCACTTACCGCCGTCTGCTGGAGGGCGAGGATGCACAGTGAGTGCCTGGCCCACCCTCTAGTCCATGCTCCTTCTCTTCAGAAATGTCCCCCACATATCTGATGTTCTACNCTATTCTGTCTTTACAGCCTCTCATCCTCCCAGTTCTCCTCATCTTCTCAGTTCTCCTCTGGTTCTCAGTCATCCAGAGACGGTAAGACTCTCTTCCCATCATGCCTGGGCTCTGGAATACCTTCAAATCTTCCAGCAGATGTAGGACCTAGATTAGGACTTTCTTGGGTGATAAGCTAAGTGTTCTTACTCAGTATCCTCTATGAGTCTCTTTAGATAGAAAGAGCCATTTCCTAACTCTCCTCAGGGCTAGGATTGGTGACCTTTACCTTGTTCCTCCAATGGGTGTCTACCCATGATGATGGAAATCAGCACCACGGACAGCACCCTACATGGCCCATCTAAATTATTTGGGTTTAGTTGGATCTTCTAATGCATTTGGGTTTAGTTGGACAGCACCAGTTGAACGCTCCAGTCTGAGGAAACAGACTGTGCATGACTACAGGGTGCCCTGTGAGCAGTGTGTGAGGTGGCAATCAGGACAGAGGGCACCAGGAGACAGTTCACTCCTCAGCTTCTTGGCTTCTCACTGCTTCACTCCATCTGTCCACCTCCACTAATGCCTTCTCTCTCACATTCCCCAGTGACCTCCACCAACCGCCAGGTCCGCACCAAGGTCATGGATGTGCACGATGGCAAGGTGGTCTCCACCCACGAGCAGGTCCTGCGTACCAAGAACTAAGGCTGCTAGGCACTGCTCAGGCTTAGGAGGCTCCTGTGTGGACACAGACACTTCTGAAAGAGCCCCTCTACTGCCCCCACACACTTCACCCTTCACCTGACCCTTGTCCCTCCTGGCAATCAATAAAGCTTCTTTTTCTGAGTTGCACAATCACTGTCTCCCTGGTCATTGTCAGGAGTGGAGGTGGGAGGGATGTGGGTAGTGTTGCTTTGGAGCTTAGGCAAGCAACTGGCTCTGGCCTCTGGGACTGGGAGAAAGGGCCCGGGGGCGGGCTTGGCTCAGATCCCAGGTTGCCTCTCACCACCTCAGAAGATATAGACGGCTGTGTGTACCAGGTCATGGGATCTCTTAGGGCAGAAGTGTATTTCCTCATCCATTCATTGGTCCACACATTCACCAGATACGGAGTGCCTTTAGGTGCCAGGCAGTGTGCTAGGTGAATTCTTTAAAATAAAATTGTAAACTTACAACAACAACAACAACAACAATAATAATAATTGTGTGCATGTGATATGTGTGTGAGTGCAGATGTGCCTGTGTCAGAGTGTGTATGTGGAGGTTGGAGGACAATTTTGGGGAGTTGGTTCTCTTCTTCCGAGGTGGGTTCTGGGGATCGAACTCAGGTTGTCAGGTTTGAGTAGTTCTTCTTTCTACCTGCTAAGCCATCTCACTGGCCTTAGGTTAAGGATTCTTAATGATTTTGTGATCCTTTAAGATGACTCTGTATTGGAACTTACAAATTTTCTTTGTATACCGTTTCCGAATAAGTAGACATCTTTGTGTGCATTGTTATGGGGTTCACTAGTCCCCCAGAACTTTGTGAACCCAAGATAAGAACTCATGCTCTGTTGGTGGTCTTATCTCACTGGTCTGAGACAGTCTAGAATTGAGTCTAAGTCAATTCAGAGAGGTGATTCTCAACCTTCCTAATGCTACAACTCTTTAAGACAGTTCCTCATGTTGTGGTGACCCCAACCATAAAATTATTTTCATAACTATAATTTTACTGCTTTTATGAATTGTAACGTAAATATCTGATATGCAGGATATCTGATATATTACCTCTGTGAAAGGATCATTCAACCCCCATAGGAGTCTTGACCCACAGGTTGAGAACCTCTGATTTAGAGAAAGTAGATGGCCCTTTCCAAGCCTCAGTTTCCACATCTGTAAAATGGGAATGATGATAGCCTTGTCTCCTGGTCTTGGGGATGCTGGCTGGAAACACAATCTGTAAGAACATTGTCCAGCACAGATTCTGGAGTATGTGGGCTCAAGGCATAGCTGTGTTAGCAATGCTGGGTACCATTCATGACAAGGCATTTCCAGAGGCTTCCAGAATAGGCCAGCTAGTTTCTAACCTTGGCCCTGCTCTGGATTAGTGACCTCAGAGAGCCTGGCTCTTAGTTTCCTCATTGTACAATAAAAATGATGGGCTCTGTGTCTTGTGGTTGATATACAAATCTTACAAGTAAGTACGCCTTAAGATCCAGGCTGACCTCTGAGCCTGATGGGTCACACATGTAACTAGCACTAGGGAGGTGGATCCAGGAGGACTACTGTGACTTTAAAGCCAGACCGGGCTCAGTCGTGAGGGCATAAGGAGCCACCCCTTGGTGGAGGCGTGGCTTTTGCTTTCTCTTTTGGCTGACTAAAGAGTAGAAAGGGGAGGAGCATTGTCTGGGTGCGTGGCAGAGATGCCAGGGGTGGGGAGGGCTCACTGCCCCCGGCTAGGAAAAAAGTTGTCTGGCTCTGTATCCATTTCAATAGCTTGTTCATTTGGCTGGGTAGAGTTGAATGTGGGTATGGGAATGAAGAAAGACAGTTTGGACAAGGGGGCTAAAACCTTAGACCTGAGAATCCTATCTTCACCAGCCTCGGAGAATTGGGTCAGGATACCGAATCCACATTCCTCTTTCACAAGATGGAGGATAAATACCTTCACTACACAATGCTGATGGATTAAATGATTTCATGGAGCCAATGAGCTTAGTGTGGAGCTTGGTGTATAGTGTTCTGTCTGCGGTGGTTCAAGGCGAGGCATTATTAATAAAAGGAATGAAGTGTTGTTGGTGTCCCTTGTCCCTACCTACAATGGCAGGAAAGTCATGACTGGCCTGTGACTTTGAAACTTTGATCTGAGTCTTGGCATCCTGCAAGGCTGAGCTGGGATGAACCTTATCTGAAGGTGTGCATCCTGGAGCTAAAGGACTGGGACGCTAGGGAAGAGGAAAGGCGGGAGACCTACTTTAGAGACGGGGAAAGGATGGTTCTCAGGTCTTTGAGTGGTGGGAACCACGTGAAAAGGGGTTTCATGAGACTTGTATGGATGTTGAGCCCCAGATACCAGGATGCCTGTCAGGGCAATGAACTCTCTGTCGACAAAGTGTGACATAGACTATAGGGGGTGGCTCATGCTTGAAGGGTAAATCTGGGTTGGGCAGAGAGCAAAACACATCCACACTCACTAGTGGAGATGGAAGCCCAGAGTGCTATGGATTGCTTATGGATCTCTGGTCATCACTCTTCCGTGATGTTTGAGTTTATCCTCCAAAGGAACCCGCTTTACAGGAACATGGACGTATGAGTTCTGGAGGCTCCAGTGTGCTGGGGAACACCCTCTGTCCTTGCTTGGATCACCNCCACTGCTGTTTGGAAGGATACAGGGAAAAGGCAGACTTGCTTGAGGCCACTTGGCTATGAGCAAGCTCAGAACTTGGGACTGGGGGAAAGTTAAGCAGTGGGCTTGGATTCCAAGGGCCCCAGGAACA
>LZPO01096977.1:754722-776358 GCA_001675575.1 Neotoma lepida
ATGTGTGGTATGTGTCCACATGTATGTGCACATGTATGTGTGTGTGTGCACTTGCATGTGTGTACATGTGCAGGCCAGAGGTCAAGGTTGGGTTTCTTCCTCAGTTGCTCCCCACTTACTTTTAAAAACAATGTCTCTCTCAAGTCTCACGCATTTGGCTAGGCTGGCTAGCAATCCCCTTGCTTGTCTCTGCTTCCCCGACATTGGAGACACAGATGCACACTGCCAAACCTAGCTTTTTCTTTGCATGGGATCTGAACTCAGGTTCTTGTGCTTGTGGGGCAGATGCCTTATTGACNGGGGCTTGTTCATTATATTATCTTTAGCTCTATGTGCAATGTGTTGAACATAGTAGGTGCTCAAGGAGCGATGCATCCAAAACTTACCATGGGGAAGCTGGTTCGGGGGTGAGAGGAAGCAATATTCCTTACATAGATGGAAGACTCTGGTTTTAGACTTGGGATGCTTTAATCTGGTGGGGTCTAGCTAGGTGGGGTGGTGGCAGGTGACTATTCAGCAAGAAAGAGTCACTGTTGACAGCTATATGCAGGCACCTCCAGCTGTGCGTCAACCCAAAGTGTCCACGTGCATCGGTGGTTCATGGAGGGGTGAGCCCACGAGCCAGGAGAGGAGTTGTGAGTCATGCTTGTGTTCCTTCAGCCAGCATCCAGCCTCATGATGACTCAGGACCTTCTGGCCCCTCCTGAGCTCAAGAACACACAGTAGTGGGGAGCAAATGGGGTAAGAGGAGTTGGGTGACTGGATACAGGCAAGCAGGAGGCTTTTAAAGCCACAGCCAGGCTGGCTTTGCCTCCTCTTAAGTCTCCATACCTCTAGTAGAGGACNTGTTCTCTGAGACCTTGAAGGTAGAACCCATTCAGGGTTCCCCTTTCTGTCTCTTTGGTTCTCAAAGTCCTTCTATTCAGCTCCATCTATGCTCTGAGGGCAGGGACTATATTTGGGAGACTGGTGTGGGGGCCCGATTGACTAAAGGGATGGACAAACAGTAAGCAAGAGGGTTGAATCCAGGTCATGCAGATGGTCCAAGAGCAAGGCAAAAAACGTACTTAGTGCCACTCACAGTCAGGGTAATATTCCAAGANGTGTTAGAATTTTCCAGTATTAGCTGCAGTCTGGATATGGGCTATAGAGACAGATTTGTTTTTATGGGGATCTGGGGCAGGGTATCTTGAGCTACCTGAGATCTGTTCCTTGTTCATTGCCAGGAGGAGTGGGATTAGGGCCCGGGGGGCAGATCCTGAGCCCCGAGAGGGTAAAAGAATGGGCCCATGTCACACAGCCAGGGAGAGGTCTCTCCTTCAGTCTAGGATGGTCAGCTTCCTCATCCCTGGCACTACCTTTCCCATGCCAAGCAGAGCTGGAAGAAGGGAGATGATGGTGTAAACCGTAATGCCAATGTATGTCCGGCTCACAGGTATTATCCAGCACGGTTGGTTCCTCTTTGGGTTGGAAGTAGATCCAGATATGAGAGGAGAAGGAGAATAGGGAGGAGAAAGGATGGGAAGGAAGGTGGATGTGAAGAGGAGGGTAGATGAGGGGGTAGGGAGTGGGAGGAGGGAGCCTAGGAAGGAGAGTAGATGAGGGGGGGAAGGGGGGAGAATGCATACACAGGGACAACTGGGCTTTCATACTGGGATCCCTCCATCTTGCAATGTATTTCTGTCCTGGCAACTCAGCATGCAAGGACTTCCCATGGGGAAACTGAGGTTGAGGCCACAAGGGTAGGGAGAGTGAGATTGATGGTGGCCCAGGCTTGCCTCACTGGCAAGCCACTGATGTCTTCACTGCACTGTCCCAGGATGTTCAATGGAGAGGACTCTGTCTTGGGGGTTGTGGCATTGGAGCCACATACAAAGATGGCCTAGACTCAAGGGAAAGGTCTGTGCCTGCTTCGAACTCAGAACTCCAGGCACAGCATGGCCCAGATAGGTGTAACCTTCAGGGAAAAGCAAGTAGATGCCAATAATCCCAGGACTTTGGAGTCTGAAGCAGGAGAATCATGAATTCAAGGTCAGCTACAATAGTTAGACCCTATGACAAAACCAAGCCAAGCCAAGTCAAGCTAAGCCAAGCCAAATCAAACCTAACAGGATGCATTTGCTAAGAACAGGGTCACAGGGTCACAGAAGGGCTGCTGTCTCTGAAGACATCCCAACTTGACCCAACCTGTCTTCCACCAGCTCAAGCCCTGGGACTTGGAGTTTCCGTCCAACTGAGACTGGTGACGTCAGTGTGCCTGTGACAAAGTGGGGAGAGAGGACATCAGAGTGGGTCTGGGCCTCGGATAGCATTGAGGACAGGTCTTGGGTGTTTCCAGTGGAGCCAGGCATGAATGTGGGCAGAGGTTTAGAACCATCATGAGGACAGTGATCAGACTCCCCACTAGCCTTGGTCTAAGAATTTCTCGAGTGTTAGGCTTGAAAAAAAAAAGCTGTTAACATTCAGTTCTACCTACTTAATTGTCTATTTTAATTAACATGTTCTGTACCACCCATTTAAATATTTACTTCACTCATTTTGGTAAACTAGCTCACCTTCCATTTCAACAAGCATATTTGTAGTGGAAATCCTGTATTACTACAGAAAAAGAAGAAAGTGAGAATCAATTGTCATTCACAGAAGGCAANGAGGCAGACAGGTCTAACTAGATGCTATTGCTTCCTGCAGGTTCTGAGCCAGGGTGGGCTTGATTTGTTTGGCTAGGATGACTGACAGGTGTGGAGGCTGCTAAGGGGAATGTAGTGCTGACTGGGATTTCTTTCCTCAAGAATCAGGAAGACTGGAAAATAGAAAGGGAAATGCTTTTCTTACCACGCCATCAGTGTTTTTGTTGTTGTCTTGACAGGATCTTGCTATGTATCCTAGGCTGGTCTCAAGCTTGCAATTCTAGTGCCCCAGCTCCTGGACTGCTCCACCCTGTTATTGAACATAGTCTCCATGCATCACCCGGAAGCATCTCTCATATGCTACTCTTTGTATACCTACCGTCCAGAGACCCTCTTCCAGACCCTTGCTAGGAAGAGTCTTGTACCCCCTCAGCCACACCTCCAAGGTTTCAGGCCCTTGGAAAGAAAGCTTTCGTGGACTTCCTTCCTATCTTCAGTTCTCTTCCAGCCCTGGGCATCCATCTGAAATGACTGGTTCTTTTTCTTTCATTCTGTTTTATTGGGCTCTTACTTGGACCAAGCATGGGGTCAGGGCACTGGGGCATGTGCAGGATGAGCAGGTCCAGGCTTAGAGAAGCCCCTGCTGAGGTCAGGGAGGAGAGGAATCCTTGCTGCAGTGGGGTGCTGCTGGTGGTGGTGGTAGAGGCCCTAAGATGCAAGGTGGGAACTCAGAACTGGACGAAGAACTAAGTGGGAGTTCAGAGGGGGAGTGCTCAGGAGGAGGAGGCACACAGGTTTGCTCAGGGAGGCTTCATGGAAGAGGAGGCACACAGGTTTGCCAGTGGCGAGTAGGAGTTTCCTGATCAGAGAAGATACGAAAGAATATTTCAGTGGGAAAGGAACCACAGGAGTTTGAGGGTCATTTAGGGAGCATCATATGACTTGATAGGTGGTTTGGAGAACAGGGAGAAACAGGACAAAAATGCCAAGACTGGAGACTGGACATGAGTACTGGAGCATGGATCTTGTCTTAAGAGTACAAAGATGTCAGAGGAGAGACATATTAGAAGGGTCATCTCAGGGGCAGCTCAAGAGGTNGAGAGGGCTGACAGGATGGCTCAGTGGGTTAAGGGTACTTGCCACACAAACCTGGAGAGCTGAGCTTGAACCTCAGAACCAGAGTGAATGTGGAAGAAGAGAACCCACTCTATAAGGTCGTCTNCCNNCTTGACTTGTGCGCCAAGGCAGGTGCATATCCCCTATTAGAACACGCACATTGATNAATTAATGGTTCAAAGATTTAAAAAAGGTCAAGGGGTATGAGAGGAGCAAGGAGAGCTGTTAGAAGCTGACATCTCAGAGCCAAGGGAGGGGTTGAATGATCAGAAGCAGCCTGGTCTTTCTTCAGCCTTTCTCATGCCTCCTTTCCTGGGATGGTTTTGGAGGAGAGAACAGAGACCCCAGCATAGGAAAGCAAGTTATCACACAGCCAGGGAGCAGAGTCTGGGCTGTGTCCAGGTGATCTGGCAGCAAAGCCCATAGCCTCTTTACCAATCTTTTTGGCACTGGTGATCAGAACAAGCGTGGGGTTCTATCAGGAGTAAGAGAAAGTCACATTCTGGTATCCCACCATCCCCAGGGCTGAGCATACGACAGGCACCCAACCAAGGGAAAGTCTGTACTCACTGCGGGGCTCTGCAAAAGAATCAGTTCAGAGGCTGGGGAGATTCCTCAGAGGGCAAGGTGCTTGCCATGCAAGGACAAGGGCCTGAGTTTGTTTGCCAGCACCTATGTAGAAAGCTGGGCATAGAGGTATAATCCCACACAGCGCACTGTAATACCAGTGCTGAGGAGAAGGATCCCTCTGGCTTGTTGGCCAGGTGGTTTTAATGAATCAGTGAGCTCCAGGGATAGTGAGAGACCCTGCCTCCAAAAATAGTGACAGAGGAAGACACTCGACAATTCTGGCCCTTCACATGTGTACACACATGCAACACACACACACACACACACACACACAGGAGGTGAGGCAGGCCCATCATGCTCCTGCTGTAAAGCCATCCAACAGTGACAGGGATGTATTTATTGGGTTTTCCATCTTCTCATAGCCTTCTGTGTGAATGCTACATGCTGTTCTGGAACTCTGGAGGATGCACAGCTGTGCACCTATCTCCATCTTCTGGCCACAGCACCCTCTCAGCAAGCTGGCATGTCTTAACAGCAGAACCCTGTTTCTCCTGTCAGCCTAAAGGATGCTGACAACTGGCTTTCCCATCTGATAGGGGCTTCACCAGGGCAGGTGCTGGCTTTCTGCTTATCCTGGCAGCTCCCTGTGGGCAGGGTCTGCATTTTCCCTAGCCTTCACAATGACTTCTGTACCAGGGTCGCAGATCAGCCCACAGTGATGCCCACCAGGTATGGGCAGAGCGAGTCTAGAGAGTGAGTTTTGATCTTAGATGCTGAGACGGCTGTCTCAGACCTGTTGTCAAGGTCACTCAGACACGAGACTGTAGGATATAGGTCACCCCCTCAGCAACAGGGCTGATTTATGGTGCCCTTGACAGCCTAATATCATCAAATTACCCCACACAATGGAGAGAGGCTGGGCTGCTGACGGGCAGTCACCAAGGGACGCAGAGCCTGGGGCTTCCCTGCTGCTCCCATACCCTAGACCTTCTGAGTCTATGGGGGGGGAGCTGGCACAGAGTGAGGGCACACCCAGGCGTGCCACATTTAGCAGGGGGTATAAGTAGGCAGCTCTAGGGATGGCTCAGTACCCAGCAACCCTGAGACCGCTTCCTGCCTACAGACTTCGGCAGGCAGCATCATGAGTTGCAGACAGATCGCCTCATCTTTCTGGAGTCGCAGCAGCAGCAGCAGCAGCAACTGCGGCGGGGGCGGCGGAGGAGGCAGAGGGGGCAGCGGAGGCAGCATGCGGTCTTCCTTCAGTCGCTCCTCCAGGGCTGGAGGAGGAGGGGGCCGCTTTAGCTCTTCCAGTGGCTTTGGTGGGGGTGGCTTTTCGGCCTGTGGCAGTGGAGGTGGAGGATCTGGAGGGGGCTTTAGTACAGGGAGTTCTGGCGGTGTATTTGGGGGAGGAGGTTCTAAGGGCTTTGGTGGTAGTTCTGGAGGTGGTTTTGGTGGTGGCTCTGGAGGTGGTTTTGGTGGTAGCACTGGAGGTAGTTTTGGTGGTGGCTTTGGAGGTGGCTTTGGTGGTGGCTCTGGAGGTGGCTTTGGTGATGGCTCTGGAGGTGGCGAAGGTGGTATTCTGAATACCAACGAGAAGGTCGTCATGCAGAATCTCAATTCCCGTCTGGCCTCCTACATGGATAAAGTACAGGAATTGGAGCAGGACAACACCTCCCTGGAGAAACAGATCCAGGAGTGGTATTCAAAGAAGGGGCCCAGAATCTTCCAGAAGGACTACTCTCATTTCTACAACACTATTGAAGACCTGAAGGACAGGGTATGTACAAGGATCAAATCTCTCTGTCTCTGTTTCTCCCTCCTTCCTTCCCTCTGCTTTTCAGCCTCTCTCACGAAAAGGTAAGATGCTAAGAGTCCAAGCAGAGCCAGAGAATCACCTTTTAAAAACTACACTTTCATCACAAACAAACTTGTATTTGGTTTCTAAGGTCTTAGGGGCTTGGACTTGGATTTGAACTCTGGTATTTCACTTCGAGTTTGGACAGAGCAGGGAGGAAGCTTGAATTAATACTAGCGGGGCTGGGACCTGACTGGAGCTTCCTTTTGACCTGGTTTCAAGTCAGCCTTATCTTTCCTTTTCCTTCTATCTTGGGCTCTGAGGGGTCCCTCTTAATCTTTTCAGGTCCCCAGGACTCAGATATGCAGGCTGATTGATCAATGTTGGAGAGAATCTCTAGTTGTGAGGATGAGACCCATCTATTCACCCACCCATCCATCTCTCCACCCACCCATCCACCCACTCATCCACTCATCCNCCCATCCATCCATCCATCCATCCATCCATCCATCCATCCATCCATCCATCCATCCATCTGCACATCCACTTATTCATCCACTGACTTAAGTGGGTGACTACCCTTTGTGTTGCACTGAGTAGCCACAGAGGTAGCCCACACTCAGCCTGCACCCTAAAGGAGTCCACAGTTGGGTTCCTTACTGTTGTCACTCATCCCTCCTGCTTTTACATCTTTGTGTTTCTTAATGTGCTCTTTCTTCAACTGTAGCTCTCTTTTGTCCATCTATTCACATACAATCTTAGCTATCCTTCAGGACCTAGCTCAATCATCATCTCCTTTCCAAGGTCTTTCCTGGTTTCTCAGGATGGCCAAAGCCATCTCTCATTTTCATGACTCTTTGGGGATAATTTGGACTCTGTGGTCAACGGTGGGCTCCTTGGGATTTGTCCTAGAGCCTACACTGTCTTTGCAGAAGATCTTTGAAATTTGCTGAATGAATGAAGACCACACCGGGCACACCCGCTGAAGGCTGTGTGGGTGCCATGCAACACAGAAGCTGATGGAAAAGTCCTCTTGCATCCTGAACATTGTGGATGGGATGATCCCCTCTGCTGGCTATGTCTGGTCTCTTCTTCTCTCTGAAGTTGGTCATATCAAGGGAGCATGGCCCATTCATGCAATCTTCTCTTTCAGATTCTGGAGCTCAAAAGGAGGAACAACAAGACCCTCCTGGAGATGGACAACACTCGCATGACTATGGATGACTTCAGAATTAAGTGAGTCCTGCTCTCTTCCTTCTTCCTATACTGTTGTTCTCTCTCCTTCAGCCCCAATTTGCAGAGCTCTGGAGGTCCCAGTAGGATCTGATACCCTCTTGATCATTCTCTACCCATGGCTGGCCTGCAGGCTTGAGATGGAGCAGACCCTGCGGCACGGGGTGGACGCTGATATCAATGGCCTGCAGAAGGTGTTGGAAGGTCTGAAGATAGAGAAATCTGATCTGGAGATACAGCTTGATACTCTGGAGGATGAGCTGAATGCTATTAAGAAGAATCACCAGGAGGTAGGTTACTGCTCCCTTGGCTTAGTGGGTGAAGGGGGCAGGGGACAGAAGGATGGAGATAGCAGGGGATGCTAGGGAGCACTGTCTGAGAGATCTCTCTTCTTCACTCTCCCAGCTCCTCTCAGCATGGCCTTCAGTGGCAGTCATGCGTTGATTTCACAATGGTGTTCTTTTGCACTCTGAGAGGACTTGTGGGAGAGGGNTGNAAGATGGCAGGAAGGGTCCCACTCCAACCTCATGTGCTCTTTCTTCTTCCCTGGCAGGACATGAAGCAACTGACAGGTCAGAATGAGGGAGATGTTAGTGTGGAGATAAATGTTACCCCTGGCACAGATCTCACCCAGGTCCTCAATGACATGCGTGAGGAGTATGAGCAACTCATGTCTAAGAACCGGCAGGACATTGAGCAACACTACGAGTCCAAGGTGAGCAGAGTGGGCTGCCTATTCTGTTTTCTAACCCTCCTTCNAGGTGTCCTTCCACTTCCTCCCCCCTTTTCCTCATCCCTTCATTCTTATACCTCTTCATCTCTCAGCATAGCTCTACCTAGCTATCCATCCTCCAGTGGATGCCACACATCCTTCTCCATTTGTCACACACAGATGCAACCGTGGAGTGGTTGTTTAGAGCATGGGTAACTCACTACAATCCTNTGTGATGGAGGACTCTAGGAGAGACATATAGCATCTTCCACAGTCCCATGCCTTCACACTGAGTTCCATGCCTGCTCCCTTCCTCCCTGGGTCTCCAAAGCTTGGCACAGAGCTTGGTAGATAAAGGCATGCCATTCTGCATGTATGCAAGGAAATAAGATTACAAGGTAGTTTTAGGACATAGTGTGAAGGGCCTTGAAGCCTTGCTGAAAAGGAGTATGATGTCTAGAGGATTGGGCAACCTGGCTGGTGGCACCCACAATCCAGTGGCTTATCCTTGACTTGGTCTCAGCCTTGGTTTTAAAGGTGAAGATCCTGGTGAGTGAGGCACGGTCATTCCCACAGATGATCTCTAACTGAGCCTTTGGTTTGCAGATGACCCAGATTGAACAAGAGGTGACAAACAGTGGCCAAGAGATGGAGAGCAATATGAGGGAGGTGTCTCAGCTCCGGCACAGCATCCAGGAGTCGGAAATTGAGCTGCAGACTCAGCTTAGCACGGTTGGTAGTCCTGCTCCAGATTCGCTCCCAGGGCAGGGCACAGGATGACTTTACAGAATCCTCAGGAGGGGCCAGGATTGGAACATCCTAAAGTCTCCTCTTGCTCCCTAGAAATCAGCCTTGGAGAAGGCTTTGGAAGACACAAGGAACCGCTACTGTGGCCAGCTGCAACAGATCCAGGAACAGATCAGTCAGGTGGAGGCCCAGCTCGCTGAGGTCCGGTCAGAAAGCGAGTGTCAGAACCAGGAATATGGTATTCTCCTAGGCATCAAGACCCGGCTGGAAAATGAAATTCAGATTTACCGAAACCTCCTTGAAGGCGGCCAGCAAGACTTGTAGGTCCTCAGGAGTCTGTAGACTCCACAGTGTGAAATGTCATAGGGGTCCTTGGGCTTCTGGTACCTTCTCAATAGAAGCTGCTAGATAAGTTCTTGCGTGCAAGGGTCTAATGGATTGAGGACTTCATCCCAGGTGTGTGTGTTTTGGGGGAGCACTCAGGGCTTTTGAGCATTGGAAAGGAGAATGGTAATGATGAGAGAAAGGGGCTACCTTCTGCTCCAGGGAGGGGAGGGTACTCTTCCCTCCCAGCTGGGATGCCTCAGTTTACACTTGAGTCTTGATTCTGTCCAGGTTCATCCGTGTATATGTACCTATGTGTTTTCCTTTGTCCTCAGTGAATCTTCTGGAGCTGGACAAATTGGCTTTGGAAGTGGCAGAGGAAGACAAAGAGGAAGTGGAGGCAGCTATGGAGGAGGAAGTGGGGGCAGCTATGGAGGAGGAAGTGAAGGCAGCTACGGAGGAGGAAGTGGAGGCAGCCATGGAGGAGGAAGTGGAGGCAGCCATGGTGGAGGAAGTAGTTCAGGAGGAGGAAGTGGGGGCAGCCATGGAGGCGGAAGTGGAGGTAGCTACGGAGGAGGAAGCAGTTCTGGGGGAGGAAGTGGAGGAAGCTATGGTGGAGGAAGTGGATCCAGGGGAGGAAGTGGAGGTGGCCAAAGTAGAGGAGGCAGCTCCAGGGGAGGCAGCGGAGGCAGCCATGGTGGAGGAAGTAGTTCAGGAGGAGGAAGTGGAGGCAGCCATGGCGGAGGAAGTAGTTCAGGAGGAGGAAGTGGAGGCAGCTATGGTGGAGGAAGTAGTTCAGGAGGAGGAAGTGGAGGCAGCCATGGTGGAGGAAGTAGTTCAGGAGGAGGAAGTGGAGGCAGCTATGGCGGAGGAAGTAGTTCAGGAGGAGGAAGTAGAGGCAGCCATGGTGGAGGAGACAGAAGGCCATCTCAGTCCCAGTCCTCCTCAAAATCTGCCGACTGTGATGACGATTCACCTGGTAAGGAATTATGGAACTCACAGTCATGTGCACCTAGGCAACTATTCTTTTTTGTGTATCTTTGAGCTTCTTTGGGGGGGAACTGCAGGTTCTGAACAGAAATGGATTTTAGGGAAGTCTCTAGTGAACTAGTATAGACCCTTACTTTGTTCTTAACTGACCATTGGATGAAATTAAATCTGCAGATGGCCTGAGTCTCAGTAATTAGAGGAGATGGCTTGAAAATTGTACACTGTCATGCTATTGCAGCCTAGAGATAGGTTTTAGTTATGGAAAATGAGGTTCCGAAGGAGCAAGTTATTTCCTCATAACCATGTCATTTGCAAAGGATGAGTGGAGCACTGTGGGGCTCCATGGCCAGTGCCTTCAATCATCAGTAGGATGGGAGGCCTGGATCAACACACAGGAAAAGAGATTCAGGAGTCCTAGTCAGTGGTCAGTTAGTACAACCAGTGAATGTGACAACTGATGAACAGAGTCCATTACTGGTGCCTCAAAAAAGGACTCATGCGGGTGAGGTGGTCTCCAGGTCATGGAATAATTTCTGTGTACGAATTGAATTTAATGCAGTAAAAATTCAATATCTGGCTTGGAGAGATGGCTCAGCAGCTAAGAGCATTTGCTGCTTTTGTAGAGGACCTGGATTCAATTCTCAGTACCCATGGTGGTTCACAACCATCCAGAACTCCAGTTCCAGGGGATCCCAGGGCCTTTTCTGACTTCCGAGAGCACCAGGNACACAGATGNTGTATATGTATCCATGGAGACAAAATACCCATGTAAATAGATAAATAAAATCATTGAGCTTTAAGCTATAGTCTCATCTTAAAATAAAATCCAATATGATGTTATAGTAAATGTCTGGATAACAACCATGCTATGTATAGTTTAGAGAAGCCTTTTGGTATCAGGGAACTGCGGCTTTACAAGGTGTCTTGTGTGTTTTGCACGCCCTGTTGCTCTGCAGGGCCTGGATGTGCATCTAGGGATGAGGTTGGGGTTAGCTTACTGAACTGACTGACAAGGCTGTGGGATGGTAAAGGGGGCCAGTCCATGGCTCTTCATCCTCAGAGCTGCTGCAGGAGAGATTAGGAACTGGATGGGCCCATAGGCTGGTTGATTTCAGTCCTTCCAGCTCAGGGTTCTCCATCTCTATGAGATCCAGGCTTCTTGCTCCTAGTTTCTTCATCTTTTTTAAAGTCTCTACCCAAAGCCTCTCTTCTTACTGCTGTCTCCCCCTCTCCCCCCAACACAGGCTATCATATGCGATACTAGAGCCCTGGTCAACTTTCCCCACCCAGCCCCAGCTGAGACTGCCCCAGGAGGTCAGAACCCACGTGAAGCGTGCTTACTGCATCCCGACATCAAGACTAGCTGGCAACAAGCCGAGGTCCCTGTTTGGAACTGGATGGAGTTGGCATTGTGCCTCTCTGGACATCTATTGGTTGTGTCCCTTGCTGGGGAGGCTTCATGGCTGGGGAGAACTTGATTCTTCCGTGTGTCCTGGGGGTGGCCCCACTCCCTTCCTTATCCTGACTTCCTAATAAAGTTCTCCTATTGCAAATTAAACTTGGACTCGGATGTGTTTGTCCTCTGAGTCTNGGTAGTGTGATGTTTTGATGTTGGTTGTGAACTTGATTGGCTTGAGAATCTCCTGGGAGGTAGTCATGCTCCTTTGGGTGTGAGTACATCTCCAGAGATAATTAGTNAAGGGGATGAAGGACCCAAGTTGAATACGGGTGACACCATCCTGTAGGCTGAGCCCATGGATGGAACACNAAAAGGGAGATGTCCAACTAGCACATACAGTCTGTCTGTCTCACATACACTCTGTCTGTCTCCCTACTACACCTTTGTGCCATGATTTGCGCTACCACGTGCTCCCTAAACCTTTTCCTCCTTTATGTTTTTCTTTTCTTTGTTGTCTTTGTTTTTGTTTTGTCATAATTTTTATTTATGTGTGTGCTATGTGTGTCTAGATGAGTTATGTGTACCACATGCCTGCAGGTTCCTATGGAGGCCAGAGGGTGTCAGATCCTCTGGAACTGAAATTGGAGGTAGTAGGTAGCCACCTGATGTGGGTGCTGAGAACGGAATCTATGCCTGCTGCAGGAGTAGTAAGTGCCCTTAACCACTGGGCCATCTCTTCAGGCCCCTCTTTTCATGTTGTCCTCCTGGAGACTGGACCTGCTTTGCTCATGCTACACAAGCACTCTACTGCTGAGCTACAGCCCCAGATCTCTGGAGCCCAGGCTGGCCTTGAACTTGTGACTTTCCTGCTTCAGCCTCCTGGGTAGCTAGGGTTTATAGGCTCATGGAAACTGACCTTAAGTTCTTTATGTTAGGCCTTAAGTCACAAGAATAAAACAATGTAAATAGCATCTCAGGGGGTCAGGGAGAACGAACTGAATTTATTTTTGAAAGGAGTTGGTTAACTTTTCCATCAGTTCACTTGCATAAAGAATTAAGCAATTCACAANGAAATTTCTTAAATGACCCTTTATTTGCCTTGTGATTCTGCAGTTGGTGACTTAGATGGAGCAGTTCTATTTTACTTTATGCATCTGTGGCCAGCTGCAAGGCAGTTAGGTGGCTCTGTCTCTGGGATTGCCTGGGAGCTGGCTGGGNTTGTGATGGGTGAATGGGTGATTCTCAGCTTCCAGCCAGCTAGATTGAGCCAATGTCTCAAGGCAGCTGGCCGCTATGCAAGGTCCTTAGAGAAGCAGTCACTTTGGCTGTGTGATGTCGGCCAAAGCAAGTCACAACCTAATGTAGATTTGAAAGCAGGGGCAAAAGACTCCTCCTGAGACTGAAAAGGGCTGCAGAGTCACATGATGAAAGACGTGTGTGTGTGTGTGTGTGTGTGTGTAGACAGCAATCGTGGAGACCATTTTGGGCAAGCAATCTACTGTGCTCTATTAGAAAGTCGCATGTTAGCTATGGAGTGAAACAAGAAAAAATGGTGTGGCTCGTGCAATAGAAGATTTCACAAATGGTGAAATATAGGCATAAACAAGGTACACCANGAAGAGTGAAGAACATCTCACAAGAGTCCCCAAAGACTCTGATTCNGTCTGATGGTCAAAACTCCTTCACAAGCTAGGGACAGACCTCCCCTTTAGGCAATTCTTCAGATACTTGCATATCAAGCCACCTGTAATGGTTTGGATTTGAAATGTCTCCCAAAGGCTTTTGGGCTGAAGCCCATCCCCAGATCACCTCACTGTCAGGAGGTAGTGGAAGCTTCAGAACAGTGGTTCTCAACCTTCCTGATGCTGCAACAGTTCCTCATGCTGTGGTGACCNCCCTAACCATAAAATTATTTTCATTGTTACTTCATAACTCTAATTTTGCTACTGTTATGAATCATAATATAAATATCTGGATACGCAGAATATCTGATATGTGACCCCCCATAAGGAGCCACGACCCACAGGTTGAGAACCACTGCTTTAGAAGAAGGCATATTCTAGAAGGGGGCTAGACCATTGAATGCATGCTCTTGAAGGGGGATATTGGTACCCTGATCTCTCTTTCTTTTTGCTTTCTGACCACCTTGAGGTGAGAAGTGCCCTCCACTATGCTCCTGTTATAGTTCACTATGTACAGGCCCAATGGCCTGGGGCCAAGCTGCTAGAGACTAGAATCACTGAGCCCAAGTAGGTCTTCTCTCCTTTGAAGTTGTCTCAGGTCCTTTGTCATAGTGATGGGAACTAATGCACCGTATCAAAGCTTAAATGTGTGTCCAGCCTTTTAGAAAATGCTTATGTGGCCGGGGGGTGGTGGCACACGCCTTTAATCCCAGCACTCNGGAGGCAGAGGCAGGCAGATCTCTGTGATTTCGAGGCCAGCCTGGGCTACCGAGTGAGTTCCAGGAAAGGTGCTAAAGCTACACAGAGAAACTCTGTCTCGAAAAATAAAAAAACAAACAAACAAAAAGCAAAAAAAAGTGCTTATGTGCTTATGTGTATGTGCGTAGACAAGAGTGTGAGTGTGCACGTGGAAGCCAGAGGACAACCTTGGATGTCATCCATAGGAACACCGTCCACCTGCTTTGAGACTGGTAGCCTGCCACCCACAGAGTAGGCTAGAATGTATAGCCCCTAAGTCCTAGGACCATGGAAGTAGAGGAAGACCTGAGTGAAGTCCTGAGTGAATGTGTGTTGTTGACATGGGCATGACCACGTCAAGGATCCTTGTCTCAGACCTANAGGGAAATGGTAAGGCCTCTCCCCTCTCACCTTCCCAGAGGTGNGGCTCTGAGGGAAGTGGCAAAGCCTTCTCTTCTGATCCATGTGAAGATGTTGATAGTGTTTCCAGAAAATGTCCACCATAGGGTTCTCCTTCCAGGTATTTACAGCCTGAAGACTGTTCCCCTACAGACAGTGCTCCTGCTGAGATGAGCTAAACCTCTCTCCTTGCTCCAGTGGTCTACCAGAAATCCTGCTTCCTCTTTTATCTGTGTATAATTGCCCCGCCTCCTTCAGCTGATGCAATAATCCAGCCTCTCTGTTCAAGTCNTCATAATAAATGTGCTGAGCTTCTCAGGCGCTCAGGTTTCTCTAGCTGNTATTTCAATCTGTCTGACAGCTCTTCTGTGTGCTCGTGTGTCTGTCTTTCTCTCTCTCCTTCTTTCCCTTGATGCCCCAGTCGGGTCTGTCAGGGATCTAGCTATCTCTCGCTCTCCAGTGCTGGGTTTACAAGTATCGGCCACCATGCCAAGCTGGAGACAGATTCAGATCCTCATGCTTTTGAGACAAAAATTTTACTGACTGAACTATTTCCCTAGTTAAGTGCTCAACCGTTTTATATTATGAATTGACTTTGTCATCTAGAAACTTCATGCTAGAGAACCAAGCAGTTTAGTTACAAAGAAAAAAAATTGCCAAAATTATCTCATGTTTTAGGGAAGTTTGNAGTTTTGTGTTGAGCCATATTCATTGCTGTCCTGGGGTGCATGTGGTCCCATGGGCCACAGGTTGGACATACTTGGCCAAGGCTTAAGAAAACATATGGCTTAAGAATGTACAGTCTTGACACGGCTTAGCAAGGACAGCTCCTGTCAGCTCCCCTGTGTCACTGTGACTCAAAGGCTCCTTAGTGGGTCTCCGTCCCTGTGATGATTCTCCATGGGATCTCTCTGGTAGAGGGATAACTTCTGGGCAGCTGCACTCCTTCTGTGGTGGCTCTGGAATCTGAAGACTTACCTTAAGTCAGAGAGAAGCTGCTTNGTTTCAGCATCTGCATCTGGAAGTCACACATGCAAACCTCACTTTGGTCTCAGGCCTGCCTGATTCAAGGGGACCTTGGATGGTCCTTCTGTTAGGTGGAATCCTAAAATGATCTCCCCATGGTCCTTGGCTCTAGTGCACCCATACTTCCTCCTATTTAAACAGGAGCCTATGTANGGCTCCAGATGGATTTTGTTAATTAAGATGTCAAATATGCTGAGCTTTTGAAAAGGAGATTTGTTTTTGGATGAGTCTGACTGAACACAAACATGGTGGGTCCTGGAGAGATGATTCAATGGGTAAAGGCTTTTGCATGGAAGCCTGGTGACCTGAGTCTGATTCTGGAAACTCACATGGTAGAAAGAGAGGACCTGATCCAGTTGTCTTCTGACCTCTACACATGCACTGAGACACATGTGCCCATGTACACACACATACACACCCCAATAATAAATAAATAAACAATTTTTCTGCATAGTCATAGAAGTCATAATTTGAAGAATGAAACCTTAAAAAATTCTTTATGACATTTGTTAACTTATTGTGTGTGTGTGTGTATGTGTGTGTGTATGTGTCAGAGAACAACTTGGAAAAGTTGATTCTGTCCACCATGTGGGTCCCAGGAACCAAACTCAGATGGTCAGGGTTGGAGGCAAGCTTCTTTACCCATTGAGCCATCTTCTCGGCCCTGAGTCATGAGATTTCAATGGTGGTTGAAGATCGAAGGGGCTGTATGGTAAGAAATACAGAGGGTCTCCTGCTGAAGACCCTCATCAGAAAGGGACTTTTAGCCCCCCAGCTGCAACGAACTGACATCTTCCAAAAACAAGAAAGCATTTGGAAGCAGATTTGACCTCAGTCCCTAGGTGAGAGCTCACCTTGACTTTGGCCTTTTGCCACCCTGCAGAGAACCTAGTCGCAGCTGTGGTTCTGCTAAGTAATACTTAAAAACTTTCCTTNTGCCCCTGAGTTTGCAGGATTTGTGGGGGAAGAAATACAAATACAGACTCTGTGATGGTAGTGCTAGTTGACAGTGTGACAGACTCTAGAACCATCTGGAGGTGGGCCTCTGGGGATGCCTTTGGCGGCGGCGGTTTGAATGAGAATGTTCCCCATAGGCTCGGGTGCTGGAACACTTTGTCCCCAGCTGATGGCGCTCTCTAGGGAGATTATGGGACCTCCAGGAGGTGGAGCCTGGATGGAGTAGGAGCATTCATAGCCTGACCTAACTTCTAGTTTGTTCTCCCTGCTTCCACTCTGCCATTGAAGATGTGATCTCTCNNTTAGCTTCCTGACCCAGCCTCCCTTTGCCCTAGGCACTCTTCCTCTGGTACTTTAAGCCCAGATAAACTCTTTTTTTCACAGGCTGCATTTGGTCATGGTGTGTTTTATCACAGTAACAGAAAGTAACTAATACAGATGGGAAGACTCACCCACTGTGGGCGGTGTTATTCCATGGTCAGGGAATCCTGGGCTGTGTGAAAAGAGAACTGTGGAGATTTGAATAAGAATGGCCTGCATAGGAGCTTATATTTGAATGCTCGGTCATCAGGAAGCGGCACTACTTGAGAAGGATTAGATGTGGCCTTGTTGGAGGAAGTGTGTCACTGGGGGTGGGCTTTGATGTTTCAAAAGCCCGTGCCAGGTCCAGTCTCCTTCCCTCCTTCACTACCTCCTTCTTATCTCTCTCTGCAACGGATCAGGATGTAGCTCTCAGCTACTGCTCCAGCACCTGCTGGCATGAGGCCATGCTCNCCACCACGATGACAGTGGACTAAACCTCTGAAGCTGTAAGCAAGACCCAATTAAATGCATACTTTTGTAAGAGTTGTCATGGTGCTGGTGTCCCTTCACAGCAATAAAACAGTGACTAAGGCAGGAACTAAGTATCAGCTTGTTTTCCCCTCTGTGTTTCCCTCATTGTGNATGTCATGTGACCAGCCGCTTCAAGCTGCCTTGACTTCCCTGTCAGGATGGATTGCACCTTGAACTCTGAGTTCAAATGATGCTTCTCTCCCTTATGCTGCTTTTATCAGAATATTTTATTGGAAAAAGAAGAGAAGAAATGAAGACAGCCCGTTTCTTTCCTACCCAGACCCCATCCTGTACAGGAAATATATGAAGACATATACAGACCGAAGCAGGCCTTTGTCCCATGGAAGGAGAGCATGTGCAACTTGTCACAGGCTGGGTCAGACCCCTGGGGGGGGCTAGTNAAGGGGACAGGGCACTCATGGATACAGATGCTCAGAAATAGACAAGACCTTGGCATCTGTGCAGGTGGGAGGAGGAGAGTGGTATCTTTTGCACCAGGTGACACCTAGCAAGCTTGAGCAGAGAGTTTGGGGTCCCTCCCTAGTGCTCCACCTCAGCTTTCTAAAGATGTCACATGCCCTTTTCCATGTATTTCTTTTCCTTCCTTTTTTTCATAGAGTCTCACATAGCCCAGGCTGGCCTCGAACTTGCTCTGAGCTGAGAGTGACCTTGAACTCCAGATCCTTCTGCCTTCACCTCCAAAATGCTGGGATTACAGGTATGTACTATCACACCCAGCTGCCTGTGTATTTTTCACAGCCAGAGTCTGGATCAGCAGTTCTCAACCTAGGGATCTCAATCCTTTGGGTGGGGGGAGAGNGACCCTTTCACAGGGGTCAAGCATCAGATATCCTGCATGTCCGAAGTTTACATTATGATTCATTACAGTAGCAATATTACAGTTACGAAGTAGCAATGAAAACAATTTTATGGTTGGGGGTCACTACGCCATGAGGAGCTGTTAAAGGGTCGCAGCATTAGGAAGGTTGAGAACCACTGGTTTGGATGGTGTCTTCCAGGCTTTCACTGTTATGGAACGAGAGAGCAGGGTTCTGTATGAAGATTTCACTCAGTGTCCCAGTTTNCCTAAATACTCTGAGCCCTCCCTCTTCATGACCACAAGGGTTCTCTGGATTCCTGCCACTCAGCTGAGCAACTGTTTAGAGCTTCGCTTATACTCCCAGGCTGGAAGCTGGTCATCTGGTCTCCATGTTTCTGGACTGATTAATTCAGCTTGGTCAAAAATCCATCCCCAAAGCCAGCCTTCGCACTCTGCTGGTAATAGCTGTCTAAGGGTGTCTTGAAGTTCCCCTGTTGTGCAAGCCTTCCTCCCCGTACTTGAACTTTGAAATCGGCCTCCTCCTCCAGGCATGTCGGATCTGGCTTACTTATAATTTTCCAGACAATTTCAGGGTGGATCTTGGGAATAATTTGGAGCTTGGGGTACTGTGAGTCAATTAATTTCCCTCAGATATAGGAAATGTTCCAGATAGTGTTCTCAATTTATGGCCTTATCCTTCCTAATNCGTGGTCTAACTTTTCTTCCTCCTGTACTAGGGATTGAATTCAGGGCCTCAAAAGTGCCAGGTAAGCACTCCACCACTGAGCTGTCTTCCTCTCTTTTTACTTTTTAAAATTTGAGGCAAGATTTTGCTAATTTTCCCAGGCTGGCTTTGAGTTTGCAATCCCCCTGCCTCAGCTTCCTGAGGGATTACAGGTTTGTGCCAACCAGGCCTGGCTTGGTTTAAATTTTCTGTGAGAGAGTGTTGCATCTCAAACATTAACTGATGTGACTTAGGAAATTCAAATTAGAGTTTATTAGCTACTTCAGCTTTGTAACTACAAGAAATAAACACAAATTACATATTTATTTATTTGTTTATTTAGTGTGTGTGTGTGTGTGTGTATGTGTGTTGCCATGGTACATGTGTGGAAGTCAGAGGGTAACCTGTGGGAGTTAGTTTTCCCCTTCTACCATGTGAGTCCCAGGGATGGAACTTAGGTCATTGCGTTTGGTTGCAGGTGCCTTTACCTGCTGAACCACCTCAAGAAATAAAAAAAAAATTCTAGACTAATTGTGGAAAGTACNTGTTCTTCTGCTTGTAAAGTCAGTGGCTCAGGTCTTTGCATCCACAGCTTCTTCTCTAGATCTGCAGATGTAGTCAGGAGAAACTGGCCAACACCTACTTAATCACAGCCCCATTTTCACTGCCTTAAGAGACATTGAGACCAATTNGATTTTCATGTTATTCATTCAACAANTCTGCTGTTTTTTGGGGAGGGGGGAGGTTGCACAGGGTCTCATGTAGCTGAGGTTGACCTCGATCTCCCCAAGTAGACAAGCATGACCTTGAACTTCTGATCTGCTTGCCACCACCTCCCAAGTGCTTGAGATTGGGTGTGTATCAACATAATAGTTTATATGGTGTTGAGAAAGCAAACCCAGGGTCTCATGCATGCTAGGCAAACACTCTATCAACTGAACTATATATCCAGCCCTCATTAGCAACTCTTAGTAGATAAATATTTCCTAAGCTCTTTCCATGCTGGCCTCCATTCTCAGTGCTGGGAAGACATCACTGATTGATCAAAAGAGGCAAATATTCTGCCACTATAAAAATTATATTATAGGTAAGGGAGGGGAAACAGTACTTGCAGTAAATAAAAATAATACAGTTATTTTGTGAGATTATTTATAATCGGTATAAAATATTACATGTGGGTGCATTTGTCACTTTCTATTTGGTCAAGTCATTCAGCATAAGATTCAACAAATACTTAGTATATNCCTTTGTTTTAACCAATGTTATTTTCATTTAATATTCAGAAATGCAAAAATGTGATTATTTATTTATTTATTTGTTTGTTTTTTGAGACAGGGTTTCTCTGTGTAGCCCTGGCTGTCCTGGAACTTACTCTGTAGATCAGACTGGCCTTGAACTCACAGAGATCCACCTGCCTTTGCCCCCTGAGTGCTGGGATTAAAGGNGTGTGCCACCACCGACCAGCTGTGTTTATTTTTTAAACCATTGTTTGTGTCCTAGAAATAGCAAACCAGCACAGTAAAAAGGTGGCTTCTCTATCCATATCTATATCATCTATATCTGTATCTACACACACATACATATACATACATATACATACACACATACATGAATGTATGTATTTGAAGTGATAGGTGCATATAGAAGTGGGCAGTGCGAAGGGGAAAGGTGTACTGTGGTATGAGGCTGGAGGAGTGCAATGGTAAGTAAGTGGCCAATATCAGGCTCATTTCAAAGGTGAAGTCTGAGTGAGACTTCGAGTTGGGTAGGTATGTATGTGGTCAGAGATTACTACCNCACTTATCTCAGGTGTAGAAAGCCCTAAGGTGAGAATGTATTTGATGTATTCAAGGGAGACTAACACTGTCCCAGTAGCCAGAGCAGTGGAAGAGGGAAACTCAGTGGAAGATGATGAGGTCCGAGTGGGAGAGACCACACATAGCCTTGGAGAGCTGTCTAGGGAACTCGGACTTTGCTCTCAGGGAACCTCAGAACACACAGACAAAGACAGACAGCTCTGAGATATGAGGAGAGGAGCCTGCCTGCGAGTGTGCTGCTTGAACAGGGACCTTCAGGAGAGCTGCCCAGCCAGGAACAGCCACATCANCCTCCATGTGATCAGGAAACAGATACTAACTATGGGAAAACAAAGGGATGTTGAGGTCTTTATGGCAACCGGTGTTGATGAGCATGACTAACACACAGGGCTCCAAGCAGAGGAGTGACATGCCACTTGAGAAGAGGCTGGGGCAGAGATGAGCTGGAGAACAGCGAGAGAGAGAGAGAGAGAGAGAGAGAGAGAGAGAGAGAGAGAGAGGAAATACATCTGGCCCTGTCCTCCCACCAACATAAATAAGAATTTCTTTAAAGTTCTTCTTATCTTTTCTATTTATATATATTACATGGACAATGGATATGATTGCTTTGTATTTTTTTCACAAAAATGTCATCATGCTTTCTAAAATGTGTGTAATTGACATTAGTTTATATTTTAGCGATTTTTCTATATCTGGGTGCTAACTCACTCCCTCTAGGTTGCTGTAGAGATCATTTGCATCCACTTCCTAAATGCTTGGACTATTGGTTGACTGTCATATGCACTTACATTTATGAGAATGTGGGANATTTAAATACGGACCCTCACACTTTTGCCTCAAGTGCTTCACCCTTATGCCCTCCTCTGTAATACTCTTATGATGACTTTGATCATGCTGGTATATGCCAGATAAGCGTTGTACCCCTGAGCTGCATCCCCAGACCACTCTGACTCTTTCATAAGGAATGAAACCAATTCATGAGAGCAGAGTACCTCAAGGTCTTACCTAACCATCACCTAAAGGCTCCACCCACTACCACTGAGACTTATATGGGAATAAGTTTCAACATAGGTTTTGAAGAAACTCAAACATTCAATCCATTAGCATTCAAGAATACAAGTAGATG
>LZPO01096977.1:796998-813620 GCA_001675575.1 Neotoma lepida
GTCGTGTGTTCACTGGGGTGGCTGACTGATTCAAGATGGGTATCTCTGGTGAAGGTTCACACCCCTAAACCTTCGCCTAAATCCCAGGAGCAGAAGACCCCATACCTGACCCCAGGGCATTCCGCTGGAGGATACCGGCATCCAGGCAGGACTGAACCAGAGGAGACCAGGTGACGCTTCCTGAAATGTGCGTCCTTGGTGAATCCCTTTGGTCCCTGGTGCTGGCCCAGCTAGTACTTTGTCCTGGTGAGGNTGAGGCTGCTATGGAAAGNNTCTACCGGGGATGGGCAGGAGATGCTCCTGGGAATCCATGAGCTTTTGATGTCTGTTAATTTTCTGTGTGTCTATGTCTATGACTGTGTGTGCTTCCTTCCAAGGTACTGTGTGTGCCCTGTTCAGAGGGCTTCTGTGACACCAAACCCAGCATGGGGTAGAACACCAGCTGCTCTTTTGTTGGGTGAAGACATCTTTGTCTTTAGGTCCCGGCCCCCAGCAGTCTGACGCTTCCAGCCCCAGGACGCCAGGTTTCTGTGTGATAAGTTATATTGAAGCTCACTTCCACCAGGAGCAGTTAGGCCTGGGGCTCAGCATTCTGTCTTTACAGCCACCGAAGTGTCTTCCAGCTGTCCTTAGGAGTGTCTCTTCTCCTCCACACCTTCTGTCACTCTGGTCCAGAGACTCAGGGAAGCTGACCACCTCCTGCAAGGGCCCACTTGCAAGCTTGCAGCCAGACTGGGTTTTCCTCCCCTGAATACCTGCTGGACAGATGATGTCCCTCCCCTGTCTCAGTGGGCGTCGGCACTGGCAGATAGAGTGCATTGTCCCTGGGGAAGGAAACCTAGTTCTGCCTGACCTCTGCCGAAGCAGATCCAGAGGGACCCCAGGGGCACAACTATCTTCCTGGGGGATAGTGGTAATTGAATAATTCATACTCTCCAATCAGTGCAAATGTCAGGTCCATGTCTCCATGGTATCACTGTCGCAGCCAGTGCTCCTCCAGGCCTTGGCTGTCTCCCACAATCAGCTCCAGTCCTTTATATATATATATATATACTTCATGGTTTCCAGGTTTCATTTTTGCCCCCTGCTCCTAAGTCAATGCCATAGAGAGCAGCTCGGGGCTCCCTGGTGCTCTCCTGCTCAAAATGTCTTTCCTTGAAGAAGAACATTCAGCTCCTTAACAAGACTGCAGAGCCCCAGGGCTCTGACTCGACCTCCGCNGCTTCACCTCCTCACCCTGTCCTGGCTCACCTCCCAGACTCCTCATGCATGGTCTGGGAGATGTTTCTCTAACACACCTGGCTTCTCTCCCACATGGGGACTCTGCCTATACCCTCAGTCTGCAAGGTTCTTCTCTAGGCAAAGCTCCCTTGAGGAGAGANCAAGGCTCTCTATTCCTAGATCTCCCTGACCTCTCAATGGCTTCACCCTCCGCGCCTCTTCTAGTTCTGTCCTCACCCTGACTCCCCACATTCCACCAGGCGAACAAGTTCCAGCAGGACAGGAAGCTTCGGCTGGGTCTAGAAGGTGCCTGTCACATGGAAGGTAGTCTACAACTACTTGATATATTAATTTCCAAAGGCCTTCTTTTCTTCCTCTGCCCCAGCAAATGAATATGCTAAGCACTGAGGTCAGCCTGGGGCTAGATTCTATCTGAGCCAGAGGCCCGTGAAGTGCTAGGGTGTTTTCAGGGGGCCTAGGGACTGGAGCAACTGAGTCCGAGGGTCTCAGCAGAAGTACTGCCTCTNAGTGGAGCGGAACGACAGAGAACTGGTGGCCCAGGTAATGGAGGAGGCAGGGGGACAGGGAGACTGCTGCAGGCTGCAGGCCTCCTCTCTCCTGAAAGCTGGGTATTTTCTTCCCTCAGCCCAGGGTCTCCACACACATAGTAGGAGCTCCCTGGATGCTCACTAAGGCACCTGGTGTCCAGGAGTTTCTTTTGTCATAGAGGAGGAAGTCCACTGAAGTTCCTGGATAGGACTAGCACCCTTTAGGTGAGCTTAGTGAGAGCCCCAAGCATTCACTTCCCNGGCATCAGAGGATCTTGAAATGCAAAGCTCTTGAATGGGAGTCCTAGAGCCTTTGTCCTCAGCAAGGNAGCATGCCACCTACCCTCCTTACCAAACCACCCCCCAAGACAGACCCTGGTGGGAGGGAAGATGGCTCGCCAGGGAAGAAGAAGAACCTCCAGGCAAAGAGGGCAGCTCTGGGATACCCTTCTTTCTGAGTGAGTCTGGCATGCCCCATGCCTCCTTCCAGGTTACAGAGGCTTTGGCCTGGGGCAGGGCAGGGGCTCCAAATAGGGCCCACATAAAACAGGGGTGGGTGAGGCTGAGCTACCCCTAGCCAAGGAGAGCTGGGCCCCACCCTGTGTGGAGAGAAGCCTGTGCTTCTCAGGTGCACATTCACTCAGCTAAGTCNTCTTCAGCCTTCCTAGATGTAGAATGTGGCACCCCATGGTTCTCCCTCCCTTCCTCCCTCCCTTCACTTTTGCTAGGGTAGGGACTGTTATTCACAGGACTCCCTCTCTCTCCCTCCCTCCCTCCTCCACCTTTGCTCTGGTTCTGGTCAGGCTGCTTTTTTTCTCCCCAGGGCTCNTAAAGGAACACCGCGGGGCCATTCTGACTCAGAGCGCCTGCCCTGCCCTGCCCCCTCTTCCAGTTCTTTCTTGCAGGAAGTACCTGAGTTCCCAGGTACCACTCACCCAGTGTAGGTATATCCTTGAACCTGGCAGACAAGCTAGGAAACAAAATTCCTGGTTCTCCAGAAGACNGACCTTAACTGTTTGGAATCTGAGCCAGTGGCTTCTGATGCCTTATGCTAACAATTAGAATNTAACTCCTAATGGCACCCAGTGCCTCACCTTCAAAGGGCTGGCCTCCGAGAGGATGAGTGGCATTATCCAATTTACTGCCTCAAGATAAAAGCTGCTCCTTTGAACCCTATTCCAGAAAATACCACCCCACACAAGTNACCCAGTAGCTATGCCAAGTTAGATAATTTCTCTTCCTGATGAAGAAGGACCGCATTCCCCTGCAGGGGTGTGACGTTTCTGCCCACAGTGCTTTATTCTTTAAATTTAAAAAAAATTTTTATATGTGTGTTTTGCCTGTAATGTATGTGTATCACATGCATGCCTGGTGTGCCCTTGGAGTTAGAAGAGGGCATTGGATCCCCTTGGAACTGGAGTTACAGATGGTTGTGAGCCACCATGTGGGTGCTGGGAACCAAACTCAGGTCTTCTACAGAACAAATGCTCTTAACTGCTAAGCCATCCTACAGCCCTTGCAGGGTTTTTCTTTACTAAGGCTTCTGTGTCAGTTCTGGTCTGGTCAATAAGTGTCCCCTGCACCTTGGGTTTCTTGTTCCTGCTGGGTCACTCAAAGGTTGTGCCCTCTCAGGCAGCACTCCACGCTCTCAGGGTGGNGGGAGCTAAGCTAACTCTCACATCCTCATAAAGTTGATGGTTTGGGGTCTAAACACTATTGACTAGAGAGCTCTACCTGATGGCCCGTGTGGTGACTGACCACTCCAGTGCCTCCCAAGATCCCTCAGTTATTTAGTCCAGTCTCTGAAAGGGATTGCTTTCAGGTGCCAACGTAATGGCTGTTGGCTGCAGGTCCACACAGGGTACACTGTGACCCGTGCCAGCTCCATTCCTGTGGGGCTCAGACGCACTACCTGGAGGCCTTCCTGCCCAGTGTGGGAATGCCTGAGGGGCCTGACAATTCAACCATTGCTTTTGACTTATGGAGAATTAGAGCAGGAAGGCGTCTTCCTTTGGGTCAAAGTCCCAGGGGGTGGGGGGAGGAGGGATTGAAGAGCCTACCTAGTATCAGATGTTTCCAAACCCTTCTTGACTTTATCTAGATGTTCTCTGCCCTGTAAAACCAGCTCCAAAGACCCAGGGCTGGCCAAGGGTCTTTCCCATGCCTGCTCCCTTTTATAAAACACCCTGCTCCCCCTTCTAAAATGCCCTGCTTTCTTTCTAGATCAAGACCCACNTGTCAGTGGGATGTAGGTGTGCACATGGTGAGGGAAGAGGGTGGTATGTCTTTCATTAGTATGGAGTAGACTAGACTGGCTGGCCAGCNAANCCCAGGGATCCACCTGTCTCTGCCTTCTAGCATGGAGATTACCAGTCTGCATCACCATACCTGGCTTTATTTACTGATTAAGAAGACTTCTTCGGGTCTGTTAGTTCCTTTTCTATTCCTTACCACAGCTAAGGAAACCTACAGAAGGGAGAGTTTATTTGGCTTATGGTTCAGAGGATAAGAGTCACTCATGGTGGGAAAGCATGGCGGAAAGCTGCGAAGTGACATCTGGAACAGAAGCCGAGAGGGGTCACATCTTGAACTGCAAGCTTGAAGCAGAGAGAGAAAACTGAGAATAGCACAAGGCTTCNAGACCTCAAAGCTCCCTCTGCCCCCACAGTGACATACTTCCTCCAACAAGGCCATACCTGCTAAGCTTCCCCCCTACAGTGACATACTTCCTCCAACAAGGCCATACCTCCTAAGCTTCCCCCCTACAGTGACATACTTCCTCCAACAAGGCCATACCTCCTAAGAGTCCCCCTCCCAAACAGCACCATGAACTGGGGACTGAGTATTCAAATGCCTAAGACTATACAAGATGTCTCATTCCAACCACCACAGGCTCCAACTCAGATTTTCATGCTTGCATGGCAAACACTTTAGCAACGGAGCTGTCTCCTCAGCCCTGAATGCAGCTAGCTCTNAAAGTCNATTACATAGCATTTCTAAGACAGCATTTAATTTAAATAAACTAACAATGTACAAAAACACTCTTGCAAAAATGAAAACCACACAGATCAATTTCAACTTCCGCTCTCTAATCAGTGTCTCCCCGAAGAAACCTCTCCAGCCAGTCTGTACGTTTTCTTATCAACATGCTTACATCTGTATTCACATGCACCTGCAGACAAAAGTCATCTTTCGACCATATGCCAAGGTGCATTCATGATATTATGTGGCATGGCCTCCACTGCTTTTATTATAGCCAGCCGCTCGTTCTTAGGGTTTTCTGAGTNGCTGTATGTTGACATTACTCATTCTATTTGATTTCCGCCCCTGTCCCTCCCTAGATGTTATGTACTTAGCTGTCTGCTCACTTATAATTGTTTCTGTCTTTTCACTATTGCTACAAGGCTTCAAAGACCCACTCTTTTGTGTGTCTTCCTGAATACATTGCAAGACATTCTCTGGGGGCAAATAAGAATCAACCAGATGGCTTGTGCCTGAGAAGTTACCTGTCAAATGGCTGCCGAGACTCACCCCACTGCAGCTTTCCCGACCCTTGAGATGGAATTCTGCAATTTTTGACCAGGCATGTGGCCCAGTAGCTAGAACAATGGCTTAAGGTGTACCAGGCTCTGTGTTAGATTTCCAGCACCACATAAAACCAAGTATAATGGTATATGCCTGTAGACTCTTACACTTTTGGTTGTGAGTCTAGCCTTGAATGGCTGAACCATCTCTTCAGCCTGCCTGTAATCTCAGTACCTGGAAAGTGCAACAGGTTCAGAAGTTCAAGAACATCTGTGGNTACACAGTGAGGTAGAGGCCAGCCTGGGCTACATGAAATCCTGTCTTCAAAACAAAAAACCAACCAACCAATCAACCACCCCTTTGCATCCACTGACTGGGGGAAAGTGAATCTTTTCCTGGGATGGAGAGAGGTGGTCCCCCGGCTTCTTTCACTGGGGGTAAGGTTTAAGTGGGGACCCGGTGCTGCTTACAGAAACTTCCAGAGATTTGGTGCCCTGGATTCCCCACCTCCTCTGGGTTTCTTGCTCTTTTCTCTTCCTACACCTTAGGTCTTGGAGTCTCTCCTACTACACCTCCTGTTTTTGAGAAGACTTCTCATCTTCTGCAGCCTCTTACTCTCTTTAGGCATCCCTCTTGTCTCTCCAGGCTTTTTAGGAAGGGGCTAACGTTAGATGGGCACATCCAATCTGCTCTTTCCCTTTTTCTTTTTCTTCCTCCTCCCCCCTCCCTTTTTTTTTGAGACAGATCTCATAATCCAGGCTGACGTCAGACACAGCAACCTTCCTGCCTCAGTCTCCCGAGGGCTAGTATCACAGGTGCCAGCCACCATTTCATCAAAGCTCATCTGTCTCTATCTATAACCCCTTGTGTACGTCAGGCTTTTAGTGACAGGAAAAGCTTGTGTTTACACCTGTATCTCAGAACCTAGCAACATGCCTTGTGTGGATGAAGGGGCTTGGTGCATGTCCGGTGAATGAGAGGTGAGAGGTACCTTGAGTGCTCAGGGTTGATGGTCTCTGGGGGAGAGGTTTGTCTCCTAGGTAAGCGGCTGCTAACTTATTCTACAGCTGAGTTCGTGGAATTTTCCTCATGTCTACCTTCTTTTTCTCCAGCATGAATCTATCCCTTCCGCCAGGCTGAACTTGGAGGAGGCGCTGTGNTTCAACGGCCCAGTGACTTACCAAATGACTGTACAGGAGCAGAAAGGACAAGGAAGAAACTTGGAGGGTGATACTGTGACTTCCTCAANTGGACAAGACNTTCTCCAGGCCANGGGAGGAAAGCACCTTGACCTCTGGCCAGCGAAAAAGCCATAATGGCTGGGACTGTGGCTCTAGGGGCTTAGAGATCTGTGCTTGAAGCCTCAGTTCACCTCTTAGCCACGTGACTTTGTGTAGTTGCTAGCCTTTTGAGGCCCAATTTTCTTGACTGTAGAATAAGGGCAGTAATACAAAATTTCCCNGATTACTTGAGATAATGTATGCAATTTCTTGCAGAATGGCCCTGGACAGCAGAGGTTGGCAATGATCACCAGCTGTCACCATTATCACCATCACCATGCTGTCACTGCCATCATCACACACTTCCATTCTACTTGGGTGCTCTCACTCCCAGCAACCTCCAAACCTTTCCTCATTTTCTTAGGGATTAGGAAAGTTCCCTACCTTTAGCAGCTTTTTTTGGGCGATGAAGAAGTCTTTGCAAAGTGGAAGAAACTTCTAGAATATATCCAGATGGAGATGTAGGGTCTTTACCTGACAGCCAGGACTTAGAGGGGTGATCTCAGCTCTCTTCAGTAGGCANGAGACCTAAGACACCTCCCCTTACTTCTCTGAGCATTNCTGGATTGAATCAGCCTTTCATGTCATTTGGGGGCTATTGCTAAGAGTCACCGGACAAAAAACCCCATGGTCCTATTAAACAGTTAGACAATAATACTAGTAATTATAATTATGACAACCACATACTATTTAATACAATAACATTATATGATAAAATAAAAACAGTGAAGCTATTTGAGTGTTTACTATTTGCTAGGCTCTCCGATTAAGCCTTTCACAAGCTGCTTAGCTCTGGGTTAGACCGGAGAGAGAGCAGGATCCCAGGCCAGTCTGGGGCTGACTGTCTTTGGGGGTAGGAACTGTAAAGAGCTATTTGTGGGCTGCACATTCTCGGAAGGGTGAGCAGAGCCTCTGCCACACTCAGAATCCCAGGTTGTGTGGGGCTGGGGTCAAGAGGTTGGAATGTGGACATCTTGGCTGTGGATCTCTGGCAAAGCTACTGCCTCTCTGGAGTGGTTTCCTTATCTTTAAGATGGGCAGAGAATCTTGTTTTCTTTGGGCTGCTGTAGGCTCCAAAGAGGTCTGAAAAGGCTTTGTAAGATTGTGCCCAGGGTAACGTTACTCTGGCAGGAGGGGACAGGAATCTCCTGAGAGGCCGAGGAAGCTCAGAACACAGTGAGCTTCCTGGCACTGTTGTGTATCTTAGTCTTTGCTTCTGGATACAAAGTCCCTTCCCAAGACCCCTCAGTCAGTCAGGAATACCAGAGGGGCTGCTGGGGCATAGAGCATAGCAACTATCTGGCCAATCTCTTCCTTCACCTCCCCCAGGGATCAGGCCTCCTCCTCAGNGCCAGATAAGGAATGACTCACAGTGGCTAGTTAACCCTAGCCACTAAAACCTTTATGAAGATTCAGTCACACCCTGTTTCCTGACTGGCCTCAGGCTCCCTAGAGTCCTTCTACAACTTACAGTCCTTCCCTAACTTACAGTCACCCATGGTCATGGAAGGGTCCTCTGTGTGTGTGTGTCTGTGTGTGTACTGTGGCTGCCTCCTTCCTGGAGAAGATGCTGACTGGGAGACAGTTTGCTGGGTTTTAGAGGAACAATTCTTCATTTAGAAGGCCAGCTGATCCTCTGAGGAAAGGAGGACTGACTTTGAACACTTCATTTCACAGGAGCTAACTGAGGCTTGGAGATAGGGAGTGGCTGTCCCATCTCCTGGTCTCCTTAACCCCCCTTTTAGGAGGCACAGGATTTCTGTCCTGAGTCAGACAGCTCTGACAAAACTAGAAGGTACCATGGGGACACTACTAAGGACTAGTGAGCTAGAGGGGGCAGGAACTTGGGGGTGAAGCTGTTGAAGTGCCCCACAGTATGTATCAGGGAGCCTGGCCCAAGGAAGAGATCCAGAAAGGTCTGGAATTCTTGCACTGGAGGACTGGTNTGGAGAAGGGTTCCTTCCATTCTGGAAATGCTCCACTCCTTGTTGCTGATCTTAGTTCACTCACTCCTTCACCTCTGTCCTAGGAGGGTTCTGNGGGCCACTGCATTCAGCCCGCACCATTTTAACACACTCTTTAGCACACTTCAGAAGTGCTCAAGGAGGCCAGGTTCCATTCCGTTTCTGTCTCTGGGTGGCAGGTGCCAAATGCCTTATGGGCAAGCAATCATCAGCCTCTGCCAGGCTCAGAGTCCTCATCATGGGAAAATTAAAGAAACTCAATAGAGGTCTTGTCAAGTGCATCTTGAGACTGAGGTAGGGAGGGGTGGAGATGTCCCAGTGCAGGTGAGTGTTCTTTCTGAGCTGGGTCAGCCATGCTGGAGGTTAGGTTTAAGCACCTACAATACTGTGGGAAAGCCACTATGGCAGCTGGCCTGCTGTTTCCTGCAGCTGTAGCTGTTGTCACCTAGGGCATTGTATGGCTACAGCAGGGTGGGGCAACTTGGTCTCAGACAGTCAAGGAACAGGACTCTGTCAAGAGGGAACTAATGGGGAATTGGGGATGGTAGTCTCTGCCACTGGGGGACTCTGAGAGGCTGTTATTTCCAGGTGTAGAAATCTGTGTGTGTGTGTGTGTGTGTGTGTGTGTGTGTGTGTGTCTGTGAATGATCACAAAGAGGGAGGGATTTATTAACATAATTCCAAAGGTCTCAGAAGCCTTCTAGAACCGAGTGGTCACTGAGGTGGGGGCTCAAAGGGGTGTGATTCCTGAGGGTGTCAAATTCTTGTAGGTCTTAAAGGGCTAGGGTGATACTATCATTCCGGAAGTCAGTGTTGTCGAAGCCTGTGTAGTGGGGGCTGAAGAGCCAGAATAGGGACGTGCTATCTTGGCAGTAGCTTTGGAGTGGGCTGGGGTGGGGCAGCTCTGGGGAGGACTGGGGCCTCTGGCTCCTGGGAGGGTAGGGTAGGGGCAGAGTCGCCAGGAACTGACCAATGGGGAGAGAGCCCATATTTGTACTCAGGAGCCTGGAAATTCCTGATACCCGCCCCTGCAACTTCTCCATCCCCCTCACGCCTGGGGCATAAAAAGCCCCAGGTGAGGGCCTTGCCACTCCTTCTGCGGTCAGTTGCTCTTCGGCCTGTGTCGCTTGTCGCTTCGCTCCAGTCTTCCTCCTCACCATGACTTCCTATAGCTATCGCCAGTCCTCAGCCATCTCTTCCTTCGGGGGCCTGGGCGGCGGCTCGGTGCGCTTTGGGTCAGGGGGTGCTTTCCGTGCACCCAGCATCCACGGGGGTTCAGGTGGCCGCGGTGTGTCCGTGTCCTCCGCCCGCATCGTGTCCTCGTCCTCCGGGAGCTATGGCGGAGGCCATGGCGGAAGTTTTGGTGGGACTCTGGCTGTGTCCGATGGGCTGCTGGCTGGCAACGAGAAGATCACCATGCAGAACCTCAACGATCGCCTCGCCTCCTACCTGGACAAGGTGCGCGCCCTGGAGCAGGCCAACGGCGAGCTGGAGGTGAAGATCCGCGACTGGTACCAGAAACAGGGGCCCGGACCCTCCCGCGATTATAGCCACTACTTCAAGACCATCGAGGACTTGCGCGACAAGGTGGGCAGCGGCGGGGCCCTGGGAGGTGCACTTGCTGGGGCTGGGCGGCAGGGCGGGGAGGCGGTGGAAACCCAGCCCGCGGGCGGCCAAACCCGTTACAACTTTGTGGGAGAACTCAANGCGCGGGGTGGGGCAGAAAGGCTGGGGTGGACCCTGGAACTCGAATGGAGGCGGGGTGGAAGAAACCGAGACAGACAGGTAAGTGGGTGGGGCCTTCAGAGGTGGTGGGGACCTGCTTGGAAAGAGGGTCAGGGATATCCAAAAAGAATGCAATGCGACACAGCTGTGGGCTGCCCACAGATGGAGACCCCGAGCCATAGCCTCAGCTGGGGGCTGCAGGGTATGAGTCCGTGGGACTCTTGGTTCACCTGAGCCAGCGACCCTCTTTGGGAGTTTTCAGCGTTTTTTCTCGGGCAGTGCTTGTCTGGTTTTCTTCACGTAGGCCCGCCTCCCACTCCTCTCCAGTCCAGAGGACCACCCAGGCTCACAAGGAGCTCTTGGAAGAATGTAAGAGAAGGGACCTGCATAGCAAACCCCGTCTCAAAAACAAAACAAAACAAAACAAAACAAAACAAAACAAAACAAAACGAACAAACAAAACTAGTCAAGCATGGTAGTTCAGGCCTGTAATCCCAGCACCAGGAAAGCAGATGAAAGCAGTGATTCTCAACCTTCCTAGTGCTGCGACCCTTTAATATCGTTCCTCATGTTGTGGTGACCCCCAACCATAAACTTGTTTTTGTTGCTACTTCACAACTGTAATTTTACTACTGTTTTGAATCGAATTGTAAATACCTGTGTTTTCCGACGGTCTTCGGCGACCCTTGTGAAAGGGTCAGTAGACCCCCAAAGGGGTCTCTACTCGCAGGTTGAGAATCACTGTGCTAGAGGCTGAGTTCACGGCCATGCTCAGCTACATCGTTAACGTGAGGCTAGTCTCTCTCTACAACTCCCCACCCCCAAAGGCCCAAACAAACAAAAAACCCCAACATGAAAAAACAAGAGAAAAGAAAAATAAAATTATTTTAGCAAATGAGAGAGAGGGAGAGGTGATGACCCCCTGCTTATGTGGACCTGTCTCCTGGAGTACCAGGTACAGAGTACCAGGCAGATCCTGCAGGTCTGAACCACAGGCCTGTTGGATGGGGTATGGTCTTCCCTTCTAGGGAAGAGCTGTGTCCTGAAGAAATGGACCAGAGACCAGGGAGGCTTTTAACATCTCCCTCCCTACTAGTTCTCCCAACATGCACTTCTCCAGAGCATTTTCCTGTGCTGGGGGAACCCAGCATGGCGTAGGGCGCAGACCCTAGAGGTGTCAATCAAACAAGGAAGGTAGTGCTTTTTTTTTTCTTTAACTTTCTTTTTTTATTTATTCTTTGTGAGAATAATGCTTTTTAACACAGTAATGGGCGGCTAGACTCCTAGGCAGCATGCACCCTCTTTCTCCTGCCTTATTCCTTTTGCCCTCCCCCACACCCATAGCAGACGTGTCTACAATTCTTACTCTGCTGTGAATAGTCTCCTTTAATTTTTATATTCTGCTCTGTTTTCTCCAACAACCCCTCTCCCCGACACCAATATCTATGTAGCTGCGTGTGGTGGCTTACACCTATAATCCCGGCATCAGGAAACTGAGGCAGGAGGATGATTAGGTTAACGCCAGCTAAGCTACATAGTGAGATTCTGTCTGGAAAGTCAACCCGGAGGAAAACAAATCAANCAAAAGAAAACAAAAACATAAAACAACAACAACAAAATTGTGCAAATGACTACCTGGTGACAGGAGGATGAGTGGTCCTGTCCTAATCTTTGANAACACTGAGCCCAGGTATTTGAGTCGGTGGTGAGCTGGATGATTTGAATGAACTTCTTGGATCAGAGAGGCTTAGACTGGGTAAACTCAGGATAATTAATTCTGTGCAGGGGTGGGACGTGGGAGTGAGACTGAGTGACCATGGAGGGCAAGGTACTCGAAGTGCCTGGCACATTGTAGATGATCAATGAAAGATGTCCCCACCCCACCCGACTCTCTGGAGGGCAGAATGTGCTTTGAGTGTGGCATATAGACAGGGGTAAACTATTCTCCTCCTCCTCCTTCTTTTTCTTCTTCTGTTTTGGTTTTTTGAGACAGGGTTTCTCTGTGTAGCCCTGGCTGTCCTGGAACTCACTCTGTAGACCAGGCTGGCCTTGAATTCAC
Organism: Neotoma lepida; assembly: GCA_001675575.1. Lineage (NCBI taxonomy): Eukaryota > Metazoa > Chordata > Mammalia > Rodentia > Cricetidae > Neotoma > Neotoma lepida. The sequence goes on from LZPO01096977.1 coordinate 809,321, forward strand.
AGAGATCCGCCTGCCTCTGCCTCCCTAGTGCTGGGATTAAAGGTGTGCACCACCACAACCGGATCAGTGATTCTTAATGCTTCTCTACTTCAGGTATATAGGCCCCTTTCAGACCACTTAAGAGTTTTACCTGAACAGGTCTTAGACATGTCCGTCTGGACTTGCCTCTTCGCCTGACTCCCTCCACCCAACCTCTTGTACAGTGTGTCCTCTGGGGCAGTGGACCATGCCAAAGCCTCCCAGAGAACAGGTTGGTGGGTTGTATCTAGGGAGTGGAGATTATCCATTCATTTCTCTGGGGAGAAAGTGGATAGATAAAACTGGTTTGCCAAATTGGTGCCAACTGCTGGCCGCTTNCCTTCCAGATTCATGGTGCCACCATTGAAAACGCCAGGATTGTCCTACAGATTGACAACGCCCGCCTGGCTGCAGATGACTTCCGAACCAAGTAAGTATTCCTGCTTTGGGGGCTTCAGAAGCCAGGGTAGTGGGTTAGGAGCAACCCCAGGCCGTTAGAGTGACCAACGTAGTGAAGGCCTAGACTCTGCCCTTACCCTGAGCTGGATTGAAGCAAACCCCCACAGACTCCTAAACTCCAGGTGCATTGGCAGAGACACAGAGCCNGCACTAACCTGACTGTAACTATTTCCTTGGAAAGGTTTGAGACAGAGCAGGCCTTGCGTATGAGTGTGGAGGCCGACATCAACGGCCTGCGCCGTGTGCTGGATGAGTTGACCCTGGCCAGGACCGACCTGGAGATGCAGATTGAGAGCCTCAAGGAAGAACTGGCCTACCTGAAGAAGAACCATGAGGAGGTGGGTCAAACTGGGGCCTTCTGTCTACTGTGTTCCAGAACTGAGAGACATTATCTTAGACTCACTGACCACGACCTCATTTTTTACATCATCAGTATGGCCTCAGCTTGTGACCATTCCTCTCAGAGTCCCAGCAGGGCATGGTGACCATCACGTCTGCCCTCCAGTGCTGGCTCCTCGATCTGCACCTCCGAACAAGCCCTCTTTGGCTCAGGGCCTGGGGGAGTGACCTGGTCCAGATCCAGCATGTTTAGGTCTTGACATGCCCACTTCTGTGGTGTTTTTGCAGGAAATTAGTGCCCTGAGGAGCCAGGTGGGTGGCCAGGTCAGTGTGGAGGTGGATTCTGCTCCAGGCATCGACCTAGCCAAGATCCTGAGTGACATGAGAAGTCAATATGAGGTCATGGCTGAGAAGAACCGGAAGGATGCTGAAGCCTGGTTCACCACTCGGGTATGCAGAGGATGTTGGTATCCTGTGGGGGTGTCGAGGAGAGAAACCATGAGTGCCCCACAAAAAGATACGCCTTGTTGCTTATTTTCTCCTTAACTTGTCTTGCTATAGATTGAGGAGCTGAACACGCAGGTGGCTGGCCACACTGAGCAGCTCCAGATGAGCAAGACNGAAGTCACCGACCTTCGACGGACCCTCCAGGGTCTTGAGATTGAGCTGCAGTCCCAGCTCAGCATGGTATGTGTCTCCACCCCAAGGGCTGCACACTTGTCCCCTTTCAACCTCGGGTAGCTCTGCTGGTGGTTGTGCCTGTGTTGGGGAACCTGCCTCTGCTGAGTCATGTCCCTGTTCCCTCCCCCTCAGAAAGCCGCCCTGGAAGGCACGCTGGCAGAGACAGAGGCCCGCTATGGAGCCCAGCTGTCACAGATCCAGGGTGTGATCAGCAGCATCGAAGCCCAGCTGAGCGACGTGCGTGCTGACACCGAGCGCCAGAACCAGGAGTATCAGCTGCTCATGGACATCAAATCGAGGCTGGAGCAGGAGATTGCCACTTACCGCAGCCTGCTTGAGGGACAGGAAGCCCACTACAACAACCTGCCCACCCCCAAGGCCATCTGAGCTGATCCTGAGACTCCCCTGGGGAGGGGCATGACTGGGGTGATGCATTTACTCCAGCTCTTCCCTTGACTTGCCAATAAAACTATTCTCCAGGGGANGAATGATGCTTTGCTTTGCTTTTTTCAGCCCATGGAGTGATGGGTCGTGTCTTAGCCCCTTGTTTTATTTGAACCACATCCACCTTGTCCCAGGATAGGGAGTGGGGACAAGAGCACACTGCTATGGTGATAGTAATTCCCATTTGTACACATCATTTATTTACCTTGTTCTTTACAACAATCTGTCTCCATTTAAGAAAGGCNGTAAAGCAGGGCTTAGAGAGGTCCAGTGGTTGGTTGCATATGTAACTGCTATAAAACATGGCAAAAGTGAGGTGTGTGTGTGTGTGTGTGTGTGTGTGTGTGTTTGTGTGTGTAGAGGCCAGAGATTAACATTAGGTGTCTTCTGTCATCACCCCCTTGTGTTGAGATTGCAGATGTGCAATGCTACACCTGGCTTTTTTCTTTTTATGTTTATTTATTTACTTAGTGTGCATAGGTGTGTATGCACAAGCACACCATTGTGTGCATGTGAAGGTGAGAAGACACCTTTTAGGAGTCCATTCTCTCTTTCCACCCACATGTGTTCTAGGGACCTAACTCAGGTTGTCAGACTCATTGGTACTTGCTTCTATCCACAAAATCATCTTGTGGCCCTGCACCAGCTTTTCATGTGGGTGCTGGGCATCCGAACTCAGGTTCTCATGCTTGTGCAGTAAAACTCGACTGCCAGAGCAAGTGGGATTTGAAACAGGCTCAGACTTAGTTTTCTNTCCACTGTACTCCCTTGGGTTGGGATGTGTGTATGAATGCAGATTGAACACCTACTATGTGCCATTAATAGAAATAACCCCAGAGNTAGGATGAGCTGCATTTTATATGGCAGGGAATGAGTTCAGAGAAGCCATACACAGCTAAACAATACAATCAGAGCCAGCATCAAAGCCACTGTGACTCAGGTGGTCTCTTAGAGTTGACACCATTTCTCCTAGCCTTGTTCCAAGTGNCAGCTCAGGACAGGGATCTCCCGAGATGTTTTGTCCTAACACATTACTTAACACATACTGGGGCTTTGGGGTTTAGACATTCTGTTTAAAGCAAGGCTGGAGAGGGTGTCCTTGCCGATGTACGCCTGTGTGCAGGTACCAACACATTCATTACGCAGCAGCCCTGCATAAGCCCCTTAACACCNACCAGCTCCTACCTGGGCCCAGAGCCTGGAATGAGTCTCGGCTGTGACCTAGACCTCCCACATGGGTCCCCAACCTGGCTTGTCTGGAGCCTGCCCTGAGCTCACAAAGGAACAAAACTGCAGCTTCCTGGTTCAGCTCTGCCCCTGGGTAGGTATGGTGACCCTGCAGTTTACAGTTCAGCTGCCAAGAGCTGAGGCCAATTCAAGGTAAACAAGGGACCCATAAAACAAGGCCTTGGCTGCAGGGTACTGGCTCTCAGGACAGCTGGCCTGTGGGAGAGGGGACAGGTAAAGGACCCTTGTCTTACTCAGTACGCCATCTGAAGCCTTTTAGGGAAGCACACTGAATGTTGGTTGCCCTGTGCCACGATTCCTGCTNACCCTGAAGAAGACACTATTTTCTTCTTATCCCCGTGGGTCTCCGTACCTTACTTAACTTGCTCCAAATCATAAGACTGATTATAAGAGTGTGGTCCCAGAGCTCCGCTCTCCCCTTTTCTGCACGCCCCCCCCCCATGGCCTCCTCCTCTGCCTTACAACACAGTCAATCGCCTTCCATCACTTCGATTCACAGGAAGTTTTGAGCTGGTGGCAGTGGCCAGGCCGCACCCCAGCCTCAGATTGCCCGGAGTCTTGTCCCTGCCTATGAAAGCCTCTCTTGTCACAGCAGAAACTCTCCCTCTGCTCCAGGGGCCCCTGGAATGTGACTGTGGGGTGGGGTGTGGGCCCACACAGGTGTGGCAGGTGACTGGGTCACCAGCACAGGAGGATGCAGGTTGGGGTGTGGGATGAAGCCTTTCTTTGTGTGTGTGTGTGTGTGTTTGTGAGGTGGAGAGGCTTTGCTGTTTCAGCCTCAGAGCTGTTTATGGGGAGATCTGGGGCTGATCATAGAGCTGGGTCTTTCCAGCATGGCTGTCATCACGGTCACTCCAGTTTATGATACATATCCCATCAGCCACCTTGCTCGGTCTGTGCATCAGTTATGTCTATGTATGGAGTTATTTTCATTTTNCTGACATAGATTAAAGCTCAGAAAGAGACCAAATCATTACCCAGAGCCATATACTTGGTAAAAGTGGAAAGGTGGGACGCTGAGGTCAGAGGTTGTGCACTCTATCCCTGGAACTGATCCAGGGGGCAGGGAAGGTGTGAATGGGAGCTAATGTTGAGGCAGCTTCCTTCCTCA
>LZPO01096977.1:825311-857390 GCA_001675575.1 Neotoma lepida
ACAAGTTCAAGGTTAGGCTAGGCCACTTGAGAACAGGTCTTAAAAACACAAAACAAAAAACATATCCTGGGCTGGGCATGTAGCTCAGTGGGTAGTGAGCTTGCCTAGCATGCGTGAAGCCCTGGGTTCAATCCCCAGCACAGAGTAAACTTGGTGTGATTACACTCACTTGTAATCTTAGCACTCGGGATGTGGAGGCAGGAGGATCAGAAGTTCAAGATCAGCCTTGGCTATGTAATTTATTTGAGGTCACCCAGGACTACATAATGCTTTTGAGGGCAGCCTGAGCTACGCAAACACTGACTCAAAAGTAAAATAATAAAACAGTGAACAACGACCCTCTCCTCTTGTGAGACTACATGATGAGAGATTCTGTGATGTCTACTGGAAATCTGACACAAGGCAGCTCAATTCTGACACAACCATAGTTAGAAAGGACCTCACAGGTTAGGGCTCAGTCCCACGAGATGGAACCCTGCTTCAGCTAAGCACTGTAAGCAGCATGTCTCCAGGCCACCCACAACTTCTACCCCTCTTGTTACAAATTGTGGGTTTCCCTGACTCCCTCCTTACCAGAATTCTCACAGAATCCAGGAAAGTACTGTGCTTATCACTGCCAATTGATTGTGAAGAACACTTTAAAGACTTTAAGTGGTTTACAGACAGGAAAGATGCAGACCCCGGAGAAGATTGTATTGAAACTGGTTCTTACATATTCCAGGTTGATCTCAAGTATACTGTGTAGCCAAGGATAATTCTGAACTCTGAATTCCCGAGCACTGAGGTTAAAGGCATGCACCACCATGCCTGGTTTACATAGTGCTGGCCATTAAATCCTGGTCTTCATGCACACCAGGTGAGCATGGTATCAGCTGAGCTACATCCTAGCTGACCACCGAGATTTTGAATTTGAGCAATGCAATGAACCTCTCTGTACCTCAGTTGTCCCAGCAGAATAAGAGTATGGTATGTATAGCAGAGTTGTTCTGAAATAAGATCATGCAGATAGAATGTTTAGCATAGTATTCATTTTATTAATTGTGTGCGTGTGTGCGTGTGTTCGTGTGTGAGAGCATTCATGTGTGTGAATGGAGGTGCTGTGTGGAGGTTGGAGGGTAGTTTTGGGTGTTGGTCTTCACTATCTACTTTGTTTAACACAGGGCCTTTTGGTTGTTACTGCTGCTGTCAGTCCAGCTGGCCCACGAGCTTCCTAGGAGTCTTCTCTCCCCACGTCCCATTTTCCTGTAGGAGAAGTGAAATAATAGATACTTATGTTATGTGTCTGTCTCTATGTGAGCCCTGGTGATCCCAAATCAGATCCTTAGCCTTGGGCAGCAAGTGCTTTTACCTGCCGAGTCATCTCCCAAGCCCCTCAACATAGTGGGTACTGGGTGTTTTTATTATCCTTTGACATAAGTGCAATGTGAGTGGAGAATGGCTGACCCACCTCCCAAGGGGTCCCAAGGCTTCCACCAGGGGACTGTACTGAGGAGCAGACCCCTCCAGACCTTTGATCCAGGCCTAGAGGACAGTCCCCCTTCCTCAGAGATACCTGTTTGGCACGCACTATTCACACGTCACTTTAGACTAGCTTTAGCGCTTCAGGTCCTTGTATGTTCATGGGGTTCACTTCCTCCTTCCGTTTAATCTTACTAACTCAGAGCATGTATGTGACCTGCTGTGTGGGGTGTTTCCCCCAACAAGCATTTCTGTGATGTCCTCTGGAAATCACACAAGTCAGTGCAGTTCTGACATCAACTGGAATTAGCACAGACCCCAAAGGCTGTGAACCAGCCTTTAACAGCTGAGCCATCTCTCCAGCCCTGGAGTTAGCACAGACCCCAAAGGCTCAGGCCCACAAGACTGAATAAACCCTGTTTCAGATGACAATTATAGGCAGCACATTCCCCAGGTTAACCGCAACATTTATCTCACTTGGTTACAAGTCATGGATTCCCAAGACTCCCTTCTTTGGTAGAGGAGCTCACAGAACCCGGGAAAACACTGTGATTATTGTTGAAGGCCCCAAATGAGCAGTTGGGTGAAGAAACACATAGATGAGGTTTAGCTGGGCCCCCAGTACAGGAGTTATTGTCCTCATCATCACCCTTCTGGCACATAGGCACGGTCTCGTTCATCAACTGTGAGCTGTCTGAACTGCATACTTTAGAGTTTGAGTGGAGATTTCATCACACAGGCATGATTAATGAACACAGCCTCCAGCTGCTTTCCCCTTTCTGGAGGATGGGGGCTGGGCAGGTAAGTCTGAAAGTCATTCAGGTGACCAGCCCCCATCCATGAGCCCACCTAGAACCATCTACCATGACGCTCCTGTTATCAGAAAAAGCTGAGAGGTTGGAGACTGTGGCTAACACTGGGGACCCTGTATGAGGACAAAAGATGTCCGCAGTGTCCCCATTGCTAAAAAATTAAGGGTTTTAATCCTGTGCNAGGAACCCAAGACAAAACTCCCCAAATAATCAAATTTTTTCTATCAATCACACTATCTTGGAATGAACTACTCAAAGATCTGAGCACCTCACCCTGGGTATGGATAGACAGAGCCAGAAGCCAGATTCAAACTTTGGCTTCAAGGTGTCATTGGGCAAGTGATTTGCTTTCTTGAACCTCACCTGCTTCATCTGGAAAAATCCTCTTTTGAGCTGGGGATGTAGCTCAGGAGGTAGTGAGCTTGTTTTGCATGTATAAATCGCTGGTTTTGATTACCAGCATGGAATAAATCTGGTATGGTGGAACACGCCTGTGATCCTAGTACTCAGGAAATAGACGCACAGGGTCAGAGGTTCAAGGCCCTTGGCTACATACGTAAGACTCAGTCTCAAAAGTAAAGAAGTAAAACAATAAACACCAATTACCTTCTCTTAATATGAGACTAAATGACAATGTGTTAGTGTTAGGCTTGGTGGTGAATGAATGTGGTTTTCTCTCTCCTGCTCGTGAAACATAACTGGAGACATTAGGATAGAATTTGATGCTATTTTGTCAAAGAGTCAAGGAGAAAACTGTTAGACAAACTAGCATGAGTTTCCATGAGTGCTGAGATAGCACTGGGTCTCCAGATAAGTCTCTGCTCAGCTTCTGCTAGAAGGGCCTGGTCTGTGCCCATAGGCACTGGGGGTCACAGTGTGTAGGTGGAGGGCAATCTACTACTAAGACAGCATGAGTCCCTTCTGGAAGGGAGAGGCTTGCCCTGACCCTGTGAGGGGAGGCATGTCATGGCCATCCCTGTTTGCTCTGCCAGGGCTTTGGAGGATCTGTGACATTGTTACCTTTAGAGGCGTTGGCCCCAACCTGCTTGTCAACCCGGGAGGATTGGGGCATCATCACCCCAGGCCAGGCAGGTTCTGTTAATCACCTTTTTGTTAGTTTTGATCCTTCACCGAGAGAGCCAGGGCTCTTGCTTTGGGCTGAATCATGCCTTTCCAGTGAGAGAGAGAGAGCTGAGCCATCAGCTTTGGATGAGAGGGCTGGGCAGGGTCAGGGGTCAGCCCAAATCCTGGACTCATCATGGTGTTTGAACACCCCAGTACACCCTGGGTCTTGCTCTGGCAAGACCACCTGCCTTCTGGGTGAATACAGGTCTACTTCCTTACCTCTGAACACAAAGGTGACAATGTCTTGACTCAGGGCTCTCTTTTCTAGTCTTCCTGAATTAGCACAGAGAGTTCTGGGATGGCCTCACATCTGTGCCCCCTCTCCTCATCCCCTGCCTGGTTTTACCAAGTACTCATACTCCTGTGGTTCAAAACTCTGCTCCTGAGAGGCCATTCACAGTAGTTGTGGTCCATTGATGTGGGGAGGCTGGGAGCCCAGGCTGGGGTCCTTCCTTTTCAGCCTTGGAAGCTTCTTTCTTATCCCAGGTTCTAAGAGGGGCCCCTCAAGACCTTTTCTTCCAGCTGGCCAGCAAGGCCTCCTCTACCAGTGCCTTTGTGCAATCCCTGAGCTTCTTAGCCTCACTCTGGGGTCTTCAGAAGAGACCCTAATTCTAGCCCCCAAGACACAACCTTCTATGCATCTCTCAATCAAATTTTTACAAACTGAAGCAGGTATCATGAGAGAAGGCCTTGCTCAGGAACTCCAGAACCTTTGCAGATTTGGAAGGTGCCCTAAGACAATCAGAATAATGGAATATTAACCTAATGTGTTGGACTGACCCAAAGCATTTGAATCTCAACCCTGTAGACCTTTGGGATATGGTAATTCATTGCTGCAGAGACTTTGCTGAGCATTGCAAGATATTTAGTGACATGCCCTATCTCTGCCCTTTGCACATCAGGACCATCATCCAATTGTGATAACCCAAACAACTCTAGATATTGTTAAATGTCCTCTGGGGAGCCAAGTAGCCTCTGGTGGAGAACCTATGAACTCATCTCTGGTGACAGACGTTGGAAGAATGATTTTATTAGGGGCGTGGGCTGCAGGTAGACTCTCAGGAAAGGTACCATGGGTTTACTGAGTATTCAAAGTTCTGGATAGCGGTTGTACAGGAGCTTGCATAAGTGACAAGGCAATTAGACACTTAGTTTTTATAAACGTCATTGTATGAAAAGTAGATCTAAAATGAGTCTTGAGGGCAGGTAGCACTAACCTTGGGGTTTAGTTCTGATTACACCTTAAGATTCAGTTCTCTGGGTATGAAGTGGGGGATAATACAGAAGCCACCTCCTGGGGCTGCTGCTAAGATGGATGAAACTGAGTGCCGGGCTGGTGAGCAGCTCAGCGGAGCAGAGTTTCACTCCTGGGACACACAGGGTAGAAGGAGAGAGCTGACTCCTGACAGTTGTCCTCTGACCTCCACAGCATACTGCAGTACCCGTGTTCCCCCAGTGCACAAAATAATTGAATGTAACTGAAAAATTAAAGGAAAAACAAGAAATTGAGTGTAAAAGGCCTTAAGCACGTTAGTGGGGTTGCTTCCTCTTCCCATGCCTCCGCTTTCTCAACTGTGTTTGCTTCCTGGGGTCCCCTAGGGTGTCTTAATAGTTTTGCTTTTTAGAATTATTTCTTTTTTTGTAAAGATTTATTTATTTTTATTTCATGGGCAGGGGTGTTTGACCGCACAGATTTCATGCATCATGAGTGTTCCTGGTGCCTACAGAGTTCAGAGGAGGGAATGATATCCCCTGAACTGAAGTTGCAGACAGTTGTGAGCTCTCATGTGGATGTTGGGAACTGAACTCAGGCCCTTGCCCAAAACAGCAAGTATTCTTAGCCATGGAGCCAACTCTCCAGTNCCCGGCACTATTTCTTTCTCAGGCTAAACATGTTCAAGGTGGTTAATTTTTCAAGATCAACCAAGTTTGTCATCAGAAGTATTGGGAGTATTGGCATAGATGAAGTGCTAAGGGGTTTCCAGAACATTCCAGCCAGATGTTTTAGAGGCAGTAAGCAGGGTAGTGAGGGCTATGGCGATTCCACCCAGCATGGGGCCACTGTGCAGCCTGGCCTTCCCCTGAGGAGGCTCTCTGGCAGACCATTGCAGTTCAGTCCCTGTTCTAATACTGGGCAGGGCTGGGATGGAGGTGTTCTTAGCTGGAAAGGTGAAGTAGAATTTGGGGTTGTCAAAACGATAGTCTTAAGCAGAACACTGCTCCCTCTGAATCATCCCTTTTGTTAAGGATTAAAAGGAAAAAAGCCACCCCCAAAGACACAACCCACCCTGGAGAGTAGAGGTAGCTGGGCTTGTGGGAAATGAGGTGCAGTTGGCATCAGGTCAGAGGGTGGGGAAGGGAGGAGGGAGGGTGTCCCACCCCTGTGGAAGGTGAATAAAAGGCATGCCCAGCAAGGAAGAGCCACAGTCCTCCTTGGCCTTGGTCAAGTTCAGCTCCTGTCCGCTCCTGCTCTTACTCTAGCTCCCACCATGAGCTGTCGCTTTCAGAGTTCCTCCACCAGCTATGGAGGTGGTTTTGGGGCCGGTTCTTGCCAGCTTGGAGGAGGCAGGAAAATCTCTACCTGCTCTTCCCGGTTTGTCACCGGAGGGTCAGCTGGAGGCTACGGAGGTGGCATGAGCTGTGGCTTTGGTGGAGGGGCTGGTAGTGGTTTTGGGGGTGGCTTTGGAGGTAGCTATGGTGGGAGTTTTGGTGGAGGTTTTGGTGGTGGCTTTGGTGACTTTGGAGGTGGCGATGGTGGCCTCATCTCTGGTAATGAGAAGATTACCATGCAGAACCTCAATGACCGCTTAGCCAACTACCTGGAAAAGGTGCGCGCTCTGGAGGCAGCCAATGCTGATCTGGAGGTGAAGATTCGTGACTGGCATCTGAAGCAGAGCCCAGCTAGTCCAGAGCGGGACTACAGTGCTTACTACAAGACCATAGAGGAGCTCCGGACTAAGGTGAGGCCTCTGATGCCAAGAAGGCTTTTTTAGTACAGGGCAGAGCCTCAAGAGCTAGGACATGCAGTGTCGCAGAGGACCAGGCATGGATGGAATTCATATTCTTGCAGGGGGACAATTCTAACTCTGCACCACCATGAGTTCTATTACTGAAGTTTTCTTATGCTGCAACCCAAACTCTTCCTCTCCCATACTTTGTGTTTATAGGTGTCATGACTCCTGCCAATTTTTTTTATGGCTTCCTGAACTGTTACTTGTGACTCAGTTGCTATAACCTAACCTACTGAGTTATTTGGAAATATGACATCTTAAAAAAGTCACTGTGAATGGCTAAAACCAACAGCGAAAAGACATCCTCATTCACTGTTTATTTTGGAAGAACAATGTATAAATTTATTCTCAGTGGATGATGACTCAGTCGGGTGTAAAGAGGCAGAGGCTCAGGCTGGTACAGGGCCTGGAAGCCCTCAGTGATGCCCATCAGTCACACCGTGACACCAACTTGTTAGAGCAGAAATCTGCTAGCCTGGATCAAGCCCCAGTTATGCAGGGCAGGCTTAAATGCTTAGACTGTAAATGTTCAGGCAAGAGATTCAACTGGATGTGTTTCCTCTTGGCTTATCTGGGAGACCAGCTCCAGGAACATGGCCAGAATATATCTGGAATCACATTAAACCTCTTCTGACCTTAAGGGGAAGGCTCTGGAGACAGTGGCCTAGACAGGTAGCAGCTCTGAGACATGACTACTGGAAGATGTCCTGAGTGGGTGTTTCCTCTGAAATGTCCATCATCGGCCTCTCCCACCCTGACCTGATGGGGAATACTCAAGAGAAAGAAGAGGGTGCTGGCCTTGCCTCTCGCTTCACGGAGTGCTTTCTTTGTCTCCGCTCAAGCACAGTTAAGATGTTGAGTTTTGCTCTCTAAGCACAGCTCCAGAGTGTTGCATCTGTGTTTTGTAGATCCTGGAAGCCACCACTGACAACAACAGGGTTATCCTGGAGATTGACAACGCTAGGCTGGCTGCAGATGACTTCAGGCTCAAGTGAGTCTCTTTGCCTCATGTCTATCCCAGCAGACTCTTACGTTAGAGGACACTGGGACATCCAGGAGCAAAGGCCTTGGAATTGTAGAGGAGTTCAGTGTGTGGGGTGGGATGCATCTAATATTATTTATGTTTTGCTTTAATTCTTAAAAATATTTCAGGTATGAAAATGAGCTGGCCTTGCGCCAGAGTGTAGAGGCCGACATCAATGGCCTGCGCCGTGTGCTGGATGAGCTGACTTTGTCCAGGACCGACCTGGAGATGCAGATTGAGAGCCTGAATGAGGAGCTGGCCTACCTGAAGAAGAACCATGAGGAGGTGAGAGGGGATGACAGGCTGAGCTACCTCTAGTGAGCAAGGGGAGCCCTCTGCTGCAGGCTGACACTGCCATCCGCTGTGGGGTCCTGAAGACTCTTCCAGAACATTCTGCTGCCACTCAGAGATAAGGAGAAAGGGGAGCCCCTCACACCTTCCTTTCCTACTCCACAGGAGATGAAGGAGTTCAGCAACCAGGTCGTAGGCCAGGTCAACGTGGAGATGGATGCCACCCCTGGCATTGATCTGACCCGTGTGCTGGCTGAGATGAGGGAGCAGTATGAAGCCCTGGCAGAGAAGAACCGGAGGGATGCTGAGGAATGGTTCCAGAAGAAGGTACTAGTGTTCCTAACCCACATAGCTGGGTGGTGCAGGGAGGGGGGCATGGATTTTAGTCAGGACGTCTTGCTAAGCCCCACCACGCCCTTCTTTCTGTTTGACATTCAGAGTGCAGAGCTGAACAAGGAAGTGTCCTCCAATGCTGCTATGATCCAGACCAGCAAGACAGAGATCACAGAGCTCAGGCGCACACTCCAGAGCCTGGAGATCGAGCTGCAGTCCCAGCTGAGCATGGTACCCTCTGCTGCCTGTGCCCTGTGACCCCCACTACTAGGTCTCCCTCTGGACTGGCTCCCCCCCGTAACTTCTTCCTTGTTGCCCCATCAGAAAGCTGGCCTGGAAAGCACCTTGGCGGAGACAGANTGCCGCTACGCCCTGCAATTACAACAGATCCAGGGTCTCATCAGCAGCATCGAGGCCCAGCTGAGCGAGCTCCGCAGTGAGATGGAGTGTCAGAACCAGGAATACAAGATGCTGCTGGACATCAAAACACGGCTGGAGCAGGAGATCGCCACCTACCGCAGCCTGCTCGAGGGCCAGGATGCCAAGTAGGTCCCTGGCACCTGCCGTCTTGAGAAAGTGGTCACAGAAAGAGTGGCTGGCAGAGCAGGCAGGGTCTTAGAGATCAGCCTTCTCCTGTCAGAGAGGGGACAGCTTCAGTTTGAGCTGAAATAATCTGGCAAAAGAGCTGGGGTCAGAGCCCCTCCTCTTCCTCGCCTCCCCAGTTAGNCTGAGGAACGCTCTGCATCAGGCTGGTAGGGTTAGTTCCTTTGAACATCCCAACTCGGGTCCCTGTTTGTGGATAGACCGGAAAAGGGATGTGGTAGGAACATTTAATTCAGGACAGCTGTTAGTTGGGATGCGGTTCAGCCAAACAAAGCTGTTAAGATAGTGGTTTGGGATGGCCACATAGCTCCATGACAGAGTACCTGCTTGGCTTCCGCACCAAGGAGAGAGAAGGTGTTGACTGAACTGTTTTCATACTATTTGCAGAGACTAAGCCATTCCTGTGGGCTTAGGAGAAAGGTGGGGGACAGAGAACTTAGTGAAACAGATACCCCAAATCTTGGGACCAATAGCATCTCCTTTTGAGGACTTTCATACAGACAAATTAGCAAGACAGGTAGACAGGCAGGCATGCCTGGTAGATGCCTGAGGGGGAAGAAGGTCCTGGGCTGGAGACAATTTTGGGAAAGATTCCAAGTCAAGGTTCTGGAAGGTGACAGAGTCCCTACAGGAGACGCCTGTCCTCTGTTGCCCTCTGCTCATGGCTGTATTTCCCCCCCCCCCTTTTAGGATGACCGGCTTCAACAACTCTGGAGGTGAGGAGGCAGCTCAGTGGTTTGAACTGCTGAGCTTGGGTGGAGGTGGGCTGGGAGGGAGGCAGTGCTGGCTCCCAAGTACAAGGATGGAGGGAAGTGGGTGGAAACAGTTACTCCATTATTGGCTTATCAATATAAACGTCTCTGCCCCACAGAGCTATGGGGTTGTCTTGGAGAAAGCCACCATTGGGGACGATAATGGAATCCCCACTCACATACGCTTGACTANTTATGGGCTTGTGAGCCTTCCTGGGGTCTTGGCTCAGCCTGAGGTGGGGTTTCTCCAGCCTGAGCATCTTGTCTTCTCTCAGTCTCAGGAAGTGTCACTGTTTCTACCTCCAACGCCTCCGTCTCCCCCTCCACTTCCGGTCGCGTGGAGTTCCGCAAGTATTAACTCAGCCTGGAGTCCCTTCCCTGGCCTTCAGCAGCTGCAGGAGGAGAGATGACGGGCCTGTAGGATAAGAAGACTGCAGGATGTGAAGCCAGTCCCGTTTGTCCGCAGGACCCACGGCTCTGACAACCTCTGAGGGTGGACNCGCCCCCTTCTCTCCTGATTGGAGGCCTTCTCTTCCCTCCCCTGCTCTTTCTTCCTACTCTGATTTCTCAACGCCTCTACTAAAAAGAACAGATAATTCAATAAAGGTTCCTGATTTTCTGCAAATATTTTTGTTTCTGGCCTGGTTTTTGAGGGTGGCCTCTGCCAAGGCCTGATTTGGGTTATGGGTGAGGTGGGTACAGGTGGGCTGAGCAGATAACTTAGACACTGATGGAATCTTGGGAAAATGGAGGCCCAGAATAGGTATCCCAGCCCCAAATGGCTGCCTTCCAGGCTGATAACTCCATTTTGGCCTGAGATATCCTTCTTTTCTGTTTTCCTTGGCACACCCCAAGGTCTTACAACTCTAAATCACCCAGTGGCCTAGCCCATGACTCATTCAGCACCTCAGCTTGCCCTGGTCTCTGGCTGCCCAGTCTCTGATCTCCCTGTTCTCTCCTGCTTCTCTGGCAACCCGGTCTAAAGTCGTAGCCTCCTCTGGCTGTGCTCATCCTACACAAATTGACGGCACAAATGTTTTCTCTCTGCTCTTTACTCTCCCGCTGGACCATCCTGGACATGTCTGTGGGCCTCGTTACCCGTATGTTTGATGACCCCTCCACCTGCCTCTTCAGCTCCAGATTCACCTGCCCTATTGTGCATAGGGCATCCTTTTCCAGACTCTACAGATCTACAGGGCCACCCTTTTAGATTGTTTTATTCCTGTTTCCCTCAGGGACCTGGAAATCCAAGACAGCATCATCTTGGTCTCTCTCTCCCTCCCTCCCTCTCTCTCCTCGTCTTCCATAAGTCCTTCTCATGGACAGTGTTTTAGCTCCCATATCATCCTTGGCTCTAACTTTCAGGACATGCTACTACAATACCCTCACTGGCCTCCCTGCCTTCAGTTTGACTCTGTCCTTCACTCAAGCTGGGGTGATGGATTGAAACATGAAGTCCTATAGCTAACAGATGCCTCTGGAGATATCTATGGCCATCAAAGAAAGGCCAGGATCCTTTGTAGGCCCACAGGTCAGATGATCTGACTTCTTCTCTCCTCTTTCCAGCCCTGGCTCCTACAAGAGCCTCCCCAGCGAACCTCAAGGTCCTGCTATCTTGAAATGCTCTTGGTGAAGCAGCCATGTGGCTGGGCACCTGGAGAGCNCTTGTTTTACAGGAGACCTCTACAGTCTGACCCTCCTCCTCTCCCTTTCCAGAGAACATCTTTGTTTTATTGGAGACTATAAGGTTTTTCTTAAAATGAAGATTGAGATGGATGACCCTTCTCCGTGACAGATCGATGGTGTGGCATGCCCCTGCGTGCTCCCAGGATTGTACCCACCTGTCCTCACTTTGACAGTATGGCCCTAAGGGTAGGGCTGTGTCTTTTCATCTTGGAGAGGGTTTAGCCAGTACTTATTGAGAGTAGGAGAAGAATGAATGAACTGGGGACCTGCCTCCAAGGTGACATTTGGGTTTTGTCACAGAATTTTTGGCTAGAGGGTTGGAGGGTCTCTGGCACCCTTGGCAACTGTCCCCTTTCTCTGGTCTTTCCCGTCTCCCCTCTGCAGTTTCCCGCCACACCCTGGTGTAATTTAGACTCTTTCCACTTGCAGGCCACATGCAGGTGACTTAGGCACACAGGGTCNCTCGGGCACGCCTGGGCTGGCTAAGGTAGAGACAGTATTCATTCTCCACTCTTGCAGTGCCCTTGCAGCGCCCACTCCATTCTCCACTACAGAAGGAGGTGGGGCTCAGGTTAAGTTCAACGTCCAGAACTCTGCCAGGAGCTAAAGCATTACAGAAAAACAGGCCACACCTTTACTCCCAATCCTTTCTGATTTTTGGTTAATTGTTCAGTCTGTTGCTATCTCTTGAGTGCTGTTGTATTCTCAACACTGGATTGATTCTGGAGAAAGAGAAAGAAAAAGATGGCCTCTACCTTTAAAGGAGTTCTCAGACAAACAGGAACTAACTCCAAGCACTTCCTCTCCTGCTAATTGCTACCTCCCCTGTGGGTTANTAAAGTTGAGGGCTCAGAACATCTGACACACAGTAAGTCACTGCTCACCAAACAACACTTCTGGTCACGACCTTTCTGGTTCTGTGACTCCCTTTGAGGTAGAAATAGTTTCAGGGTCACCCACATCCTCATACCTAGNGTATTTATAGGAGGTGAAAGAATGTTCTAGATGGAGGACTGAAGGACTATGGGAAATGGTAATAGTAAGCACACTATACCAAGGGCAGGAAGAAATGGGGCCCCCTTCCCAGTCAGTCAAAGCTAAGTACTCCAGTTTGGTTCTGGTCCCTGAGGCCAAAGATTCTTTCNTGTCTCGGTATTGGCATGTNNCATAGGATATGAGGGGAGTCATTCAGTGCCAAGAGCTGGACCCCTAAGTCTGGCCTGGGAGCCTTACAGTCAGCTCCCAGGGAGGACTGTGAGGAGCCTCAACTAAAGACTTCTGTGGCCCCATCATGTGTCTTGGGGACCTGGGCAGGGTGGGTCAGGAGCAGGTGTTTCTGCTAGGCCACCCAGCAGGCTTTCTGAGCTGGGAATAGGGCTGACCTAGCTCTCTGGTCTGGGAGGTGGGAGGGGTGGGGTGAGGATCCTGTCTTTCTGCCTAGGACTCCATCTGTCACTTTAGTCACCTGTGTGGGGTGACACAAGGGAGAAAAGACCTGCTGGGTCAACACTGCCCCTCCCTAGGGGGTTGTCCTCNGTGCTCAGGCCACACCAGGCTCTGTGGCTGCTTCTCAGTGCTGCGGTAGTAAGCAAACAGCTCTGACCCAGTGGCACCCTACTCATGTCTGTGTCAGACTGTGATGAGTGTGTGTTAAGGCAGGGGANCCTAGGACACAGGGTTACAAGCAGATTGCAAAGGCCAACACACTGCACATTCCATGCTCTACTCTGTTCCTCAGCTTTATGTCACTTCTTCTTTGACCGTCTCAAGAGCTGTCACTGTCATGCCCATTTTACACACAGGAAGACCAACTCAGACCTCCTAAGTGACAGACCTAGTTCAAAGGATGGGATCCACAGTTCCAAAAGGCTTCCTGAGANGCTGGTGGGTACTTTGTCAAGGGTCATATGTTCACTTTCAGTAACTGGGAGAGGAACAAGACTCCCAGGTCCCAGTACTCAGGTGACAAAAGAGTCAACAGGGTACATTCCTGTGATGTCCAGGAGCCTCAGCACTAGGTGAGGTTCCCAGGTGGGGGTTGGTGGATTGGTGGNAGAGTCTGACACATAGCAGGTGATGTACCATGGTGGTTCAATGCTGCAATTCTTAAGAAGCTCCTGGCTTCTCACCTTGAGGAAAAGGTACCTCCCCGTCCTCAAGGCTCCACCCCTTGTTTAATGGACCAGTGCCTGTCTGCCCATCCTGTGGGGCTGTCTGTCCTGCCTGGGCCCTGCAGAGGGCAGACTCATGCCAGAAAGNAGACCGGGGCCTCTGGTCACCTGTTGAGACNCAAGGTAGAGGCTCAGGCCTTAGATTTGGTCCCAGNAGGAGGCTCTATCTGTCCCCAGATTTGGGTATGGCAGCCCAGCACTTGGGGAACAAGGTGAAACTGAGGGCAGAGTTCCATGCCTGAGACTCCTTTGGTACTCAGATCACCTATTTTGGGTGGCAGCTTTGACCACCCAAACAGGAGTGTGAGACTTCCCTAGCCTTCCTGGAAGGGGAACTCACTGTCCCNTCCTATGGAAGCCTGCAATAAGGCTGCGAAGGGAGGCCATTGAAAGGTTGTAGTCAATATGGCCTGATGCTATATTGTCTCAGAGTCCCCCATGTCCCTACTGGGACTTCGTTTTTCTTCCCACTTTTTGGGTTCCTGTACCTCGGGGAGCCTATGTCCTTTTGGATGGTACTCTCGGGACTGTTGGGGTAGAGCAGGGTACATGAACTATGCCTTTGAGCGGCTGTTCTGGGGCTCTGGGAGAGATGGGCACACCGGGTCCCTTTGTGGAGTTTGGGAGGGGACAGGTGGATGGGTGGCTGCTGAGACTCGTTCAGGCACCTGTTGGGGATGGGCTTTGGTAAAGCTGGCAGGTGTCTGGCACTTATTCTCCATCCAACTTTCATGATCGGTCCTAACAGCCATGTGGCTGCTTTCATCTGAGCAACTCCGAGAAGCTTGAAAGTAAAACCTGGGGCGTGTAGGGCAGTTAATGAGAGGCTGGAGCCCCGGGCCTGGCCACAGAGATTCTGTTGTTAGCAGGAGGCATGTTGTTATGTGGACTGCCCAGCATCTGTAAATGCTGAGGGCTGAGCCAATCAAATGGGGCGTTTGGGGGGAGGATTTGCTTTGTGGTTCAGTTAAGTGATACTTGAATGGAGGGGACGCAGACACTGAGGTCCCTGACCCAGTATGCCTGACAGTACATCTCCATAAACCACAGGTTCTCTAAAACACTAGGCAGAAAGGTAGTGCTGTGGAATTCTCAGACCGTAGGGAGTAAGGACTCAGTACCTCTGAGCAGAAGGCAGGCCATAGTCTCCAGGTGGGAGCTGCTGGTCAGCATGGTTGTGCAGGAAGAGCTGGCCCTCGGGGAGAGGGCTTTGGGCCCTGCAACATGAAGGCAGAGCATGGCCACAAGAGGACTGGAGAGGTATGGCTTTCTGCTGGGCCCAGAGGCTTCCTGGGTACTCACTATGGTAAGCCACATGGCTCATTCTGCACAGACTTTCAAAGCCTGGGGCAATAACCAAAGTCACTCCTGAGGGAGATTTTTTTTTTTGTATTTTTGGGGAGTTGATACTCTGCAGCAATATGGACTTGGTAAAGTGGGAATTCCAAGGTCTAGGGAGGGTAAGCTAGACCCAGGGGGAGTTTTAAAACCATATCAGGGTCTTGGAGAGTTGAGGCCCTAGAGTTTTGAATAGGGAGTTACTGTTTAAGGTCAATGTCTTTCTTTATCAGCTTCCCTGAAGATCCCCATTGAAAGGCAGCCAGGGAGTGGTTGAATGACCTCCTCAGTCACCTAGTTTGTGTTCAGACTGTCCTGAGTCCAGTGAGGTCTGGTGACAGTGGAGGTAGGCAGAAGTTTGGGCACCTGAGAGATTGGAAATAGGGCAGAGAGGGACTGGGGACTCCTGCTCTGGCTGAGTCACCTAGTGGAAGAAAGCCNGGATCAGAGTATAATGTCACTGAAGTGGTCAAGATCAGAGGGATGACAGCTTAGCTCCCAAATCTCTTGACTACTGCTCATGGAGCCTAGGAAGGCACACATAGCAGTTGCTGAGACAGGACATAGAGGACTCAAAGGTCATGGTTTTCCAAGGGAAGTCGATTGACCTGTCCCCAGTATCAGCTAATTTCATGGCGACAGAGAGGAGGGAAGGGACAGTAGCATCTTGCTTGGTTGAGGCCCTTAAATAGTGATATGTCCCTACTGAGGGCTTCCATGCAGAACCCAGTGTGCTCAGCTGGATGGGCTGTGCAGAGAGACAATAACATTTTAGTATAACCATGCTCCAAAGTATTGAATGTGTTTTTGCTTGCCGAATCTGGTAACCCTGTGCTTCCTAGGTCTGTGAAGAGCCGTGAGCCTTTCACCATCAAAACCCAGTGAGACATTTCCTGGGTCCTNCTGAAAAATGAAACGAATGTCTTCATTGTAAGTATTTTTACTTCCCACCGTGCGTTCTTCAGCTTGGCATACCAGTTCCTGCATGTCGGTACTGGAATCTGACATCAGCTGCCAGCACATTTGGCAGGAGCCGTGGAAATGGTTATTTAAAGCAGAATTTATAGTAACCAGGCTTCTCAGGTGGAGGGACCAGAAATCCCAGGCGCTTCACGCTTGAACAAATTCCTTGTTATAAGAGGAAAGAACAGTTGTGTGGAGGAGATGAGGATTAGCTGTAGGTGGGGTTCTGGGTGGGGTCTGAAGATGTTAGGATAAGGAACCAATTTTCAGGTGTCATCTATGGTAGGGAATTTTCTAGGACTTGTGTGTGGACCTCAAGGTGAAAGCAAGAGATATGAGAAAACCAGAAAAATAAAGCCTGAGCTGGCAGACTGCTCGAAGAGGGACAGCCAGCAGCTATCTTGAGTGACCTTATTCTCATTGATGTCCGTTGATAGGTGGCCTGGCTGATCTGATTTCTCTGCTGTCTTTGGGGTTCCATGGTAGTGTGGTGGCCCACATATTCTGAGCAAAGTCTGGAGAAGCAGGAAGAAAAGATCNCTGCTGGGAGAGTTCATTTCCTCCTTGGACACATCAGAGCAAGCCGTCCTTGTGTTCTCGGGATGGGAGTGACTGCTCAGAGTTAGGTAGAATGATCAGGCTTTCTACCTTGAGTCTTAGTTTAGGCAGAACTTCGGCTTTCAGATGGAAGCTTATTGGAAGGTCGAGCCTCCTTTTCTACAAAGATGTTTACCTGCCTGTTGATCTTGAGGTTGATGGCTTTCCAAGATTGGGTTGAGAAAAAGGGTCTTTTCTGTTACCCCAGCAGCACTTTCCCTCTTCTCCCTGTTCCCCAAAACTGAGTCATGGTAGACAGAGAGCATTCTCTGAGCACTGAAATGGTGCCTGGACCTGAAGGAAAGTCTAGGGCAGCAGTTCTCAACCTGTGGGTCCTGAACAACACTTTCGCAGNGGTCNCTTGAGACCATCAGAAAACACATACTTACNTTANGATTCATTATAGAGCAAAATTACAGTTATGAAGTAGCAATGAAAATAATTTTATGGTTGGGGATCANCACACCATAAGGAACTGCATTAAAGGGTCNCAGCATTAAGAAGGTTGAGAACCACTGCTCTAGGTTAAGGGTCAGAGTCTGGATAGAGAATCCTGGCCAGAGGGACTTCTGTATCCTGCATATAGCAAGACACTGCCTCTATGGTCAGTTCTTGGACAGTTGGACTAGGCTGTAAAACCCAGTATTCCATTAAGTGGTTAAGTGCCTTGGACAGCGCACTTGACTTCAGTTCCTGTTATGTGGGTTTCAGAATAGTCTTGATTTTTGAAATCAATGACATAATTTCTAACTTATCAAGCCCCTTTTGGGATAGTTTTCACAATTCTGTGACTGGCAAGAGATCCATTCACCTGTTGCTAAGGAGGCTCAGAGCAGTGAGCAGCTTAGACCTNTGTGTTCTCTAATGTACTACGAGGTCTCCAGCTCATTTGACCATAGATGCTGTTTTAACCTGGGCATGATGGGATGTCTGCTTGGTGTCAGTGACATTGACCTCTGAAGGAGCCCTTCTCAGGAACAGCCTTGGGAGGTGAGTCTATGTTGCTACCCATGGAGTGGAAAGTAGGGAGGAAGCCTCTTGTCATTTCTTGTAACATGTGATGCTGAAGAAAACTCTGAAATACATGGATTTTTTATTTTACATTTTTTATTCATTTTTATATACAAAGCATAGTTCCCCTCCTCTAAATTCCCCCCTATCCACNCCCCAGCAAGGGTAAGGCCTCCCATGGGCAGTCAATGAAGTCTGGCACATCAAGTTGAGGTAGGATCAAGCCCCTCCCGCCCTACATCAAGGCTGAGCAAGGCATCCCACCATAGGGAATGGGTTCCAAAAAGCCAGCTCATGCACCAGGGATAGATCATGGTCCCACTGCCAGGGGCCCCATAAACAGACCAAGCTACACAATTGTCATCCACATGCAGAGGGTCTAGGTTGGTCTCATGCAGGCTTCCTAGCTGTTGGTTCAGAGACCATGAACTCCCATGAGCTTGGGGCAGCTGTCTCTGTGGGTTTCCCCATCATGATCTTGCTCATATAATCCCTTGCTCATATAATCCTTCTTCCTTCTCATTGACTGGACTCCAGTAGCTTGGCCTGGTGCTTGGTTGTGGATCTCTGCATCTGCTTCCATCAGTTACTGGATGGAGGTTCTATGATGACAACTAGGGTAGTCACCAATCTGATTACAGGAGGCCAGTTCAGGCACCCTTTCTACTATTGCTAGAAGTCTTAGCTGGGGTCATCTTTGTGGACTCCTGGAAGTTTCCCTAGCACCAGGTTTTTTCCCTAATCCCATAATGGCTCCCTTAATCATGTCATGTTTGAACTTGTAAAAGTCCTGTTTATTTTGTAGACGAGTGATAGGGACAGGGGCAATGAGGGACAGAAAATAAACCACAGCCATATCCCACCAACTCTTAGTCTCCATAGGATGCTTGTGGGCAGCTAACTGCAGGATGTCTGAGGCCCTTCCTCTGTTCTCATAGGTGAGCTGTGGCTCACAGTGCACGGGGATCACTTGGGGAATTGTTGCAGAGTTAGNNCCGGAGTCCAGGTCTCTTGCTCCTTAGAATAGTGCCTGTCTGATGTTAGAAAAACTGTGTAGAGAGTTTGAGAAGGCCTCTGTCTTGACTATTTTGCATGACAAACACTGTGTGGTTAACAAGGCAAATTGGGTTTATGTGTGTTAACAGTTTGCCTGGGTGGGCTGACAGAGAAAGCAGACTCTGCCATGGTTTTTCTAGAAGACAAAATGGGGGTGTAGAGGAGGTCTGATCACTCAGTCTCTGTGCTGATGGTCCCACAATTGTCAGATGGGGATGACATTGCCACCTTCCCCTTCCCAGGGGACGTAGGAAATGTCTCTAGGCAATTTTGGTCCTCATAACTAGGCCAAGAAGTAGTGCCAGCTCTGTGAAGGCAGAAACTTCATCTTTTTCACCNTCTCTCTCCAACACCTAGAACCAGCTTGGTGCAATGTGGGCTCCCAGGGAATATTTCTTGAGTGAATGGGCGAATGAATGAATGAATGAGCAGGCCCAGTCAGCCTGGGAAAGCCTGTTTGTACCATTGTGGCCTCCCACCTAGGCCCCTGTGTAAAGGGAGCAGGGAGTTAGGGTGAGTTCCCTCCCACCCAGAAACCCAGGGCAAGTGGCATGACAGGAGGGGGTGACAGATAGGGAGACAGAGGAGAGAGTGGTATCAGGTGGTAGAGGTGAGAAATATTATAGTGTACAGGACAGCTCTGAACAACTCAGGATTGCTCAACCCAGTGTCTACACTGCTGAGTCAAGAAGCCCCGGGACAGGGTGGTCTTTGATCTTGCAGGAAAGTTGGGAGATATGCAGCCGTGAGGAAGTTGTTGATGGGGCAGCTAGAGCTGAGGGTGCAGAGGCTGATAGACCCGCACTCTCTCAATCAGCAAAGCTGCACAGAGCCACAGGCAGCTGTGGAGGTGTCTACTGTACTGGGCGTGTTCATCACAGCCAATCATCCTCCTTGAGTAATCTCAGAGAGAAGCTTATAAATTGTTTTTAAGAGGTTGAGAACCACAACTTCAGAAGCACATAAATGCTTCCATAAACGCCAGCTTTGCAAAATGACTCTATGGAAGAAGAGCAAGCAGGGTCATCTCCTGTGCTTGGGAAAGTCCAAGGTTTGAGGTGGAAGAAGCCAGTTTATCTTTGGCCCACAGTTTTCAGGGTCTCCTCTCTTGATTTGCTCAGGCATCTGGTAGTAATTTGGTTTTGTTCTTTTTATTTCTTCTCTGCTGTTGGTCATCTCTGGGATGTGTTCAGTGACCAGGAAGGTCTAAATGGTTTAGGTTAGGGAAGATGAAGACTACAAGGTAAATGGTCTTCCAGCCCTGCCCATAGCTCCAAACAGGTGGATTACATGACAATCATGAACTGTCTGAAGGATTAGTTATGGGGTATCTCCTTTCCCACTGTCACCATATTGTACCTGGGGTGAGGCCACAGAAACTTCAGCATCTCAAGCAGAATGCTTATACCCATGAACCTTTGCTGTCATTACCACAAGTCATCACCAGAGACTGTCTTTTTGACTAACCATCACTTCTAAAGTATGTAGGAGCTTTCAGAGGACATTTGCAGATGTCTTTGGATCCTCCTCTTGTCTGTGTGAAGTAGGCAGAACAGCACAGTGATCTCTACTGTTCCCATCAGGCCGCTAAGGATCCCAGAGGAGTGACATGCTCAGTGTCACAGGGTGAATGATGGACGGAGCCAGTATCGGAATGTTGGTCTCTTGTCCCTAAATTATAGGTACCCTGACTGGGGTCTAAGAGCACCGGTTCAGAGCTGAGTACTACCACTCACCCCNTGATTACTGTGAGTGTTTAAGCAATGGACCACAGTTGGCTGAGGTTTGCTGGGCATGATCCACGATTGTTCTGAGGAGCAATCGGAAGAGTTAAAATCCCCAACACCACAGGTACACCACCACATCTAGTTCTCTTTTGATTTTATTACATTTAANTCTAAAAATTACATTTAAAAAATTTTGTGTGTATGTGTGTCCACAGGTGCATGCAAACCTGGTACCTGTGTGAGGGTAAAAGGGAAACTTGTGGTAGTTGGTTCTTTCTTTCTACCATGTGGACCTGAGGTTTGAACTTTGGTCATCAGACTTGGTCACAGGCAGGTGCCTTTACTCACTAAACCATCTCACTGGCCTACATACACTCTCTCCTTTAAAAAATTTATTTTTAAAATTATTATTATTACTGTGGGTATGTGTGCATGACATGTGTGTGAGTGCAGACGTGCCCATGCAACTGTGTGTGTTTGTGTGTCTGTGTGTGTGTGTGTGTGTGTGTGTAGGTTGGAGGACAGCCTTCAGAAATCATCTCTTTCCTTCTACTTTGGGATCCAGGGATCAAATTGAAGGCAAGTGCTTCAGAAGCCCGCTGAGCCATCTTCCTGG
Source organism: Neotoma lepida (assembly GCA_001675575.1). Taxonomy (NCBI): domain Eukaryota; kingdom Metazoa; phylum Chordata; class Mammalia; order Rodentia; family Cricetidae; genus Neotoma; species Neotoma lepida. The sequence continues at coordinate 845,886 of LZPO01096977.1, forward strand.
CCCTTATTATATTTTTAAAGTTAGCTTACAAGGTATCGGGCTCCTTGTGGAANGTGTCTATATAAATAGACAGGGAGTAGTTTTGCTGGACCCTACTCCTCACTTGCTTTCCCCTCATCTCTCTGCCCCCATCCTCACTTACCTTTCACCCACTCTCCCCTTTCTATATTCCTGTCACACGTTCTATTACCTCCCCCTTAAAGTCTCTTTTATGGGTCCCTTTCTAGTTGTCTGGCCTCTATACACACTCCAACATAAATACACAACATATGTAAAAATTAGAAGTGAGGATCCATATATGACCGAGACTATGTAGGGCTTGTCTTTCTCAACCTGAGTTTCCTCACTCAACACGGTACTTTCCAGTCCCATTCCTTTTCCTGCAAATTCTATACTTTTCTTTTTCTTTATGGCTGAATAATATTCCATTNTATATCCTTGACTCCCTTTTTGTCACTCCAGTGTCCCAGGCGTTGTTGGGAGTATGGGTGACAGATGGATAGATTGGGTTCCCCAGGGGAAGACAAGTAGGGAGGACAGAAACCAAATGTCATATGCAAGGCCCCTCCCAGTTTATGAGATCTGGGGCAAAGACTCTTTGAAGAGGCAATAAAATTTAGCCTGCTAGGAAATGACAATGACTGAGTCCTGACTTAGCAAGCCCAACTGAACATTTTTTTTTTCTTTTACAAGGAAAGACATTCTGATGGATAGCAAAAATGACATTCTAATGAGATAGCTTTCTGGGATTGGAAAGGGCTTTCCCAAGAGCTAAAGACCTGGAACACGCCACCACCCCATCCATGGAGAGTGTATATAAGCACTGTAGGGAGGCCTGGAGAGTCCATACCCTGAACTCCTACCTAAGCTGCTCCCTTCTTCGNTAGCATCATGGCCACCCAGCTCTGCACCCCGACCTTCTCCACTGGGTCTGCCAGGGGCCTCTGTGGCACCGCAGGCAGCTTCTCTCGGATGTCTTCCATCCATTCCATGGGCTCCTACAGAGCCCCCAGTTTGGTTGGCAATGTGGGGTCCGCGTCCTCCTTCAGGACAGGCTTCTCTGGCCTTGGGGGCTGCTTGCCGGGCTCCTATCTGTCCGCTGGGTGCCACTCTTCTGGCTTTGCAGGAAATGGGGGCTGGTTCTGTGAGGGCTCCTTCAATGGCAATGAGAAGGCGACCATGCAGATCCTGAATGACCGCCTGGCTAACTACCTGGAGAAGGTGCGGCAGCTGGAGCAGGACAACGCACAGCTGGAGTGCCGCATCCGAGAATGGTACGAGTGTCAGGTCCCATACATCTGCCCGGACTACCAGTCCTACTTTAAGACCGCCGAGGACTTGCAGCAGAAGGTAATGGGCCAGGTCCTCTTCCAGCTGGCCAGGCAACTCCTGGGAGCCTCCATTCCAAGACTCAGCCACTCAGCCACTGAAGTTTACAGGGGAGCCTTCTAGGAGGACCTCTATTCTCTGGGACTTGGTTCCCTGGGGACCCAGGCTTCTCTGCTGGTCTGTGTACCCTGTTACCAGTCATTCTTCNTTCTCTCATTGTCTTAGCTTAGGGAGGGAAGGATCATGTCCCTAGTCCCTANCAGGTGTAATACTGTTCCTGATCCNTTCCTAGCCATTGGCTTANTTATTCTTCATCCTGGAGATAGGGGTATCACTATGCCCATCTAACANATANGGGTGTTGAATTTTGAGAGGCTCAGCAACATGTCCAGGNTTGCACAACTTGAATGTGGGATCCAGAATCAGAACCCACTTCTGATATATCAGAANCTCACCCTGATATATCCTACTGGGCCACCTTGGAGGCTAAAGAAGCCAGGACCAATGGGCCAGTGATGTGGTGTCCCTCCTGGGACCTGTTCTCCCTCCATGTCTGGATATTTGAAGATGTTGCCTGTATTTAGAGGCATCTGTGAGCTGGGTTCCCCACCCACGGGCTTCACATCACTGGGTCTTCCCCAGTTCAGGGAAAACCTCTTGTTTTTCAGATCCTGCTGACCAAGGCTGAGAATGCCAGGCTTGTGTTACAAATTGACAATGCCAAGCTGGCTGCTGATGACTTCCGGACCAAGTGAGTGGCCCAACCAGGGGAGGTTTGCTCGGTGTCAAACTCTGTCCCTGCTTTTGGGAACTGGTGAGGTGGGAATAAAGCCAGATATGTTGTNAATGGGAAGACATGGCAGAGGCCCTGGATCCCTCCTGGGACGAGGGAAAGGACCACTNTGTTTCTGACTCCAAGTTAGCCACAGCAGTTTGGCCCAGGGCTTCCCTGGCTGCAGACTTGGCAGGGTTCTATGTGTGCAGGTATGAGACTGAGCTGTCCCTGCGGCAGCTGGTTGAGGCGGACATCAATGGCCTGCGCCGGATCTTGGATGAGCTGACTCTGTGTAAGGCTGACCTGGAGGCTCAGGTGGAGTCCCTGAAGGAAGAGCTGCTGTGTCTCAAGAAGAACCATGAGGAGGTGAGGCTGCTGCCACCTGACCCCCAAGGTCCCCATCCAGCCAAGGAGTCCCTGCTGGCTCCTGGGCTTACTGTATGGCAGGAAGTACATGAAGCACTTTATGTCTTATTTCACCATCACAGTAACCCCAAGAGTTAGAGCCCACTGTAAGCTCCATTTTACAGCCAAGAAGATGGTCATAAAGATGTGATGTCATTTGCCTACAGTCACACAGAGACTACACCCTCGCCCATGACACTACAACTCCATTTGGATTATGGTGTCTGACAATGATTCTATTTGCTTGGTGTGTCATGCCCCAAATCCTCAGAAGGGGCTAGGTATAGATAGACCAATGGGGAGAGCTATGTTCAAAGAGACCAGCTCTCCTGTCTCACGGTACCCAAGGGAGGAAGGAGAATTTGAACCCGGGTCACTGAACCTACCAAGCCAGCATCGTTTTCACAGCCTTANGCCATCTTGCTTTGTCACTGCAGGAAGTCAATGCACTCCGTTCCCAGCTTGGGGACCGACTGAACGTGGAGGTGGATGCTGCCCCTCCGGTGGATCTCAACAAGATATTGGATGACATGAGATGCCAGTATGAGGCCCTGGTGGAGAATAACCNCAGAGATGTGGAGGCNTGGTTCAACACTCAGGTGGGGCTGGCCATCCAGGACTATAGGCTGTGGGGTGCGGGTCACTGTGTAAAGGGGAGACACTCNGTCTCATCCTGTTCTGNATTCTCTCCTCCACAGACCGAGGAGCTGAACCAGCAGGTGTTGTCAAGCTCTGAGCAGCTGCAGTGCTGCCAGTCAGAGATCATCGAGCTGAGACGCACAGTCAACGCCCTGGAGATTGAGCTGCAGGCCCAGCAGAGCATGGTGGGTGGTCTCTGCCCAGCTGACTGGCCACAGTTCATTGACGTCTCTCTAACTTACCAATGTGCTGGCCATCACGCTCTCACAGGGCCTAATCACAACTGTGTGCGGATACTAGGACAGTGGGTCATTTAGGGTGGAGTTCCTTCTCCTCAATAGCTCTTCTTCCCCACTGTAGCGGAATTCTCTGGAATCTACCCTGGCTGAGACAGAGGCCCGCTATGGCTCCCAGCTGGCTCAGATGCAGTGTCTGATCACCAACGTGGAGTCCCAGCTGGCTGAGATTCGCTGTGACCTGGAGCGGCAGAACCAGGAGTATCAGGTGTTATTGGATGTCAAGGCCCGGCTGGAGTCAGAGATTGCCACCTACCGTCGTTTGCTGGAGGGCGAGGACTGCAAGTGAGTGATCCTGGGACTCCCAGNGCTGGGCTGAGAGAAGGGCTTGACACTTTCAGAGCCGAGTAGTTGTCACAAAGATGAAGGTAATTGAGCTAAAGCCATTGCAGATTCCTTCCAGTCCCGTGTTTGAAAGTGTTCAAGGGGATGTGCTAAGCAGAGGCAGGAGCCCACCTTTGACCATCTTTTTGGTGAAGTTCCTAGTCTTCCCTCCTACAGCTTCATCCTCCCTTCCTTGGGGTTTCAGAGTCATTGAAACTCTCTGATGTCATTCACTGTTGTTACTGCTGTCCGGCACGATTCCCTAAATCGGTCTAATACTCCAATGCCAAATGCATCATATGTGATTTCCTTTCTTCAGGCTTCCTGCCCACCCTTGTTCCACGGAATGCAAGCCTGCTGTAAGAGTTCCTTACANCCCCTCTACACCCTGCACCCCGGCTGGACCCTGCACCCCAGCTCCTCAAGTCGGCACCCAAATCCGTACCATCACCGAGGAGTTCAGAGATGGAAGAGTTGTCTCCTCCAGGGAGCACGTGGTGCCCCGTGCACTGTGACCAGCCACCAGTGAGGCCTAGGCCACAGGAGGGAGGACACCATGTGGCTTTTGGCAGCTAAATGATCTTGCACTTCCCTAGGGCCCTCCTTGCTTAGCAGGTTTTACTACTAAAATTCGTCTATTGTTTCTGGTCTTAACTGTGCTTTTTACGCCATGCAAAACCAGGTTCCCCTGGAAACATACCCAATAAAGTGTTCTCTTGGCATAGCAAACCTGATCCCGGCTGGCTCTGTTGATTTTCCCGTGGTTTGTGTTCAGGGGTGTTTGGGCATGGGATGCAGTAAAGTTGCTGAGTGATCAAAAATATTTAGTATTGGAGATGCTCCAGGTTCTGGTCAACAGACGCTGACCCCCACCTCGAACTTGGTGGGTGCTGGTCATTGTTCCCAGATTGGCTTTGCCCGTAGNCACCTACCCTAAGATAGCCAGAGAAGATACAAAGGCTCCAGTCTGCTTTAGCAGTCCTGATGGGATCAGCGGTCATCTCCCATTCCTTCCTACCTTCTCCCTTGGCTAGCTCCTGTCTCCCCCACTTCCCAGCATGGGTCAGTTCAATAGAGATGAGTCCCAGGGCCAACCAGAGAGTGCCAGTCTCAGGTAGCCCAGCCTGAGCCAACCACACCATGGAGGGGAGTTGGGGTGAACTGGAAGGTGAAGAGACCCAGGCAAATCCATGTTCCTAGCATGGGGGTATGAGACTGATAGAGGACCCCAAAGGCACTTTTATATTCTGTGTTATAAACACATGCTTACACTCCATATTGTAGAAAGGAGTCAGTGCATAGACGTTAGGAGCTCAGCATATATGCACTGTTAATGGTCTGTCCTCTCCCATCCCCAGCTCAGATGTCCCAGAAGGAGCACAAAGTTGATGGTGGCAGATGGTCACTAGACTTAGAACTTCAGGAAGTCCCTGAGTACAGACATCCACAGAATGAGGGAGGAGTGCTGAAATGATAGGGGCACAGACATCACAAATCTCAGGAATGCATCTGACAGCCTGACCAGAGAGGTGAGCCTGAGCTCCAGAGTGATTGACAACTCTTATTCTCTCATCCAGTCCCATGTCCTATGAAGTTGCTGGCAGGAGGTGAGATGAGAGGCATTTTTTTTTGAGTGATATAAACCCATTACCTTTTCAGATTACCATCTCTCCTAAGAAAGTACAACGTAGATTTGATTTCCATTTCTGTTCACTGGCCTTTGTGGTAAGAGAAAGCATGAACTCCCATATTCCAGTTACAGAAAGTATAGGGTGGCAGGGACAGTGTGGTGCAGGGGACAGCCAGACTGCTATGTGGAGTGGAGCTCAGGGTGTGTAGATTCGTCCGGCTGAGCTGTGCTGACTTGTGTATGGAGCTGAATTAGGCTAGTAGAAGCAGGGTCTATGAGAAGTCAGAGGTCCTATGTCTGTCTCTTATACACATCTAGATGTGTATAAGAGACAGGGGCTACACATGGTAGCCCTGTATGATTGTGACTATTTGGTTTGTTTATGTGTCATTGCTTTAATTTTTACTAAATCCTTCAGAGCACTTGGGTTAGTGAAGGAACCCCTCCTATGCTCAACCTCACCCACACACCCTTAACTGAGGCCACTGATGGACAAACTGAAGTGCAATACAGCACAAAAATCAGAAGTCCTAGGACTTCTCNTTCTTCTGACTCCTATCCCATTGCTCTCTCCATGANATCAGGAAAGAGATAAGATGATACAGGACACTTATTTTTCAAGGTGGTCTATTTATTCTCTACTTTCTAGATATACTATCTGGTATATCACTCCTGCTTCAGTGAATAAAGTAGAAGGTAAAACATGAGGACCTCTCCACCCCATCCAACAAATTCTGTGCTAATATACACCAGGGCTCAGCCAGGGAGGGGCGGCGACATGAGATTGGCCGNATCAACTGTGAATAGCAGGCATGGCTCCCATGGAGCAATCACCCAGTCGCAGACCTGTCTCTTATACACATCTAGATGTGTATAAGAGACAGGCGCACTACATCATATCAGGAAAGAGATAAGATGATACAGGACACTTATTTTTCAAGGTGGTCTATTTATTCTCTACTTTCTAGATATACTATCTGGTATATCACTCCTGCTTCAGTGAATAAAGTAGAAGGTAAAACATGAGTACCTCTCCACCCCATCCAACAAATTCTGTGCTAATATACACCAGGGCTCAGCCAGGGAGGGGCGGCGACATGAGATTGGCCGNATCAACTGTGAATAGCAGGCATGGCTCCCATGGAGCAATCACCCAGTTGCAGACCTTCTCTCACTCCCAGGATTAGCTCAGGGACAGCAAGAGCCAAGGCAGGGCAGGGCAGGGCAGGGTTTTGAGTTGAGAGCGTGGGGAAAGATTGTCGAGTGTTGGAGTGATTAGGGAAAGGTTCAGGGAAGATTTGGATTTGGTGGAAACCTTCAAGGATGGGCAGAAAAAGGAGGCAAGAAGGTAGAAGGTATTTTAGGGCATGGCTGAGTATGTTCATGCCATGTTCTGGGGCAGCATGGAGCACATCTGGACAGAGNACAGTGATCTTGAGGGGAAGATTATCAGGATGCAGCTAAACAACGTTAGTTCNTGCTGATATGGGGTTCTAGGCAATTATTTTATTTGAGTTTTTTAAATTCCAAGGGATGGGGGAAAGAAGTGGAGCAGGANAATTTATAGACTATTTCATAGCACTGAAAACATTACTTATCTGTTTTTTAAAAAATCTTATTATCTAAAAACATCTTATCAGGACTTTTCAGCCGCACCTTTGAGTTGCCTCACGGGGCCTGTCTCCCTTGAGCAGGTGGCTTTTGTTCTCTGCTAGGGGACCCGGCTTGTTGGGGCAGGTGCTGTCGGTTCTCGTCTTGGAGTTTCTGCCTCCTTATCTCCGAGAGTGGGACTAGCAGAAGGATGCCTTCTCCTCCTCTCCTATTCAATCATTCTTTCTTCCCTCCTTCCTTTCCTCCCTTCTATGCTTTCTTCTCCTCAAAACCCTTTATGTCTTTATGGAACACAATCAATTCATTCACCCAGTCACTCCCTCACACACTCACTCACACTCACACACTCACGCACTCACTCTCGTATTCACTGAAGCACTTGGAGACATCTAGGAGGACAGCACTATTTTTGACATCACAGGGGTGTTTCAAAAGAAGTGTGAGGTTAGTCCCCAGGGCAGTCCTGTGGGAAGATGGGGCTGAAACACAAGACAGAGAACGGCAGTTCATGGGAGACAGAGGGAGTCTCTCCCAGTCACTTCCATGGGTTCTAAGTGTTGGGTGGGCACAGCAGGACTGGAGAGGGGTGTGAACTCTAAGGAGAAGGAATGGCTGGGACTGAGCCCCCCGAGGCAGTGGGACAGGTCTGAGGACTTGAGTCACTGGAGGGCCAGGGCTATGGTCTCCTGGCAGAGCCTGTGTGGACCTTAAATAAACTATTCATTGCCCCACCTTGGGATTTCTGTGGGAGTTGGCAACCTTCTATCCATGCAGGGCGTAGGTGGTGGTGGGGATTTAATTTAAGGGGACTGCACACTTTTGCACAAGAGCTGTTTCTGCCACCAGCTTTTGGCTGGCTCCTAAAGCACTATAAGTACTCATCTATCCAGTAGGGTTACTGATAATGCCAATCTCATGTNTCATGAGGATGTTGTGAGGACTGAGGGAGAGGATATGTAGAAAGACTGGGCACAGGTCCTGGCACATTCTGAGTGCTCAGTGGGTGATGGAGGGCCCCGCTGCTATTGTCATTAATAGGGTGGTTTGGAGGAATGTTCAAAGCTGCCAACAGTACTTGGTCCCTATCTAGGAAGCTCAGGTGTGAAGCCCCACCAGGGAAGCCATGTGACCCCTGGGCTTGAGGAGATTAATACAGAATTCCCATGCCTTCTTGCTGTGTCTTCTCTGGGCCAACATGGCTTCAGATGTTCCCTGATGAGCCCAGAGCACATCCCCAGGAGACTGTGGCTTAGGAGGGGGATGGGTCGGAAATACAAACACTCCAGGAGGCCTCAACCAGGCTTTCAGCTNAGCTGCATCTTTGCACTGAGGCATGGAGTTGCAGGGAGGAGAGGCTGAGGCAGTCAGTGGGACCCTAGGATTATGTTGGGTGGGTGCCGATCANACCNGGTCCCAGGGTGTGGAAAGGGTGCAGTGACTCATAGGAGTTCTGTATCTGAGGGTTCCAAACCTACTTACCTGGCCCACNGGATAGTGGACNGTGTGCTTAGAGTCTGTCCCCGCTCCCTAATGACAGCTGCTCAGCATTCCCAAGTTCCAGTTCAACAAGACTGCATTTGTGAAGGGCTTGGCTGCTGCCACTAGGAGCCCTTGCCACAAGCAGGTGCTATCTGAGCTTCTTCAAGTTCAGTTAATGCTTAAGGCAACGCAGGGTGCAGGCACTGATATCTGTTCTCATTAGGAGACCCTCAGAGGTGGAGTCAGGTGGTTCATGGTGGGGCTATTTGAGCCCACAAGTTCAGATGTCACTACTGGGTCTGGTTGCTTTTCTTGGGATCCCAGAGTGTGAATCTCATGCCCTTGTGGATCTCCTCTAATTCTCTCCTTTCTGTTTTCCATAGACTATCATATCAAACAGCCTGGGACAGAATCCCAGGTTTTGCCTGCCACAAGCTGGAAGTGCTAAGCAAGTTCTTATTATATCCGAGCTTTGATGTCTTCAGCTACCGGATGGGGACCACGAGCTCCGGTCTGTAGAGAGCATATGTGGGAAGAGGTGCTCAGCACCATACCTGGCTCACTGCTGGTCTCAGCTCATGGCTGCTCCCTAATAGGAAGATAGTAGGTGTTCTTAGAAGAGTAAGCAGAACCCCAAACCACAGGACAGCTCAGAAGGCATGTCCCATAGGCTCTCACCTACGGCATTCCATCTCCAGCGCCATNTCTCCTCAGCTATGGTTCCGGGGCTTACTTGTTCACACATTGGACAGGCTGGATGTCTCATCAAACTTTGTAGGCATTGGGTCAGCCAATTTTCAGAGCAGAGATGAGCCTGGGAGACTCAAGTTCCTTGTACCTGCTGAGGAGATGTGTGAATCAATTACTCACCTTCCCCTTTGCCAATTCAGGCAACTAGAAGGAAGGCCTCCATTTCTACCTGGGCTGGAAAAGTCATGNNCTCCCAAACANGGCAGCTCCAGCTGTCACCAGGGTCAGGAACTGACTTTGAGGTATTTTGGTTAGAGTTGAGGCTATGCTACCAGAAGAGAGCTTCTGGCAAGGAAATAGGGGAGTGTCTGCCAAGGCTCTGTTGGGTTGAAGGTTATTAACTGCCCCATTTTGTCCAGGAAAAAGTTCTCTGGATCACATTAAAACCACAATAGTTCGGAGNAACCTGAGACAGTTGGTCACCATGGCCACATCTTCTGGGCCTATTCAAGAGCCTTTTATGTTTGCCCAAGCTACCCTGCCTTCTAGTCACTTGCAGGCTTGCTCCCCCTTCCCCTAGACTGTCCATCAAAAGAGACAAGGCTAAAGAAGACAAGACGGATGGCTGGACTCCCACGCCTGCTTAACAAGGAGGCNGAGGTCTGGATTCTGATGACAGGCCCCTTTGAAGAGCTGATGCAGACTGGGTCTTCCCAGGGTGTTGGGCTGTGGGGGTGAGTCTCCACATACCCACTTGTCCAACGGGGATTCTGTTTTACGAGGCCAGGATATGTTCATGGGTAGCTAAATAACAGGCTAATGAGAGGTTTTGATAGAAAGTGGAATTAACTTTAATGAGGAGAAAAGACTTTGTAAGGGCCAACCAACGCCCACTGGGGCAGAGGTATAAAGTCAGGCTAGGGAACTGCTTCTCTGTATTGGGGTGTCTACGCTCAGAGATCTACCGCTTACTGGGCTGTTGTGGCTATGGCTTCCAAATGCCTCAAGGCCAGCTTCTCCTCGGGATCCCTCAAGAGCCCAGGTAAAGCTGGAGGGGGCTCCACTCGAAAGACTACAATGTACTCCAGCAGCTCTTGCAAGCTGCCAAGTCTTTCCCGGGGAGCCCGGAGTTTCTCCGTGTGTTCTGCTGGCCTGGGCAGAAACAGTTACAGGGTCTCCAGCTGCCTTCCTGCTCTCTGCCTCCCGACGGGAGGCGTTGCCACCAGCTACAGCACCAGTGGAGGTTGGTTTGGGGAGGGTATCCTCACTGGCAATGAGAAGGAGACCATGCAGGTCCTGAATGACCGCCTGGCCAGCTACCTGGAGAAGGTGCGGCAGCTGGAGAGAGAGAATGCCAGCTTGGAGAGCCGCATCCGAGAGTGGTGTGAGCAGCAGGTGCCCTATATGTGCCCCGATTACCAGTCTTACTTCCGGACCATGGAGGAGCTCCAGAAGAAGGTGAGTGGTTTGGAGTGGCTTCAGGTATAGAAGCCAGATCACGTGTGATAGTAGCCTGGATCCCACGGGGAACTTATTCATATCAGTGGCCTCTTCTATTCTCCCTGATGATCTTAGCCCAGTCTATCAGATGAGAACACCCAAAGCCAGGCTGGTTAAGTGACCCAGATGGCAATTAGTAGACTCAGAACTTGAACACAGACTATATTAACTAACTGGCTGTGTGACCTTTGCTACCACTGTCCATCTCTCTGAATTTTAATGGTCTCGTTTTAAAAAGGCAAATTGCGTGGATTTGGTATATTGAGTGAAGCTTGGTTTCTGCATCTGTAAACAGAGAAGATACCTTCTCTATAAGTCCTCATTCCTGAAGGGCTCAGCTGCAACCCGAGAGAGAGAGCATTTGTGACCAAAGAACTAGAGCATACCTGTTAGCAGCGACCTGCCTTGGGCCCACAGCAGGCCTTGGGGACAGGAAGGCAGGAGGAAGCATCATTCCCTCACNCTGCAGTATTTCCTGTAATATGCCTTTGCCTTCTCTCTAGCCTTTGGCTACACGTCACAGGCANACCACATTGCAAGGGATCTTGANGGTCTACTGTCTGACACCAGCTCTCATCTCTCACGGAGCCCCACACTGTTGAGATCCAAGGATNGGAATGTATTTCCTTCCATGGGCAGCTTTTGCCAGACTCGGGGAAACTCNCACCAATAGAACATCCTTTCTTATATGAAATCACTTCTTTATGTCTCCAGACTCTTTGCAGCAAGGCAGAGAATGCCAGGCTGGTGGTGCAGATCGACAATGCCAAGCTAGCTGCCGATGACTTCAGGACCAAGTGAGTGGTCCTGCTTGTCCCCACACTGGG
>LZPO01096977.1:868532-880904 GCA_001675575.1 Neotoma lepida
GTGGACCACATATCGTTTCTGTGACTTTATGTGACTCACGTATGTTTTCTGATCCCCATCACCCATGAAACAGGGCTAACTATCATGCAGGGTTATTGGGCAGATTTAATGATACTACGTGGATCCTAATATGACCCAGGTCCCGGGCATGAAATGCCTACCTCTTGGTAGGTGCTCAGAAATGCGCCTCTTTCTTCTCAGCTTCCTGGACCAGGCTGACTACCAAATTTCTCTAGCAGGGACTGTATCTGTCTTTCTGGTGAGGGCCTCATCCCAGGGGGAGAGTGATGCAGTGTGGCCTGGGGTGTTTACGTTCCAGAATGTACACAGGGACTGTCTGTCTCTGTCAGGCTGNCTACTGGGTGAGATCCTCCTCCTTTGAGGGTTGAACTTTGGTGTTTTCCATCTCTGTTCTATCCTTGTCCTTGCCCATCTCTTGTTTCCTTTGTTTGTATATAAGATACACAAGCTTAAGTCACAGACACTGTTTCTTTCCCCTTCTCTCCCAGAGCCCCATGTGCTGCAGCACCATGTGCTCTGTGGTGCTTTGGTCTTCCCTCTCTGGGTTGACTCTCATACCGTTCACTTGGGATTTGAATGAACAAGTGTCTCTGGACTCTGGCAAGGCTTCCTTAGGCTTAAATGTAAAATAACAATCAGTTACCATGCACTCACTGAATGCCCTAGGGCACCTGACTCATCCCACTTAAACCAGAGAGTTGGGAACGGCACCAAGAAGTCACTAATGAGGCATTATCACATACTTGGGTAGCCTCAGTGACAACTTTCTCTCTTTGGCAGGCAAGCCTAGGGAGGGGCCTGTTCTCATTTGGACCTCGAACCAAGTAAAGTCAGGCTCTGTGGTCCTCCTTCCTTGATGAATAGGGCTGGTAGCATGATGAGGAAATGAGAAGGGGTGTGTGGGTTTCCCATCTTAGTCCAAATGGATCAAACAAATTGCCCTGAACTTGGCTTNTGTCCATGTGACAGGAAGTATCACCTGGGATGTTCAACTGGAGCTGGAAGACCCCTGAGGCTCTGCAGGGTAGGCTTCAGTCNCTGAAGCCCCACTCCCCAATGCCGAGCTCTTCAGCATCTCTTGTTATATTTTAAGTATTTTTCACACTTGCCTGGGGTCTTGTGTCTTTTCAGGAAGTTGGTGTCCTTCGACAGCAGCTTGGGGACCGCCTTAACATTGAGGTAGATGCTGCACCTCCTGTGGACCTGACCAGGATGCTAGAGGAGATGAGATGTCAGTATGAGACCATGGTGGAAACCAACCACAGGGATGTAGAGGAATGGTTCAACATGCAGGTGGGCACATCTCTCCCAGGAGGTTGGGTTCNTCAGGGTCTTAAGGAAGGGATTCTCAGCCATCTCCTTTACTTCACTGCAGATGGAAGAGCTTAACAAGCAGGTGGCCACAAGCTCTGAGCAGCTTCAGAGCTACCAGTCAGATATTATTGATTTGAGACGAACAGTCAATACCCTGGAGATTGAACTGCAGGCTCAGCATAGCCTGGTAAGCGCTGCTGGCAGGTACTGCTTAGCTCTGGGTCTGGAAAAGCCCTGGGTATGGATTGCAGCCATGTTAGGAGGGGTAGGAGGACAACCAGATTCAGTTACCATGGATGGACNGCCAGCTGACTTTTTCGGGGGGAGGTTTCTCTCAGGAACCAGCTCAAGAGATAAAGGGACATGTTCCACATTGCATGTCAAACATGATTCCTCCAACATGGTTGTTATCTACTTAGCCTGTCCTTCCAATCTCCTGTTCTCAATGTCACCTATAGAGATTAAATAGTTTTGACACCTAGAGAAAATCCTAGGAGTCTAGAGAAAATCCTAGGGATTATTGGTCTAGTGTCTAGACCAATGGAACCAGAGTCTCTGGAGATTTTNCTTGGGCCTGGGTATTTTTTTTTAAGGGCTCTCATGTGAAAACTGTCAGAAAGACATGATGTCATATTAGAATACTTGATGAACTCCAACTCCAAACTGCATAGAAGGAATCAGGGACATAGGAGCAGATTCAGGACTTGGGTTCAAACTCTGGTTATACCACATACCTGATGCTTAGCCTGGCGCAGATGACTTGACCTGTTTCTGGACTTCTGTGTCTATAGTGGCTTAGAGGAGAGGGGCCATTCACAACACCAGAGACTTGGCTCTTCCCATGTCTTTCATGTTAGGCCANGGAAAGCAGATGCCTCTTCATAGTTGTGTCTTTCCTTTGCCTTAGAGAGACTCTCTGGAAAACACACTGGGGGAGACGGAGGCTCGCTTCACCTCCCAGCTGTCCCAGATGCAATGCATGATCACCAACGTGGAGTCCCAGCTGGCCAACATCCGCTGTGACCTGGAGAGACAGAACCAAGAGTACAAGGTGTTGCTGGATGTCAAGGCCCGGCTGGAGTGTGAGATCGACACGTACAGGGGCCTGCTGGAGAGTGAGGACAGCAAGTGAGTTTCTGGGGAGAGACTCTATAGGGTGTCCACCAGGGCTGGGTNGGGGTCTAGGAAGCAGATCCATCTACTTGTACTCAAGGGACATGAGCTTAGAGTCTGNCAAGATTGAGGAGCCACCAGAAAGCTGGCATGCTCTAAAGGAAGCCAGGTGATGATGTTTAGGTCACCATCCCTAACCTGGTCCAGAGNAGTCTGAAGCATAAATCTAATAAATCTTATCAATAAAAACCAGGAGTCGGANATCAGGGTAAGAGCTGAAAGATCAGAGAAGCAAGGGAGCAACCATAGTCACTTCCTACCTCTCCGAATCCTCTGACCAAAAAAGGCAGAGATCCTGTCTCTGCTCCACCTTATCACTTCCTGTCTCTGCTCAGCCTTATCACTTCTTGTCTCTGCCCTGCCTTATCACTTCCTGTCTCCTGTCTGTACAGACCTCCAGACCTCTATGGTTAACTAGTGGCTAGCTCCTCCAGACCTCTATGGTTAACNAATGGCTAGCTCCGCCCTCTGACTCCAANCTTTATTTGTCAGAACACGAACAAAATATCACACAACAGGAGTTCATTCTTCTTCACTTCAAGCTCACAAACTCTTTTTAACAGCCTGCCGTGTGCCAGGCATCATGAAGAATACTGAGGTAGATGATGAGAACGCATCTGCCTTCAGATTGCTGCATTGGTCAGGGCACAGGCAGGCAGACTATGGGGAGCTGTTCTGGTGGGAGAAGTTTTGGGGGTGTTGGAAAGACAAGAGGTAGCTTAATGTGATTGACTCTGGTGGACAGCAGGGCAGGAATGGTCAGCTGGAGCTCATTCTTAGACAGCTACAAAGGACACACTGGCACACCAGAGGCCTTTATGGTTTGAGAGAATGGTAGAATCTGAGTAATTGCTCATCTCCCCACTGGCTGACAAACATCTGGAGTGCAGACAATAGGATTTGGTTCCCTGGACTCGGTATATGGCAGATGCCTGATAAATNTTTCTTGTCTGAGCCAAAGAAAACTCAAGGCTCCTATTTGGAAAGATCATCTTGAGAGATGCAAGAAGGGCTGAGTGGGAGGGGAACCAGGCAGGGACAGTGTTTAGGAGCAATGGGGAGATCACTGGAGGTGTCTCTCCCCGCTGTCATGCAAGCAGGATCAGNAGGACCTGGTGGCTNTCTGGATATAGGGTATTGTGGCCATCGTGTATGCTAACAGCTGTTGGAGCAAACTCCCTTCCCCCAAATCCCTGTATTCACGTGCATGCATGTGCACATATGCATACATCTATATATATATGAATGTGGGTGTGCATGTGTTACAGCATATGTGTGCAACATGTGTGTGTGTGCGCATGTGTAGGTCAGAGGACAACCTCAGGTTTCCCGTTCATTTGAGACAAGATCACCATGGCATACACCAATCTAGCTGGCCCACAAGCTTCTGGGGATGGTCTTGCCTCTGCCTCCCCTCTCANCATAGGGGAGACTCACTCACTCAGGACTACAGACATGTGCTACTGTGTCTGATCATACATAGGTTCTGGGGATCCAGTTCAGNTCTTAATACTTGTGTGATAAACGCTTCGCTCACTGAGACATCCCCCAGCCCTTGTAGCAATTTCTTGTCCAGGATTTTGTCTTGTTTTTCTGTTACTCTGAATCTTATCCATCTCACTGAGGCAAGTGTTGTAAACACGCANTTGCAAGGACCAAACTGTTAGCATCCACATCTGATGTGGGACCTGTGGGGACTGTGGCAGCCAGGGGGCTTGCGCTGTGCTCAAGGAGGGCAGTGCCGTTCCTTTATGGTTGTTTCCACACATAGGATGCAGATCCCGCACTGCTAGTCTTCCAGCTGCTCGAGGAAAGCTGGGATTTGTATTTTTTCCAAGCTTCAAAGTTTCAAATTTAAAATATATTTAACAAATGGAAAAAACTGGTGCTAGCAACATTAAATACATTTAAGAGTGAATGTGGCCCTCAAGCTACACATTGGGCCTCTGAGCTGTTTGGTGGCTTCCCAGTGTCCAGTATATTGTTCCTGGGTTTGTTCCCCAGGCTGTTAGTCTCTGAGATCATCCTGTTTCCTTTTGCCATGTGCTCATTCCACACCCATTTATAATTTCTTCTTATTCATCACAGTCTTATGAAGTGCCTGCTCTATGTCAGGTATACAGAGGGCACATACCACAACTGTCTCGTAGAGGAGATGGACCATAGTGGAATAGTTAGCTGTTGCCGTGGAAGAAACTATATGGTGCCACTGGGGGACTTAACACTGAGATAGGGGAGGGGTCAGGGGTGACAGTTAGCTGAGCTTTTAAAGAAGAGAAGGAGTTAAGGAGTGGTCATGGAAGAGGGTTCTAGAAAGAGGAGACGTGTGTCCCACAGCATGACCTGGATAGCTCATGGAGGAACTGGCAGAAGACTAGAGCTCAGACCTCAGCATTGTGAGAAGGGTGGGATTAGGACACACACGTCTGTAAAAGAGGCTAAAGCTTGTCTCAAGCACAAGTGGGAGCCACCGAAAGTCTTAGGTAGGGGAGGAACATGATTAGATTACTGTCCTCTGGATACCCCTCTGGCCATCTGTCTGCCAGGGCTCAGATGGAGAGACAAGAGTGGAGTTGAGGGCAGGGATCAGTTGGGAGGCCACAGAGGTAGCACAGGCAAAAATGAGGGCAATGGAAAGCCAGGTGGAGGGGATGTGCAGTGGGGCATTAGAGAGGTGTCTGAGGTAGATTGTCAAGGTCTGTTATGAGTTGGCCACCTCCACTAATTCTTCCCCACTGTGACTTTTTCACCCAGGTTACCTTGTAACCCTTGCTCCACTCCCTCCTGCCAGCCTTGTGCACCCTCCCCTGGGGTGTCCCGCTCAGTCTGTGTGCCCCGCCCTGTTTGTGTGCCTTGCTCACCCTGCCTTCAGAGTCGCTACTGAAGCCTCTGAGCATCCCTCAGTGTGTGATCCTGGAGGGATCTGAGTCCCGTGGCCCGGTGCTTCTTCACACCAAGCCTGACCACAATTCTGAGACCACGGAAAGAGTGGGGCCAGCTTGGACGGCCCTGAACAGAATCAGGAAGTGGACACTGGCAGGCAACATGTCCTGACACTACAGGGAGTACCCTTGTCTTCATTGCTTCAGGCTGCTGCCTCTATTTCCATGGGCAGAAGGTTCTCTTTGGTGATGTTCCTGGTTTCCTATGCTTTCTTGGAGCGCACTTGTTTTCAGTTAAACTGCAAATAAAACTTAACTCAATGGCCCTGCAAATTTGTATTTCTTTGTCTCTCATGATGGTGTGTTCATGAACCAGCTTTATTCATTTGGGCTCAAGAAAAGAGTACCCATGTTTTGTATTCTTACGCCTCTTCTTGTAAAAATATCAGTTATTTTTAAATGAGTGTTTTGCCTGTCTTGCGTATATGTGCACCACATGCACGCCTGGTGTCTGTGGAGGCCAGAGGAGGGTGATGGATCCCCCATGGAACTAGAGTTACAGATGGTTATGAGCCATCATATAGGTGCTGGAAACTCAACTCAAATCCCCTGAGAGAGCAGCAAGTGCTCTTAACCACTGAACCAGCTCTCTATGGCCCTTCTTGTTTCCACAGACTCAGGGGGTATTCGCTAAAAAAGGCTAACATGCCATAAATCTGTTGAAACCAGGAAATCACTCCAGAGCCAAGTAATAAAGTAATAAAAGAATAAAGAGAAAGGAGGTAGATGGCCATGCCAGAAACCAAGGCCAAACAACTACAATGAGTATAATGAGTATACAATGAGTATAATACCCTAATAAACCCACCTCCTCGTCCCATCTGGCTGGCATGATATGATTATATATCCATAAGGTCTTCACGGGGTGCTGCTGGGTGTGGGGTGTGCATTAGAGACTGGCCAAACCAAACGATGGTCTCTAGACACTTCTAGTTTTGCCTCACCTAATCTTGCAAAAAAAATTCCTCCACTTTTTAATGGGGGAAACCAAGGGCCAGAGGGGTTAAAAGATTGGCCCGAAGTCACACACTTACTGAGAGATGCTTGATTAATTCACATTCAGAGTCTTCAGTGTTTGCAAACTACTGTTGGGTATGGAGGATGCCAGAAAAAAATGCAAGTGCTCCTCCCCATTTAGACACATAATTAGAGGGGGAGCTAAGGGCAGAGCGTGTGAGGCCCCACTCCTTCAGCAAGGACCAAGCAACCACAATAACAGCATCAGTGACTGCTATCTCGCTTCCTTTTTGGCTGTACTGGCAATTGCATGTAGGGTCTCATGCATCTTGGCAAGCACTCCATTGTGGAGCCATACGTACCTCCATATAAAAAACCTTTTTAGTGAAGTCTCACTAAATTGCTCAGGCTGGCTTTGAACTTGCTATCCTCCTACTTCAGCCTCCTGAGTAGCTAAGATTACAGGCCTGAACCAGCATCACCAGGCTTGGTGCTTCCTCTTATGGAGCACTCAGTATGCATTTATCTGTCCTGATTTGCTGAGGATATTATCAAAATGAACGAGTGCAGTAGTTCCCATGACAACCTCATAAGGTATTGCTGTTGTGTTCATTTGAGGCACAGGAAATCAGGGCACAGAGAGGGATTAGATCCACTGTTGAGGACTACATGCAAGGAAAAAGTTTTGAACTCAAGCCTAGCTGTATGGCATCATTGTTTTAAAAACCATGCAAATTCCTACCAAGGAGGAATAAACACTGGCAAAGATTGGGAAGAGGTAGATTGGGGGGACCAAAAGGCTTCTTGTAGCCAATGATATTTGAGATGGGCTGGGGAGGTTGAACAGGAGCTACAGAACATAGGTATGAGTGTGAGGGTCTTCAGGGAGGCAATGGGTCACATTTGGGAGCCCTGATAAATGGAGCAGCAGGTTCCTGGGTGAACAGTTACTAGAAATAGAACTCAAAGAGAGGAAGATATTGGGCTGTGGAGGGACCTTGGGTGTCCATAGAGAACCTGCCTTCTCTCCCAAAGACAGTGGGAGGCCTGCTGCAGGATTTGGATCCAAGAATGACATGACCAGAGTGGTATTTTAGAGCATTTCACCAAAGAGTATAGACAGGATGGCTGAGAGGCAGGGCCATACCCCAAGGGTCTATGGAGGAATTAACACGGTCTTTAACAGGGCAATCAAGGCAACCCCAGGAAAAAGGAAGGGCTCAATGTGAGAGACTCTGTGAGGGACTGACCTTGGCAATGAATTGGCCATGGCAGGTAAAGGAGGAAAGAGCTGAGATCTCACTCTCGGAACATACAGCTCCTCCTTAATGAGTCCAGTGAGGTTTTTATTAAGTATTTGTTCTCTGGCCTTGCCAAGAAATCATGAAACATGGACTGGCTCCCATAGCAGCCTGGGGGCTCTGCAGACATGATCCTGCATGCTTGCCTGGCAGACAAAGCCATTAGCCTGACAGCAGAGACACAAATACACTGCTGAGCTAGCTGTGGGTCCCAGTTGGTAAGAGGATAAAGTTTCAGTGTGCTGTGATGCTGGGGTGACTGTAGAGTTGGATTTCTCCCTAACTGCACACAAACCAGGAATCTTTTCTCTGTAAAACTTCCTTACATCATCCTTGGCTTGGGACACTTATATAGAATATACCAAAGCTTCAGTTCTGGAATCCTGAGCAGTTTTGTCCAACTTGCTTGCCATACATGCTTACTGCATTTTTTATTAAGTAAAATTAAATTCATTGGGGGAGAAATCAGCCCCTCTGTTGCAGTAAGCCCACATGGCTGTGTGTGCCTTGTTCCAAATGCTACTGATGAGAACAGTGTAGAAGTTGATTGTTCTCACAGCCACAGAAAGTGCTNTCCCTCNACGCTGCCCCACACTGCCAGACCAGAAGGAGCCTTCCAAATAGACCATGGGACCGGCCTCTCCCATTTCACAGATGAGCAGTCTAAGACCCAGAGGGAAGGAAAGATATGTTCACAGAACACAACCAGCGGGACAGAATGGAAGCCAAGTGATCCGAGGCCAAGCCCAACATGTCTCCAAGTTCTTTATGATTTCTCCAAGAACCTGAGGCTTATTATTATTTCAGGGCAATAAATATTTCACCTTTGCCATCCTTTGGTTCCCTAAGAATGGAGATATTCTCTCCAAGATGCTGAAACTTCCCTGGAAGTATAGTTTCCTTAAAAGAAGAAAAATAAAATAAAACACAACAAAAATTAGAGACTTCCCCCTTCAGATCCTTGCATGTTTGTCTCATGTCTTAGGCTGTAGCTGAGAGTTGAGCAGGAACAATTGCCTAGGAGTCTAGGTAGGCCNGGAGTCCCCAGCTTCTACACCATTTGGGGACTTCTGCAGGCTCCTTACCCCCAACATATACTGTCTAATCCAACCAGGCCTTTGTCTTCACACCTGTGCCAGTGCAACTCGCCAAGACTTGTCTGACCACCCAGATGCCTATTAAAGTTTTAAAAACACGAAACCAAGNCCCACAGACCAGGGCCTGGAATGTGCTTCCTGCTGTAAACCGGCAACTAGTGCCCTCCATGACTGGTTAGTACCTCCAAGATGACTGTGATCCTGCCTGTCCTGTTTCTCTTATTGATGGGTCAAGAAGCCATGGGCATGGGCTTTGGGAAATATTGATGCCCCACAAGCACCAGGACCTCCTGGTACATTCCTCACATGGGTTTCTCGGAGGAACTCTGTCCTCATAGCAAAGCTTTCGAGCATCATTAACCCTGGTTTATAGGAAACTTAGGCAGGGACACAGTAAAGTAATGAAAACTTGGTTATATTTGATGTTTGGGAGAAATTCCCACAGATGGTTGGAGTTCTTCTGGAGTGGGGTTGGAGGAAGAAGAGGTGTGACTTTTCAAAGACACAATATTCCCCAAAGTCATTAGTCTGGGCCTGGCTCTGGCATTCACTGTCCTAGAGAAAAGTCCTTTGCTAGGNGTTAGGGCTCATTGTCAGTATTGACTATCTGGCCCGAGGGTGACACTTCATGAAANATCAGGAGTTGGACACAAAGTCTTAGAGATGATAAAACTACATATTCCCATGTTATAACTGGGAAATTACTAATAATAAAATAAAATAATTCTCTTGCTGGACATGGTGGCATAGACCTATACTACCAGAACTTGAGAGATAGACAGAAGGATTGTGAGTTGAAGGCTAGCCTGTCTCAAAACAACAACAACAACAACAACAACAACAACAACAACAACAACAACAAATTCTCCTAGAGAGTTTTGTAAATTTTAACATTCCAATGCAATGATTTCAATTGGCTAACTAGAAAGTCCTTTATGTTATTTGATGTCTGTTTTTTGAACAATTGTATCTTTCTTAGCTGTAANGAGGAAGCACATATACAATAGACATCTTGGCACAATGGAGAAGATCAGTGGCTTTGGCTTGAGAAATCCTAGGCTACAATACCAATCTTGCTACTCACAAGCTGTGTGGATTTGGTAAATCTCCTAGCCTCTGCACCTCAGCCTCCAGGCTAACCATACTTGCTTTGTAGAGTAGTTAGGATATAAAGCCTATGGCAATACTTATGCTCAGTGAAGTGGTTAAAGACAATCTACTCTGGCAGCCAAGTTCCCATATTCTGATTCCTCCCANTGACAATGACAGTTGGTTTATCTTTTAGAGNCACTCTGAAGCCCAAGCTTCAGGAGCATCAAGAGTAGCCCATGGGCAGCCTTGCATTACTTCAGAACACCCAGACATCCTTCTAGTCTTGTCTCAGTGGACACCCCATTGTTCCAGCTCAGGGTCCAGTTCTGGAATCGGGCTGGGTGATGACCAAGTATCCAGGCTCCTCCTTGGCCCTCTGTCACCACATCAGATTGAAGGTCTCCCACATACTCTGAGGGATCTGATTTTTTCACCCTTATTAATAGCGCTGTGTAGAACAAGGGGCTACAAAAGATAGCAGATTCTCAAAGGCTGCTGATGAGGGTTCTGGTTAATGACATTTTCTGGGAACAGAGCCATAGCCTTCAATTCCATATTGGCTGTGCCAGCTCTGTGCCTTGATGGTGGAATTAAGTTGCTGTAGTGCCGAGACTGTATGGCTTGCTACCTGGCTCTTTAACAGGAAATATTGGTTCATTATGGTATTGTGGAAACAACATGCTGGAGTTAGGAGCCCAGAGAGCAGCCCTGGCTCTGTCCCTGACTTGCTCCATGCCCCTGAGGAACTTANAGCTCCTTGTTGAGTTCTGAAGCATGAGTGGATGTAATGGTTAATCTTGATTATCAGTTTGATGGGATTCAGAATCACCTAGGAGACACACCCCTGGGGGCATCTGTGAGTGTGTTTCCATAGATGTTTAATTAAGACCTAGCCTGAATTTGGACAGCCCAATATCATTGGCCGGAGTCCCAGACTGAATAAAAAGGAAATCGTGAGCCTAGCAGCCACATTTACATTTATTTNTTAGTGCTTCCTGACTACAGATGCGATGTGATCAGTCATCTCATGTTCTTGTTGCCATGCCTTCCCTGCCATGATGGGCTGCATCCTTGAACTGTGAGCCAAAACACACCTTTCTTTCCTGAAGTTGTTCTGGTCTGGTGTTTGGTTACAGCAACAAGGAAAATACCTCCTACAGTGGCTGACTGGATTCTCTAACCTTACAACCCTTGTTATTNTGCAGGCTCTTTAGGGGTTCTCTCCCTGAGATTAGAGGTCCCTGTGTTTGGGCCAGCAGAGTGTCCTGCTGCATCTGAGGGAGTGCCACTAGACCCTAGAAGTGACTCAAAGGACACAGCTGAACTTCCCCAATAAGAGTTATCTTTAAGCCAGGCAGTGGTGGCACCCACCTTTAATCCCAGCACTTGAGAGGCAGAAGCAGGTGAATCTCTGAGTTTGAGGNCGGCCTGGTCTATAGAATGAGCTCCAGGACAGCCAGGCTACACAGAGAAGCCCTGTCTNGAAAAGCAAAACAAAACAAAACAATAAAATAAAATAAAAAGAGGCTAGATGTGGTGGAGCACACCTTTAATTCCAGCACTTGAGAGGCAGAATCAGGTGAATCTCTGAGTTTGAAGCCAGCCTGGTCTACAGAATGAGCTCCAGGACAGGCAGAGCTACACAGAGAAACCCTGTCTCAAAAAAGAAAAAAAAAAAGAGAAAAAAAGATTATCTTTAAGGAGATAATGTGACACCTTTAGCAAGAGAGAGCAGTAACAGAAAATTCAAATGCAAGTACCTTCTCTTTTATAAGCTAGGGGACTGTAACTGCTGAAGAGTTGTTCTGAATATGCAGTACTGGGGGTATTGAATTTTTTCTCACAGTGCAACAACAAAAGCTTTGAGATGTCATAGCTGGAAATTTGGCTCTTGTAATCCATCTGCAAATCCCTTTCCTAGGATTACGGCTCTAGATGTTACAAGGATCCCTCCTCCCTGAAGAATTCTTTGAAGGTTCTCTATTCCAGGTAGCCTTGGGCAAGCCGCAACCCCAGAACTCCACGCATTGGTTGTCCAGTTTTCAACACTGGCACCCATTTCAAAGACAGATACTGATTGAATTATCCTGGCCTCAAACCTGTGGACTCTCACAGTAAAAGCTGACATCTCAGTGCCTGGCCAAAGAAGAACAAAGAGAGAAGATTGCTGATCAGAAAGCTATTGGCTACACATNTGCCTCTGCTACAGCAGGTCCAAAGTGTGTCAGCCCTGTGCCAGCTGGTAGAGGCCCNTAGAAAGAGCTGTTCCAGGTGTTGGAGGATGAGTCTGGTCCAGGTGGGCAAGAGGCTCAGCAGGGGTCTCTGAGGGAGTAACTCTGTGCTGAGAAAGAACCGTGAGAAGGGGTAAGCTGCTACAAAATNGCAGACGCCTATTGAGGTTGACCAGAAAGAGCAACAGGCCATTGGTTTGTGCTTGAGTGCTTCCTCAACAGGCAGAGCCTCTTAACCATCAGC
>LZPO01096977.1:896463-913963 GCA_001675575.1 Neotoma lepida
CCGCCCCCCCAGGCTTAACAAACAGGACACACAGGCTTCTTCTGGTCCCTTCCTTATTCTTCTTCCATCTTAGAAGTTCTCATAAACAAACCTTGGTCATGAGGAGTGAACTAGGGAAATAAACAGACCTTGTTTATGATCTTGAAGACAGTGCACACACAAATTTCATTTATTTGTTTTTCGTGGTGCGAGGGATGGAACCCAGGTCCTTGTACATGTTAGGTAAGTTGTCACCCATGAAACTACATCCCCAGCTCTTGAACTGATATGTAAAGGTCACAATTCAATCATTGGTTCCTCTGGGTCTCATCAGATGGCTACCTGATGTTTAAGAGTCACTATAGAGCAGGCCTGTTGCCATAGAGCAGTGGTGATGCCCTCTAACTGCGGTCCTGTGTCCTGCAGCATCAGTGTCAGGAGCCTTGCTGGAGACTCTCAGGCCTGACCTCAAATGTATTGTGTGAGAAACTCCAGCTTGGCAATCTGCAGTGCTGTGAGTCCTGGCTGTTCTGACCTAGGNTGACGTTCAAGGGCCACCAGTAGAGAAGAAGCTATGAAAACGGAATCGGCCGGCATTTTTGGCACAGCTGAGCACAAATCTCAATTTTACAGGACTTGAAAATTCTACATCTACTCTTCCTGTATATATTTTTGTGCCACTCGAACCTGTTTCTTCAGTGGTCCCATGATTGGAGTAGGCCTATTGCTGGCTGCAAACTTGCATTCTTAAGTACTCATTTTTTTTTTCATACAGTTTTTTTTAAGCAAAGAAAACCCTCTCTGTCCTCTCTACCTGTGCAAGTTGTCCTTATCTTCAGGTTCCAGGTAGTTCCAGTAGATGCTTTGTCAACCTCTNCCAAGCCCAGTGACCTTATGAGGTCCCATGGGTAGAACTAGGAAATAGATATAAGTTAAAGGAAAAACTCCCTGACTTCCTTGCTGACTGATGGCCAGCCTCCGGCCCAAGCACCTGCCTGGCGAGNGTAGGCACTAATTGTTTGTTGAGTGAGTGGATGAATGGACGAATGAGAGCAACAGGCAGATGAAGCAAGGAGGCAGCTCTGTGTGTGCACAGAGGACTTACAAACCATTCTCACGGATTGTGAGCACCTTAAGTCAGGGCTTGCTGCTGGTTGTTTCTGAATCCCAGCGTCTTGCTCAAAGCCTGGGAAACTGAGCCTTGGGAGTTCGTGGACCACTTTGGGAAACGACAGACTAGACTAGTGGTTCTCACCCTTCCTAATGCTGTGACCCTTTAATACAGTTCCTCATGTTGTGGTGACCCCCAATCATGAAATTATTTTGTTTCTACTTCATGACTGTATGAATTGTAATGTAAACATCTGATATGCAGGATATCTGATATGTGATTCACAGGTTGAGAACCNCTGGACTAGACATATGGTTGGAGGGAAGTTATCAGAGGGATTTTAAAGTCTGAAAGTCCTAGACTTCAGGACTCTGTGATCCATTCAGCTTGGAAATTCTTGCTGTTGTCTTAAGGACCTACACAATGAATTAAAGACTGGAAGCCAGCTGACTTCTCNTTTCCAGGATTTATTGGACAACTCATAAATAAATAAACTCATAAAGCATCTGATGTTCTGAGCATATTTGAAGACTAGAAAAATGAAAATTTTATTGTTGAAATGAAAATTAAAACTACTTTGATATTCCATCTTACCCTAGTCAGAGTAGATACCACCAAGAAAAGAAAATAGGAAAAGAGGAGCCCGCATTCCCCGCTGATGTGAATGCAAATTGGTACAGCCACTATGGAAGTCAGTTGTAGGTCGTGAGCCAGCTATGTTACTCCTGGTTATTCACCCAAAGGACTCTACATCCTATTAGGAACACTAACTTGCACATCCATGTTTACTACTGCCCTTTTCACACCAGTAAGGAAATGGGAGCAGTAGAGACATCCATCAACAGATAAATGGTTGATGAAAATGTGGTTCATATACTCAGCAGACTCTTTCTCAGCTTTAACAAAAAATTAGGAAATTCANAGGAAAATGGATGAAACCAGAAAACACTATATTAAGCAAGGAATCCTGGGTTCAGAAAGAAAGATACTGTGTGTCCTCTCTCATAGGTAGATCCTAGCTTTTAACTGATGAATACTTGTATCTAGGTGGGCATAGATATGAAGCAGCTAGAAAAGAGCCTGTGGGTGGGGGGAAAAAGCTCCAAGGGAGAGGCATGGGGAGGTGGCAACACATGAGAGTCGGAAGTGGAAAGTTTGGGTAGACCAGTGTACCGTGGGGGAAATTGTGACTGGAGGAGGGAACTAACTAAGACAAGGCATGTATCAAATGGTAAGGAAAATTCCTACTTNGNAAGCTAACTAAAAACAATAAAAATAGGGGCTGGAGAGATGGCTCAATAGATAAAAGCCCTGATTGCTCTTTCGGAGCACCAGAATTCCATGCCCACTGCCAACATGGAGGCTCACAAATGTCTGACTCCAGTTCCAGGGAACCTGACACCCTCTTCTGGCCTCTATGGGCACTACATGTGTTTGGTGCACATACATATATCCAGATAAAATACCCCATAAACATTAAAAAGAAATGTTCTCAAGTTTCCCAAATANTGAACAGACTACTTAGGTACACTTCACANAAATACAAGGACATTTCAAAAGATGTGGTGAGAGGGTCAGGTGAAAGGAGTGAGACCCCAAGAACNGACACCATAAAGTATTAATCCTTGCCCATCTCAATTAGTGTATAGTCACAGTAGACAGGATGAGAAATTTTAAAAATTTAACTATGAAGTTCTGAAAATTTCATACATGGTACTTTATTTGCATTATTTTCATCTCTCCTCCTTCCCCTGCAACTTCTTCTGTGTACCCCAACTCCTTCTCAAGTTCATAGCCTCTTATTTTTTAATTATTGTTTCATACACATACATATNAAATGCATATGTATATATAAATATAGCCTNTGTTCTTATGTATGTGTTTGTCTTGGGCTGACCACTTGAGATTAGATAATTTATCAGGAGACTNTATCCTGGAAAAGACTGAGTCTCCTTCTCTCTTGGTTCTCCATGAGAGATGTCTGTAGATCATAGCCCTGGAGGCTGCTGGGAGGGGCAGGCACTGTTTCTTCACAGAGTCCAGAGAAGACACTGAGGAACACAGTGAGTGGGGGCTGAGGCTTTGAGTGGAGGGCAGTGAGACCCCTGAGTATGTCACCCTTCTCCTGAGCNGTACAAAGTGTGGTTCTTGAGTGTCTGCTGGGGGACATGCTCTGAATTCAGTTGAATAACAAGTCTACTGTGAATCTGAGCAGTGTGCTGTAGGGACATGGTGTCAGTGGGACTCTGGTGCAGATCAGCCACTAGGAGGTGCAGCAGTGCCTCTAAACCCAGGCAGGGGTGTGCTGCAGAGCAGACGGGGCCTCTGGCTCTGTTCTGGATCACTATGTGACCCACCATGTTTCAGTGGAAGGCCATACTGCCTATTATTAATCCTGGAGCTGAGATCCATGCCAAATCCCCAGGCATGTGCAATTCTGGGCCCAGCACATGCTGGCAAGTTCCTTTGTAAGTGGAGAAGACTTGGCTCATCTCACATGCTGCACAAGCAGTTCCCTGGGCTCAGTCTATAGGCTTCACAAAAACCAAGACACAGTACAATCTTGCCCTCATCTCCTTTGGGAAAACTTTCTCCTGGAGGCTGATGGTAGGTGGATGGATATGAAGGGGACTCTGGAGACTGATGAGGGCCATATCACTGAAGCTTTTGCATTTGGAGACTGCTAATGGGGTTGACTGGTTCTCTGGGCCTGGGAATGTCTTAGGGTGTCTTGGTTTATTNAAGAGGTTGGGGATTCTTAACCTGTTTCCCCATCTTCTCTGTCAGAACACCTGTGTGAGACAGAGGCCCTGGTAGCCTTGTGCTGACCCAGATACCAAGTCTCNNCAGGCCCACCTANAGCAGAAAGAGGAGTATCAGGTGTTGCTGGCATTAAGGTTCAGNTTCAGGGCAAGATTAACACGTATCAGAAACTCCTGGATAGTGAGGACTGCCAGTACACACCCTNATACTGTGTCAANANCAAGTATGATAGCAGAGACCTCTTGGGAGTGACTTCAAAGGAGCCCTGGGTANCANAACAACTNCAAAAAGAGAGAACAGCTGTTGTTCTTCTTAGTGGCTGAGTCAAGACTTGAACCCCTATCTCTTTGAAGGGGGTCCAAAGTCNATACCTTGGAAGCTTTGAAGGGAAAAGTTACATGGAAGCTTTAGGGCTGGTTCTGGAACTATGGATCCCCAAGCAGCAGCACCAGCATCAACAAGGACTGGTTGGGTGTACACAGTTTTGAGCCTTTCCCCAGACTTTCTGATCCAGAAGCCTTCTTTTTGTCAAGTCTTTCAGGTGACTCTGATGCATACTGAAGTTTGGGAGCCCCTGGGATAGGAGTATGTTTAGGGTAAGCCCCTGTTTGGCCAGACAC
Source organism: Neotoma lepida (assembly GCA_001675575.1). Taxonomy (NCBI): domain Eukaryota; kingdom Metazoa; phylum Chordata; class Mammalia; order Rodentia; family Cricetidae; genus Neotoma; species Neotoma lepida. The sequence continues at coordinate 900,937 of LZPO01096977.1, forward strand.
TATAGAAAGGTTTAGTCTTGCCTTCCCAACACACTCCGTGGGTGAGGAGTCCGTTGTGCCTTGGAGACAGTGTCTCTTGTGCATTTAGAAACCTTGAAAATGTGAAATGATGGCAACTGCCGAGTCTCATGTACTGTCCTTCTGGAAAGATCCATACTCGTCCACTCAAGCTCCCTATGACATTCTACTAGTGAGTTGTCCTGGCAGATGCCTTGGCTTAGAACCCACAGGTAACTGATACTAATCAGGGAGTTCTGTATGAGGNAGCCATGGCTAAGAAGAGACAGGTCTCTAGAACTCAGCATCACAGCTGACTAAAGATGAGAAACATCTCCGGAGATATTTGAAAGGAAGTTTTACAACCACTAAGGAGGGCACTCGGGCATTGGGCAGGGCTGGGTGTGATGATGCTAGTTTTCTGGCCCCTCCCACCCTCTGACTCCTGCTTGCTAGTTCTTACTCACCAGCGAAACCAGAGGCACTTGAGCAGGCTCTGCTCCCCACCCTCTGCTTTATAAACTCCACAGATTACAGTAGCTGGCCGAGAAGCATACAAAGGACAGCTGTTGGTGGTTTAATCCAGCTCCTGTGCTGGAGGGAGCTCNGCTGCAGAAGCGCCATAGTCTCAAACTCTAATGGTAATGGGAAGGAGGTTAAGTTAGAATGTGGCTGCCCTAGTAATTCTNATCCTAAGGCTCCTGTCTGCTGACAACTGTCCATGTGGACACTGATTCACTTGTGAGGACTTGGGACTTTTACCATGGGATGCTGAGGGAAGGTCAGAGGCTGTCACACCCTCCTCTCCACTGCAACTCTGTTCTTTTCTCNAAGTGGTAGAGTGTGTCACAGGTAACTCATCCTTGAGGCTCTGACCAACAGTAGTCTCAATAAGAAAGTGCGGTCTTGATTAGTCTTACTGTAGCAAGCATCTGGCTCAACCATCTTTGTTCTTCCTTTGTATTTAAATAGCTTCTTTCATCCAGCAAGTTCAAAGCTGTCTAACAAAATAAACCATCTTATTCTTGCACCATGGCAGCGTAAGTAAGCATCGTTCTGCCCATTTAAGGAAAAGAGAGGGAGGGTGAGTCACTCAGTGGTTGAGGGATTCTTCTGGTAGTATGAGGTGAGTCAGTGGGGCCTCAAGGGCGTTGGCCTGTGTTTATTAAGTTCATATCCAATGACTTGACTGTCGCTTCTAATGTGACGATTCAGTGTGAGGAGGCTGTATGGGAAATGGTTTGATTTCCTGGGAAGAAATGCTGGGCTTGGGGATAATTATACTTGGTGTGTGTGTGTATGTGTGTGTGTGCGTGTGTGTTTGTATGTGTGTGTATGTGTGTGTGTGTGTGAGAGAGAGAGAGAGAGAGAGAGAGAGAGAGAGAGAGAGAGAAGAAATTCCCTGGAAATGCAACATCCATCATTACCAGCACTGGAACCATGGTAATGATGATGAATTATCCTTCACCTCCTCCTTATCCGAGGATACATGTATTGAACATGTACTATGAACTAAACACTGATCTAAGTTGTAGATAAGTCCGCATACATAATCCCATTTAATCCCCACAGTAATCTCACNCGGTCAACGTTGTTTTCCACTTTGAAGATGAGGTGCCAAGGCTCCGAGAGGATAAGTAACACATTAAAGGTCACATGGGTACTGAATGAAGAATATGAGATTCAGACCCAGGTCAGTCTGCCTCCAGCAACTGCGCTCTAACCACTGTGCTTTCAGAAGCCGNGTCTCAAATTTTGTCAGTAGGATGGACAAAACCATGATTACGCCATTGTTTTGGTTCCTTTCCTTAGAGCAGTGGTTCTCAACCTTCCTGATGCTGCGACCCTTTCATACAGTTCCTCATGCTGTGGTGACCCCCCCCCAACCATAAAATTATTTTTGTTGCTACTTCCCAACTGTAATTTTGCAATTGTTATGAATCATAATGCAAATATCTGTCTTTTCTCATGGTCTTAGGTGACCCCTATGACTGGGTCATTTGACCCAGAAGGGGTTGCGACCCCCAGGTTGAGAATCATTGCCTTAGAGGGAAGGCTGCTGCTGCTATAGGAATCATTCTGAGTTGAGGACACCAAGATGGGAGGAATGGAAATTCCACACTCTCTCCAAGTAGCTTGAAACTTAAGTACAATTTTGATGACTAGGATTGGATGAAGAAGCTCAATCCATNCCCCATCNCACCCCTGNTGCCATAACCAAAAATCACAGCACACACACATCAAGGAAGAAGAAACATGGTCTGAAACCCTCATTTGTGTTCGCTGCTTTTACCATTTACAAAGACTATCATTTATCCTGTTTGAACTTCAAACAGCCTTGAGAGAGGCAGANCAGGCATCATCATCACAAGGGGAAGAGCTCAGGCCTAAGGAGCCAAGGAGNCTCCTCCCAGGCTCACAGAGGAAGGGGTAAAACTAGGTACTCAAGCCTAGGTTCAGTTCTGGCCCATCGCTCTTTCTCTGTATGCAGCTCTGAAGGGCTTTGGTGAAGATATGTGTGGCTGAAACTTCACACCCTGATTGCTCTTAAATACTAGGACAGACTTCACAGGGAAGGGCATTAATTCTGGGGCCCAGGGTCCCACAAAAGATCATGTTACTAGGGCCCCTCACACTCTACATCCTCTCCACACAAACTCAGCATTTCAGGCCAAGCTTCTGGCATTGGTCAGAACTCTCAGCCAAGAACTACCCTTTATGTCGGGTATTATACCCAAGGTACTTGTGCCTCTCTTTCCCCCAGCTCTTAGATATCCTCTGTGTTGGTTGCTCACATTGGCTTCCAAGATTCTCCACACCTATGAGATCTTTGGTCTGAAGAGGGCAGTGTGGTGTGTGCCCATCAGCAGGTTGGCATGCTGCCTCCGACTTCACTCTTATTATGATCCCTCTCTGGATTTCCTCTTTAAATGGATATAACCCACACTGTCTCTTCGTTCTCTCCTCTGCCCCTCAGCCCTGGAACCATTTCTCACACTGCACCTGCCAAAAGCCTCTTTCCCTTCTTAAAAACATACCCCTGGGGAAGCCATGGGGCTGATGCATGGCCATCGTGAACCCCCTTCCTTANGGACTCCAAAGCAGCAAGACCCAACTAGAAAAGTAACTAATTACCAGAAAAAGATTCTTAAGGGGCATTAGAATTCTAATGAGATCAATTCCTTTGAGTCTTGCCTATGAAGCACCTACAAAGCAGAGTACGAATGGACCTTTGAAAAACACACACACACACACACAGAGAGAGAGAGAGAGAGAGAGAGAGAGAGAGAGAGAGAGAGAGAGAGAGAGAGAGAGAGAACAATAGATGCTAGTGAGAAAAGACTCTATCTCTTCATTCTGAATTTGAGAACCATGAACTGGGATTGAAATGGTCCAACTGGACTATGAGGCAAGTGGCAGGTTGGGAAGGAAGTGGTGATGGGTAANGGAAGGATGTTTTATCGATTTGTCCAATTACATGGCATTATACACGTCTGAGAGCTCCAGGAGGGGCAAGAACACTTCGTACAACATACTCATCATGACCCTGCCCTAGGACTAAGCTAGACACACAGTGGATAGTCAGCAAATGTTGCTGCTCATAACATCATATTTGTAATCTTAAAACTGTATTAAATACATTAATATATTTATATATAAATATAAAANATTTTAAATACAAATTATATACTTCCGAATGTCACCCTACACCTTTAAAATACCTCATCTCTTTATTTCTGTCTATTTCTTGATTACTTTTTGAGTCCAAATTGGGGCTGATTGGCCTGAATTATCCATAAACAGGGAGTCCTTTACTAGCCANGATTCTTCTATTTCAATTTGGTTCTGTTCTTAGCATAGAAAAGATGCCTAGTGAATATATGTTGAATTAAATTGAACCACATAAAGAAAGGCAGGTTTGAGGTCCATGGAGAGCTCAGTTTCTCTTAGAAGGGTTAAAACATGCAAATAAAACATTCCAATTCGTAAGTCAAGAAAGCACTTAAATCTACTGCTAGCCTGAGTGAGNTCCTGGGAACTTTTAAGCCTCATTTCCCATATTAGTTCAAGAGGCAAATCTTCTCAAGCTGGTCGATATTTTGAAAACACTGCAAGGGAGGCTAGAANGACAAGGGATGCCAGCCGTGTGCTTACTCACCAGCCAGTCTGCCTGAGGTCTCCATCCTGCATTGTTCCACATCACCTTCTGCCGGGCAGTCAGCAGGGAAACCAGATACCTGTACGAGTAGGCTGCAGACAACAGAGGTGACCTGTCCTTCCCGCATCTTCAATGTGACTGATGTTTGTCCAACACCTGAAGCCAGTTCACGTCTAACTGTCCCCGTTCCTTCCTCCTTTCGTCCCCCAATGTTCCATACTTGGAAGGAATAAATGGCATTGCTGCTCTTGGAGTTTCCATCACCTGAATGCCAACAACAGTGTATTTCAGCTGAACAAATCTGAGACTGGATGATGGAGATGATGCTCTGGACGCTGTGGGTCAAGGTTGATCTTCCAGAGCCTCAGAAGCCAGGGTTCTATATCCACAGGTCTTGTAGGGCCCCCAGCAGGGTAGGCTGTTTTTCTGACCATCAGTTTCGTACATCTTGTTTACTTTCAGCTTTGCACTCTGCAGGTTAGCTCATTTGAAAGTGGGCTAGCTCTGTCTGATTCACGCAGCTCTGCACAGTTCTGGGGTTCCTGTCCACATTTCCTCCTTGTTGCTTTCTTCTGAATGTTCTTGTCTTTCTTGGTGGACATCCTCCTCCTTGTCTCCATCTGGCTCCATTTCTTTGGTTTCTCTGTATTGGTGGGATTCTATTATTGCCCTCCTGGATGACTAAATCCGCAAATCTTCTATACAAACACCTAACCATTCTTCTTTGGTGAAGGCCTCTAGGGCGCTACACTGGGCAGCCCATAGATAAGACTAAAGGGGTTGGAGGAAGCTGCAGGCATTCCATCTGTGCTCAGGGCAAGGCTTCCCTGGACTCAGAAGAAGGCAGATTGAGAAAGCAGTTCTTTTCTGGAAAGCCTGTGCTTTGGAGTAGGCTGACAAGCATGGAGAAGTCAGGTTCTTCTGGTCTTTACCCATGGGTTCTCATCTTTGGATGCAGTAACCTTGCCAATCATGCCAAGTCCAGATGGAAGGTGACAGAAGCTCCCTGCCAGCGCTGGCCCAGTGTCCTTCTGCTGGAAAGTCTGGGTGGTACCTGTCTCCAGACCCGCCTATTTTTCCCACTTTAATAGTCTTGGGAAAAAAACAAAGAAAATTTGATTTTATTACAAGTCCAAGGCTGCTTTGTAGTGCTCTGGGCCTTTAAAAAATCTGAATGTTTTTATAATAAGTGGGGATAATGGTCTTGGAGAGTGCAGACACTGGAGCTTTTATCAGAGACTCCAGCCACATGAAGACTACCATGAAAGCTCACAAGGAGCAGGACTCCAGTAAGTTGTCAGTAAAGCAGAAGCTCTGGCTGCCAGCCAAAGCCACAGTGATGCAGGCAGTATCTGGCAGTGTCTATAATTACATAACTTTTATATTCCTAATTTGGGCCATCTCATCCTCGGAACTCTGGTCCCATCCATTGCCATGCCACCCATTTCTAGCTTGCCTCCATGCCCCCCCCCCGCTAGGCCCTCCACCCCCTGCCAAATCCTGTGCTTATAGGTGGTACCTCAGTGTTTTCCTCTCTAGCATCTAAGCCCTTCGATTTAATGATATAACGTAGCCTTCCTTTCATACTTTTGAACCCTTGGTCCTTAGAACATCTGTATGCAAATCAGTAGGGCAGCTTGGATGCCCAGAACAGAACATTGTATATGCATACATTGAACTTCAAGAATTGGGCAGAATGTTAGAAAGTTTAATTGGAAATTTAAAAGTGATTTTTAATGTTAAAGCTGACATGGATATGTTATATACTATAGAGCCAATTTGCTCAAGTTTAAGATAAAGTGATTTCTTGCTGGGGCAATCCCTTTGGGCTATCTCTTTACCTCGCTGGGGATTGAACCCAGGACATTGCAAATAACAGGCAAGTGCTCTACCAACCACAGACCTGTATTCCTAACCTCTTTGGGTTTATCTCTTTAATTTTCTTATGAGCCCATCCATTCTGTTTTGATTGATGCCCCATGTAAAAGTTTGATGAACACTTCCTTATTACCACATTTCTTTTCCTAGACAGTTTGAATGAATTTACACTGACCCATCAGCTAATATTTTTTGGATCTCTTTCAAAACTATCTCTCCTTCCAGAAACTTCTCTGTTCTCAAGGTGATTATTAAAATCTCTACCATTCTTTTAAATGATAACAGAGGGCATTACATGGTCTTGTAAACCACAAATGTCTCTCCAATCTTCATAGCCAAGGCTCAGCTCAGCTCAAATCACCACCACAGTTATCCATCCTTGGCCTGGAATATGGCAGCATTCACAGAGTTGTGTCTCATCACAGGGAACAAGAGTTGATGGCTGTAAGTAATGCAATATCTTCAAGCAATCTCTCTCTCTGGAAATGTCAGCTTAACTAGGACATGGGGTTGATTATGGGTCTTCAGGATATTGTAATAAAAAGAATGTCACTGGGATGGACCAACACCCAACTGACCAGGGCTGGACCATGCAGCTTCTTTGAAGGTATACCACAGAACTCTGATTTCATGGGTGTAATGGCAGAAGAAGAGTCCTGACTTAGCAAGAAGCTCAAGTAAAGAATTTTATGGGACCAGGGACTCCTCTGAGGGAGGCAAATGACAGACTGATGGAGAGGGCGTCTGAAAACCAGCGAAGAAGTACAAAGAAAAAAGATTTTACATACTGTGTCCACACCCTCTGTAGAAGGGTTATAAATTCTCACCAGAGGAAGGAGACCCACAGCTCCGAGGCTTGGAGAATCCACTCTTGTGTCTTCAGCCAGGCACCTCCCTCCCTCCAGCACCATGCCATACAACTGCTGCCTGCCCACCATGAGCTGCCGCACCAGCTGCTCCTCCCGGCCCTGTGTGCCCAACAGCTGCCATGGCTGCACCCTGCCTGGGGCCTGCAACATCCCTGCCAACGTGGGCAACTGCAACTGGTTCTGTGAGGGCTCCTTCAATGGCAATGAGAAGGAGACCATGCAGTTCCTGAATGACCGCCTGGCCAGCTACCTGGAGAAGGTGAGGCAGCTGGAGAGAGAGAATGCAGAGCTGGAACGTCAGATCCAGGAGAGGAACCAGCAGCAGGACCCTCTGGTGTGCCCCGCCTACCAGTCCTACTTCAGGACCATCGAGGAGCTGCAGCAGAAGGTGAGTACCCATGCTGTCATATCTAAGTGATGGTAACTTGCTATGCTTCTCAGCCTAGGGTAGAGAAGTGTTTCCCGTTTCCATCTCATAATGATCCTTGCTTTCCCATTTTCCCTTCAAAATAACTCTATTGGCCATTTTTAAAGAAGTTGATGGTTTTATATTTATTTCTCATGCTCACTAATTCATGTGGTCTCTCCTTCCCCAGATTCTGTGCAGCAAATCTGAGAACGCCAGGTTGGTGGTGCAGATAGATAATGCCAAGCTGGCTGCAGATGACTTCAGGACTAAGTGAGTTGTTCAGCATTCACACCACTGTCCTCTTCTTTGACTTAACTTCCAGTTAAAGAAAGGGATTTCCATAGCTTTTCCAAACAGCAGACAATCTGTTAGTTGTGAATGATTCTACATAAGATGTTGGGGGCAGAACCAAGCAGAAGGAATCACAAAGACGGAAAAGCACAAGGTTGGGTTTTGATGGAGCATCCAGAACTCTCTGCCCCCTGGGTCTATTCATTGCAGGAAGTAGGAAGACAAGGCAAATGGAGTCCAGCAAGGATTATTGTTCAGAGTCTGGAAGATCTGCCAGTTGCTGCTCTGACCCTGTCCTTTTTCAGGTATGAGACTGAGCTGTCCCTGCGGCAGCTGGTGGAGTCGGATATCAACGGCCTGCGCAGGATCCTGGATGAGCTGACCCTGTGCAAGTCTGACCTGGAGGCTCAGGTGGAGTCCCTGAAGGAGGAGCTGCTGTGTCTGAAGAGGAACCATGAGGAGGTGAGACCAGATGAAGAACCTAACTCAGCCTCAGGTTTTGGGTAGAACTAAGGGTATAAATATGTTTTTATGAATCAGGATGTTTTTATGAATCTCCTTCAAAGCCACCCTGACCCGATGAGAGAAGATTATAGATGAACTTGTCCATGTTCTCNGACACTATATGCCTCACATTAAAAACACATGTATGGTTTCCCAGACATCTCCATTTGCTGGCAATTGGCCACTGAGCTGTAGAGTTCCAGACTTGCTATATTGGTGATCTGGTTATTCTCTTGCTAAGATCAATAAGTCAAGGTAGATGAATGTTGCCTCCACTCTTCCAAAGTCTTGGTGAGGAATGAGTGTTTTCTCTTGGGAAGTGCCATGACACGATTTTGCTTCTTTTTTGGTAGCAAGAATGATTTGACGTATAATCTGAATCGGTCCTGCCATCTTTTTGCATTTGAGGGTCTCACAGTTTCCAATCTGGGAAACCTGTGTGTTAGCCTGTTCTTCAGCAGCAGCTCAGCAAACCCTTGGGATTTCCTTTTGAAGCCAGTGTCATGTCAGGGTAATGGTGAGGAGGGAGCTGAGCCCATGGTGATTGTTTGCCTTGGGCTGATATGATAGACTGCTCCACTCCAAGGTTCTTTTCGGAGGAAACAGGCTTAGGAGGGCTTCAACAGGCAGGGTTATTTCTGCAACTCATTGAGGAGAGTAACTCTGAATTTATACATCTGTAGGAAGTCAACACCCTGCGCTGCCAGCTTGGAGACCGCCTCAATGTGGAGGTGGACGCTGCTCCCACTGTGGACCTGAACCGTGTGCTCAACGAGACCAGGTGTCAGTACGAGGCCCTGGTGGAAACCAACCGCAGAGAAGTGGAGGAATGGTTCACCACACAGGTGGGCATCTGAGCTCACGGTCACCCAGGAACTGAGTCCCCCAGGACCCTAAAGCAGGGTCTGATCCTGTCTCTGCCCTTGCCTATTGCAGACCGAGGAGCTGAACAAGCAGGTGGTGTCCAGCTCAGAGCAGCTGCAGTCCTGTCAGGCAGAGATCATCGAGCTGAGNCGCACAGTCAANGCCCTGGAGATCGAGCTGCAGGCCCAGCACAACCTGGTGTGTAGTGTCCAGACCTGCTGCTGNGCAGTGTGGAGTCAGGAGGCAGAGTCACTGGGAGGAACCTTTAGAGGGGACAGCTCTGTGACAGCCTTTGTCTTCTCCCCAACAGAGAAACTCTCTGGAAAACACACTGACAGAGAGCGAGGCTCGCTACAGCTCCCAGCTGTCCCAGGTGCAGTGCCTGATCACCAACGTGGAGTCTCAGCTTGGTGAGATCCGGGCTGACCTGGAGCGTCAGAACCAGGAGTACCAGGTNCTGCTGGACATCCGGGCCCGGCTGGAGTGTGAGATCAACACGTACAGGGGCCTGCTGGAGAGCGAGGACTGCAAGTGAGTGCATAGATGGAAGGGTTTGATGAGAACTCACAAAGGCGTATAGGACACAGTTGGAGCCTTCAGAGATTGTCTACCTTGGGAAAGAAAATCACACCTTCCCACCTGACATGCTCAAACATAACTCACCAAACACTATGGCCATCATTATAAACATCAAGTGGTTTGTTAGCACAGTTGTTTGGGTACAGACTGAAATTGCACAGCTATCTTTGTATTCTACTGTGATAACATGTAGGATCACATGAGTTGTCTTTTTACAATACTTCATTGTAAAGACAGCTTAAGATAGACACTATCTTATCTGGTTGTGTAATTACCCCTCAGGTAGGTTGGTGCAGTATTCTTCCAGTTCTCTATGTAAGGAAACCAGGCCTTGGAGAAGGCAGTAACCCACTCAAGGTCAACAGCTAGGAGTGTATAGATTTGGCGTGTTTGTGTAGTACTTGTGGCTCTCTGTAACAGGGAGAGTTTTAGTGATTTAAAGATTTTTCTAGTACAGAGGAACTGGGTATTCTCTGTTCTAGGCCAGGACAAGTCCTGACAGGACTTCTACTCTTGGGGACTCTCTAATATGTGGTTATATATCTGCCTCACCTCACCTTTCTGTTCAATTTTTTGTTTCTAGGCTACCCTGCAATCCGTGTGCCACAAGCAATGCATGCGGAAAGCCCATCGGGCCCTGTGTCTCCAATCCCTGCACCCCATGCCCACCCCCTGCCCCTTGCACACCTTGTGTCCCACGTCCCCGCTGTGGGCCATGCAACTCCTTTGTACGCTAGAACCTGGGAGATGACAAAGGGACAAGGACACAGGGCTTAGTGCTCCAGATCTCCGACCTGGTTCTGGTTCATTCCATGAAACAGGCATAAAAACCAAAAATGAATAGCCAGTGCAGCCCTGGGATGACAGCCCCAGAAACTGTGCCTTCAGCTACCACACCTTCTCCAGACCATTCCCTGCCTGCCTTTTCCTTCAGAAGGACCTGCCTCTTCCTTGGCCTGCCCAGAGGACTCTGCAGTGCGAGTGGCCCTCCCTTGTAAAGCTGCAATAAACATTTTCCTGTCAAAAGCAGATGCTTTTCTTATTGCTATTCATTTGTTGCCATCCACTCACCGCTTGAGGAGTCTATAAAAAAGCCACTTGAAGGTCAGGATTTATAATGGCTTGATGGGCAGATGACTAGCCCGACACCCTGGACCCAAGGATGAGGTAGAGCAGCTGTCAGGAAGGAGGGTGAGGCTGCTGCAATGCTGGGCTACTGCCTCCCTTTCATTATTTCTATATTTCTCTCATGACATGGATTCTCCCAGAGTTGTTGATATCCAAGTCTTAACTTGAAGGCATGAGCTAGGGATTGCAAAGAGGCTCTGGAAAACTCATTTTTTCCTCGGTAAGATCCTTGGATCTGGTGCTCTAAGATGCTGGGTAATTGTGGTCCAGGCAACCTCAGAGGTACCCTGTCAAGGACCCCCCTGGATTTCCCTGCCATACCCAGGACGTCTTCCTCTCTTTTATGTATGTTTTCATGATTAGCCAGGGCTTCCAGTCACTGACTGAGAAGATCCATTGGTTCATCCATGGGACACCTTTTCTCATGTCAATCTAGCCAATTCCTGATGAATTCCTACTCTGTAGATGCTGGGTGGTGCAGCAGGGAGAGACACTGAAGGACAGCTCCCAACCACAAGTCACTCACAATTTGTTAAGAGGCATAAAGTTAGACCTGCAACAAGTGCTCTCTCCCTAAGACACAGAACCTTGGCACCTGAACCGCTGCATTGGCGCTAGAAATAAATATCTGGCTATTGAAAGAGACAAGCTCTGGTGGCCGAGGACAGCGGCATTTACCAAGAAAGGTCAACTTCTTTAACTGGAAGAAAAATCCACAGAAATGTTAAGTGTTGACATCATAAAACCCCAGAGGACCCTTGGGAGGTTATTATCAACCTACTCTTTTGAACCACAGTCTTGTGAACTGACGTGACCAGGACACAGTGTCTGCATCATTGAAAATTCTCACCAGAAGGGCACAGGGTTCCAGTTTTTCAGATGCTTGCCCCGACGCTTCCTATTTTCTGTGTGTTTGAAGTGTAGTCATCAGGATGGGTGTGAAGTGGTACCACACCGTGGTTTCCATTTGCATGTTCCTGATGACTAAGGACATTGGGCATTTTTTTAAATGGCCATTTGTGGATCTTTGGAGAATTGTCAGTTGAAGTCTTTTATCCATTTTTAAGATGGTTTCTCTTGTTTTTTTGGTTATAGGAATTCATAATAAATTCTGGACCTTATTTCTCATTAGATATATGATCTGTAGATATTTTTCCCCAGTTTGAGAACTCCTGGGTTTATTCATCTCCCTTTCTTGGACCCTGAGCTCAGGGCCTTACACTTGTTAAGCAAGTACTGGATGACCAAGTTCTATTTCTAGACCATATTTCTTTTCTTGATGGAGTTCTTTATTTATTTTTTAAATTTAACTTATTTTATGTGTGAGAGTGTTGTCTGCATATATGTAAGTGTATCATGTGTGTGGCATGCCCGTAGAGGCCAGAAGAAGGCATTGGATTCCTTGGAACTGGAATTACAAAGGGTTCTGAGCTGTCATGTGGGTACTGGGGACTGAACCTGGGTCCTCTGCAAGAGCAGTAAGTGCTCTTAACTGCTCAGGTTTCTCTCCAGTCCCTTGATTGAGTTTCTGATGCACAGGAGTTTTATTTTGGAGGAAGTTTATTTAGTTTTTCTTTTGGTTGCCTGAGCTTTTGGTGTCAAATCCAGATTCACAAAGGTTTTCTTCTACAGGTTTTATAGTTCTAGTTCTGATCTTTGAGACTCTGGTCCTCTAAGAAATCTTAAAACATTAAATTTATTTACATATTTTGTGCATATGTATGTATAACAGAGTGGTCCTGTGCCAAGCATGTATGCAGAAGTCAGAGAATGAGCTACAGGAGTTGATTCTCTCCTTCCACCACGTGAGTCCCTGGGATTGAACTCATATTGTCAGGCTTGGCAGCGAGTGNCTTTACCCACTGGGTCTTCTCACCACTCCCCTTTGGGATTTTCCATGACTGGTGTGTAGAAATGCTTCCTGATCTCTTGATTTTAGCACAGCATAAAGCCCTGATTTAGACCATTTTTGGACTTCTAACTTACAGGATTTTAAGGAATAAATTTGAGTTGTTTTGTCTTTAACTTTGTGAGAATTCATGATAGCAGCAAAACAAACAAACAAACAAACAAACCAATATAGCTCTTACCACTATAGTAANTGTCCACTATAATAAGATGTTATTGCAATGAAGGATTATAACAGCGTTAGAATTAAACCCATTTTACAGATGAGGACACTGAGGTTTGGAAACTTGCTTAAAATCACATTTGGCTGTTAGAACCAGGTTCCACTTATAGTTATCAACAAGACTCTACCATACAATATGAAGAATGGAATGTCTACATCCAGGTCAATGACATTCTTCAAAGTTGTCCCCTATGCACAAGCTCCTCACACAGGTACAT